>CM020033.1:2865000-3092500 GCA_009769605.1 Bucorvus abyssinicus
TCATGCTGGGTTCTGAATGCCAGATAGAGTTACCTTTCTTCGCAAAAGGAGGCTGCTACAATTGATCACAAAATTCAGAAAGCTTAACGTTAAAGCACATTAAATTGGTGACCCAAATGACGAAAAATAGTATCTTGCAAGTTAAGGGCAATACTTCTCTTTTGCATTTTGTGCTATGAAAAAATACCATACAGCAGAGTTCAGCCTCTGAAATATGTTTTCAACAATAAATGCATTATTTAAACTAGTATATTGAACCCCTGTAAAATAAACAGAATAAATAGATTAAGACATTGTACTTGAAATTATTTGCTTCAATCTGCTAATCATTGTGGACAACTATTTGCTAACCATAGAATCATAGAATGGTTTGGGTTGGATGAGACCTTAAAGATCATCTAGTTCCAACCTCACTGACATATGCAGGGACACCCTCCACTCTATCAGGTTGCTCAAAGGCCCATCCCACTTGGTCTTGAATGCTTCCAGCAACGAGGCATCCTCAAGTTTTCTGGGCAACCTGTTCCAGCGTCTCACCACCCTCGCAGAAAAGAACTTCTTCCTTGCATCTAATCTAAATTTACCCCCATTCAGTTTAAAGCCTTTATCCTTTGTCCTGTCACTACATGCCCATGTTAAAAGTCCCTCTTTAACTTTCTTGAAGGGCCCCTGTACATTCTGGAAGGTCTCCCGGGAGCCTTCTCCTCTCCAGGCTGAACAACCCCAACTCTCTCAGCTTGTGTTCACAGCGGAGGTGCTCCAGCCCTCTGATCATCTTTGTGGCCCTCCTCTGGACTGTCTCCAACAGGTCCATGTCCTTCTTATGTTGGGGGCCCCAGAGCTGAACACAGTACTCCAGGCGGGGTCTCACGAGTGCAGGGTAGAGGGGGAGAATCACCACCTTCAAACTGCTGGCCTAGTCACACTGCTCTTGGTGCAGCCCAGGATGTGATCGGCTTTCTGGGCTGCAAGAGCACACTGCTGGCTCATATTCAGTTTTTCCACTACCAACACCACCAAGTCCTTCTCTGAAGGGCTGCTCTCAATCTACTCATTGCCCAGCCTCTATTTGTGCTTGGGATTGCCCTCACCCATGTGCAGAACCTTCCACTTGGCCTTGTTGAACTTCATGAGGTTTGCCCAGGCCCACCTCTCAAGCCTGCCAAGGTCCCTCTGGATGACATCCCTTCCCTCCAGTGTGTTGACCACACCACACAGCCTGGTATCCTTGGCAAATTTGCTGATGGTACACTCAACCCCAATGTCCATGTTGCTGACAAAGATCTAAAATAACACTGGTCCCAACACCGACCCCTGAGAGATGCCGTGCGTTGCTGCTCTCCACTCAGACATTGAGCTGTTGACTGCAACTCTTTGAGTGTAACCATCCAGCCAGTTTCTCATCCATTGAGTGGTCCATCCATAAAATTCATGCTTCTCCAATTTAGAGACAAGGATGTCATGTGAGAAGGTGTCAAATGCTTTGTACAAGTCAAGGTAGATAATGTCAGTTGCTCTTCCCTTATTCACCAATGATGTAACCCAGTTGCAGGACGCCATCAAATTTTTCAGTTGTGATTTGACCTTGGTGAGGCCATGATGGCTGTCACAATCAATTCTTTATTTTCCATGTGCCTTAGCATAGTTTTGAAGAGGATCCTTTCCATGATCGTGCCAGGCATAGAGGTGAGAGTGACTGTCCTGTAGTTCCCTAAGTCTTCCTTTTTCCCTGCTTTTAAAAATGGGAGTTATGTTTCCCCTTTTACAGTCAGCAGGAACTTCACCGTACTGCCACCAGGTCCCAGTTTAGAAAAAAACCGGTTAGATTAGGAAAAAAACCTTCTGCTTGCCCGCAACCCGATCGTCCCAATTCAAGCTTTGCCGTGCTGTGAAACTGCCAACGATGTGGCTGCCGCCATTTTGAAACTGCTCGTTACTGGGTTTTTTTTCCTTTCACTTTTGTTTCCTTAACTGCAGGTTAACCCTTGCTGCACCAACATTCCAATCCCATCTAAACCTGTTAATATTTCATTTGTTTTTCCGCACATAAATTTTTCTAGTGTTATTAAACTTGTTTTAGTTTCCCAAACTTAAGAGGTCTCACAAACTTTTTCTTTCTTCTTATCTCTGCTTTTAACACTTTCTCGCCTGGAATGGGAGGGAGGTTATTTAGGGAAAGGAAGAATTCGTCCCGTGATCGGCATACCTCGGCCAACCGGTGACACATGACTTCTCAAATAGAATGGATAATGCTTAGCCACCTCATCCACCAGTTCCTTCTGGACCTGCAGGTACATTTCACCAGGTCCCATGCACCTTCAGGTTTCATAGATGGTCTCAAACCTGACCTCCTACAGTGAGAGATTCTTCATTCTCCCAGTCCCTACCTTTGTCTTCTGTGACTTGGGTGGTGTGGCTGGAGCACTTGCCAGTTAAGGCTGAGGCAAAAAAATCAGTGAGTATACCTCAGCCTTCTCCATGTCTCAGCTAACCATATCTTCCGTTTCCCTCCAGAGAGGGACCACATTTTCCCTTGTCTTCCTTTTGTCACCGACATACCAGCAGGACCTTTCCTTGTTGCCCTTGATGTCCCTGGACAGATTTAATTTTGTCAGGGCTTTGGCTTTCCTAACCTGATCCCTGGCTGCTCACACAATTTCTCCTCACTCTTCCCAGGATACCCGTCCTTCCTTCCACCCTCTGTAGGCTTCCTTTACGTATATGAGTTTTGCCAGGAGCTCCTTGCTCATCCATGCAGGCCTTCTGGTGTTTTTGCCTGACTTCCTCTTTTTTGGGATGCATGACTCCTGAGCTTGGAGGAGGAGATCCTTGAATATTAACGAGCTTTCTTGGGCCTCTCTTCCCTCCAGGACTTGATCCCATGGAACTCTACAAGCAGGCCCTTGAAGAGGCTTGCTCTCATGAAGTCCAGGGTAGTGAGCTTGCTGGGTGCCCTCTTCACTGCCTTAAAGATCTTGAGCTCCACCATTTAACGATCACTGCAGCCGAGGTTGCCGTTGAGCTTCACACTCCCTACCAGTCCCTCCCTGTTGGTGAGAACAAGGTCTGGATTAGCACCTCTCCTCATTGCCTCTTCTATCATTTGGAGAAGGAAGTTATCATCAATGCAGTCTAGAAATCTCCCGGTTTGCTTATGCCCTGTTGTGTTGTGCCTCCAATAGATATCTGGGTGGTTGAAGTCCCCTATGAGGACCAGGGCCTGTGAATGTATGACTGCTCCTACCTGTTTATATAGGGCCTCATCTGCTCAGTCTTCCTGGTCAGGTGGCCTGTAGCAGACCCTCACTATAATGTCACCTGACCTTGCCCTCCCTTTAATCCTGACCCATAAGCTCATCCATCCCCAGGCAGAGCTCCTTGCAGTCCATCTGGTCATTGACATAGAGGGCGACATCTTCCTCCTCATCTCCCCTGCCTGTCCTTCCTAAAGAGCTTGCACCCTTCCATTCCAACACTCCAGTCATAGAAGCCATCCCATCACATCTCCATGATGCCAGTGAGATCATAGCCCTGTGGATGTGTGCACTTCTCTATCTCCTCTTGTTTATATCCCGTGCTACCTGCATTTGCGTAGAGGTATTTAAGATCATTAAATTGAAACACTGATATTTCAATTTTATTACTGTTATAGTTTCTTTTCTTTTAATTTTGTGGATGTTTGTATGAAAAAGAATATCAGTTCAAGGCTGAGTGGCTGCATTTTTCACTCAGAGCCATATTCTGACATCAACAGTCAACAGGGCATAACCTTTGAGAACTGAGATGTTGTGGCAGCCTATCCCTGGCCTGGAAAAGTAACAGGAATGCCCTAGGCTGGATCCCAAGTGTTGGGTGTGACAGTCTTGGATTAGTTACCTAACCTATACCAGACCATGCCTCGCCTGCCTGTTCCAAGCCTAAGTGATTCTTTTGTACCATAATTGAAGTAACTTCTTCTTGTGTTTTCTGAGCAGCACGGTTACATGGACAGCAACTGTCATGCCAGCTGACACTGCTATGAAGGTAGATATTAATTTGTCTCCCTAATGAGAAAAATAGAAGCTATTTAGTTTTGTGATTAGAATCATACAGGACTATTTGCAGAAATTCAGCAGCTGTTACTTGCTGTTCCTTTTATAGCATTTATGTAATGAAAAAGTGTTGTTCTTTCTCCTCATACATGATATTCATTTATGTTGTTCTTGATTTGTTTAGAAATTAACATAAAGGCAGAAATGGCTATAAAACAAAATTAAAAGGAATCCACAGACACATATTGAAGCAAGACAAATTTTGATCTACAAATACCTTCTTTTGGAAGGAAAGACTGAAGACATAAGAGCAATACTGCTTTTTGGATTTTCTTCCCTCTTATTCCTTCAGGATGGTAGAGTTTGCCAAAAACATCAACACAAGTCTGGCAAAAATTCAGTGGTCTGCTTCATACTACTCCACATCCTTGTTAGCTACAAGCAACAGTGAAATATCTGGAGTAGGAGGTCTACAAAAAGACAAAAACTTTAGTTTGCATTATGTTTTACCCTGATGCTTTCCTCAGTCAGTGGAGTAAGGAAAAAATCTCCTCTGAAGTCTTGTTAGCAACTTCCAAACATTCTTCATTAGAAATCCCAATCTATGTTTTATCAGTTTTCACACGTGTCCTTAGACAGATTGAAACTTATTTCACTTAATGTCAGCTAAAAAAGAATCATTGAACAGAATTTAGGCATTTAAGCTACTTCTGCAGTCAACAGAAAAGATGAGCATCTTTGGAAGACGCTTAATCTCAAGCTACAGTAGGGATCACTAATGTCTCTAGGAAGTGGATATGTTTATGGAACTCAGATGACTAGCTGAGAGTAGAAACACAATTTTTAAATGGTTAAGATTGAACTAAGCACATCTCTCCCACACTCATGGAGGTGTCTGAGGGAGAGGGAATGAAACTAAAGAGTTGTTAAATCCTCAAATGATTGTAAATCTTTTCTAAACACTGGAACTTTTTTTTTTGAAGTTCAGATGCTTAAAGGGTTTTTCTCTATGTCTTCTATATCTAAACACCTAATAAAAATTCCTAAGGAATTTCTTTAGAAAATATTCCTCACCCACAGATCAGCTATTTTTCAGGTCATAGTGACTGATTTTATGGAAATTTATTACTCAAGGAAAATATATGTTGGACAGCACTAGAGCTTGAAGTCTTTTATTTATTTCATGAAAAACAATAGTGTGGTTAATGGCAAGTCAGTTATCCCATATCATCCCCCTATTGTGCCTTGTTTTATGGTAGCTTTTCAATCTTTTATAGTGTGGAACATATTTTAATGGACAGATTATTTAGAGTCTGCCTTACCTCTCCCAAATCACGGTCACATAGACCCCTTCTTTTTGACTGCCTCACAACACTCTGGTAAGTAGACTAATTGCTTCCAACGAACATATATGTTAGGAAAGTATGTGGGTCAAAATTTTCAAGAGTGAACATTGGCTTGGAATGCTCACCTTGAGTTACAGAAGTGACCTTCATTTTTAGTAGAGAGGTAACCATCTTCTGAAAATCACAAAATTTCTTACAGCTTATAAAGTGCATGTAAGATATCTCTAGGCCTCTTCAGAAATTCTTTTTCAGTCTCAAAATTGAAACAAAACTGCGAATTTTATCCAGTTTTCACTTCGACTTCAACCTTTAAAGTACTTAATTTGCTTCTCAAAAACCATATTGCAATGCAACAGTGAACATGACTATAATGTTATTTAGAGCAATTTCTCTTTGAAAAACATCTCTGGTTTAGTATTCCCAACCCTTTCAGCATGGAGAGGTGTTTGTCAGACAGGTTGTGTCCGAGTTGTTCCAATTAACTGCACCTGCTAGAATGCAATGAAAAGAAACACAAGGATGTTCCAAACAAAATCCATATTTTCAAAGCTGGACTCCTAAAGTATAGTTCTAGAGTCTATGTAGATGCACATGGAATACAAAAAGTGTCCTGGATACTGAGTCTACTCCATAGTTCCAAAAGTCAGTCTGATTTTCCTTGGGTGCCAAATACAGGGACAGGTAAATTAATAAAACTAAACCTTGAATTTCCTTACTTTACTTAATAGTACCATTTCCTGGCATTATTGAAATGCAGATTCCTCCCCGTGACTATGAATTAATTACCTACTTTTCCTGTTTTCTGATGTGAAGATGGTATGGACACTGACTGTGCATTCTCAGGATATCTGCTTCCATCAGCATTTCAAAGTTATTTCAAAGGGATCTGAAGTTTCAGTCAAAAGTGAGCTATTTACTCTTGTTTGCTGGGATCACTTTGTTCCTTTTTAAAATGTAAGTTTATTCATCCACAGATTAAAAAATGGGTTTTGTTTTGCTTTTCATCACCAGCTGAATGGAAAATACATGTGCTAAACTTACGCATTGCAAGCCAAATTCTAACCATACACATACAATGTACATTACACATGTAATTTATATTTATATATATGCTTTTTGCATGGTTGGGGTTTTTTTAGCATATACTCAACACAGTATAGGGTCTTGCTAACAGAAACAAAACAAATGCAGAAGTCATTCTCCCTCATGACGTACCCTGCTGTGTTATTCTCTTGACGATTCTTTTATTTTGTTTGGTTTCTTTAATGACTGTTAGTACAAAGAGGCTATGGCCTTTTAAATCTGTTCCATACATTTTATTGCCTTTCACTTGAAGATTTCTTCCCACTTTGTTACAGTAATAAATGTTAATTTCGCATCAATTAAAAGGAAAAAAAAACCAAAACAACCTTTTTTTTCTGCCTCTTAAGCTGTCGTGTCTGCTCTGTGTGCCTTTACCTGCCAAATGGAAGGTATTAGGAAAAAATACGTATCAGTGTTGCAGAAAGTTCAATTTTAGGCCTTTTTCCTCATGCCAAAGCACAGGTGCTTCAGATACACCTAATCACAGCAGTAATTAAAGTTATTACCTTACCTGTTTATTCAAGGGCACAAGGATCTCTAATGGGAACAAATCAAGATATAAAGGCTTGCTGTCAATTAAGCTTGAAGGCTTGAGGAGATAATGAAGGAGGTTTGGAGTCAGGTTTCAGTTCTGTACAATAACAAAAATAGTAATTCAACACCTCTTACTTTTCCTGGAACCGTCCCAACAGTTCAGGAGAAGAAAGACAAGAAGATTACCTGGGTAACATGATCTTAAGGGTACCAGAGAAGAATGGTGTTCTCCTGCAGCCACATCTATGGCCGAGTCTCCTGCCAACAGAAGATGGGACCGCCGCAAATATACCACCTGAGAACAACAAAGCTGTTCAGCTTCTTGTCACAGGTCCTGTCACTACAGTGCGGACCACAGAAGGACAGGAGAAATGTGACTGCTGTGGGCAGTGCACTCGTGAGTCCTTGTCTTAGTAAAATGGCATGGCACGACTAGCGCTGCTTTCACAGAAAAGTCATTTAGGACTGACAGTACGTTGAAAATATCCTTCTGCTACACGTTTTCTTAGACAGCGTGCCTCCATTAAAGTAAGGACAGAGGAGCTATGGCAACTATAGGGCAAGACACGCGATTTACTGCGCTTCTGCACTTGTTTTATCATTAGTTTTATTATTTTGAACCTAGCAGGTTCAGAAAAGGTATGTCATACTGACTGGGAGTATTCCTGTTGGATTGCTTATAGGCTTTAACCTAACTGTGTACGTGCACGTAACTCAGGATAGACAACCACAGAATTTGTTTGTATATTATCAGCCAACCGAAAATATCAAATGTGAATCACTTAACGAATTAGATTAGTCACACATTTTAAATACTCTGTTCTTGCTGTCTGATTTCATTACATACATCTTACAGCAAATTACTAGCAATGTTGCTTGATAAGTTGGAAAGTAGTGTATTTCAGTTATAGCTATTATATTTTGTTTCTTTGGAGCTGGCAGTTCCAAATATTAATGAAAACACAGAGCTTCTTTTTAAAATTAACTGAGTAGTAAGAGGGAAAAGAAATACTTATATTTTCCTTTCTGATCTGATAGGTGCAGGTCTGCAAAGGGAGGAAGACATTAAATTGTGATAACAGTCTCTCTTATTGCATGTGCCCCACAAATAAAGAAACAGGTTTTATATGCTAGCACAGTGACAATTTACAGCAGCAGGTGCATGGTACCTGGTTAGAATCTGCTCACACCAAAGCGAAAGACCAGTGTGCCGTTGATTACAGCTAGGACTAAAACACGGGCTTTCTTCACTTTTACAATAAATCGGATATCTTTTCCAAGAAAAATTGGAAAATATGTCATAGTATTATATGTAGGTCCTTCACAAGCTACGCATTCATAATGTAGTGGAGAAGGATTTATCCCACTGGTCAAGCTAAGTGCTAAGTCCCTATAACTTCCATTCCTACACTCATTTTCTCAGGCCGTGTTGTCCCTTAAGAAACCATCAGGAAACAAATGGGGTCTGGATGTTAATTTAAAGCCAGGACCTTGCAAACAGGTCCGTTCCCACATGTCCCATTGATTTCATTAACTTTGCAAGATGCAAAATTCAGGCCCAAAAGGTTACGTTAGTTCCGTGTAGGGACTTCGAAGGAGATCTCCAAGATTTAGGGAGGTGTGAAAAAAGTTTCTTCCTTCAATATTCTGAAGCTCTTCTGATGTTGTCTGGGTCACTCTAAGGAAGATTAGAACCTCAAGGAAGAATTTAGGGAAGAGGTTTTTTTACAGGTAATTCTCCTTATCTTTTATATATTTTCTCTTTTCCTGCCACTCTGCTCTTTTGTTAAAAGAAACATCAGCGAAACCATAGACTCTTGTAGTTTCCTACTGATTACTCTCAACCCAATGTCCTAATCTTCTATTTATTACGTCACAAGTGGTTGTTACAGAAATTACTGAGGTTATAAACAAGGTTATGATTTTAATGGTGGAACAAGCTGTATGGAAAAAAAAAGAAGGAGGTTAAGTAAAAATGTAACCCTCCTGGGGTATATAATTTGTTCATGGCCTGGTAATTTTTCCTTTTAAAGTCAAAAGATTTCATATAAATACTCACATTTGCAACACTGACTGGGACAAACACGATCCCAAAGTCTTCCAGCGGAGTCATTGGGTTTGATTCCAGTTTCCACAGCAACAGAGGTCCAGCTCTTCTGACGTGACAAAGAAATGCTAACGGACTTTTCCAATTACTCAAAATTCAAACACTCCTCCACTGTGGTAACAAAGAGCTATTAAGGGAAACCCTGAAACCTTGCAAATGTGTGGACAACCAGGTACAAACATCCTACTTCAACAACTTGGTTTATCTAGCCTAAGGCCTAAAATACAGTTGCTTGAACACAGGCTTAGAATTTGCTCCATTGACTGTCAACAGGAGGCCACTTCTTCAGGAAGTGTCTGTAGTCAAGCAATAGTGAGCACAAGGCACAAACCACCCCATCTCACATCACAGCTGTGGTAGACATAAGCATTACACAGTTTTGTCCCCTCGTGATGCTCCGACTTAGAAGTCATGCATTCTGGCTCCTGCTCCCTCAGTCAGATGGGTGCACATGGATAGTATTTTGCATTAGCCTGTTGCTTCTCTGAAAAAAAAAACCCAAAAATGTTAATAAGGAGTAGGAAGCTTCAAGCTCTGTAAGGGCTAAAATTCAGGAGTGATACGTTTTGGACACATACCCTTGCTTGTGTAGTCTAAAACACTCGCTAGATTGAAGAATGAACTTCACAATGACTATGTCCCTTCTGGGATCTCTTGCAGGTACCCAGCAGCTTCAGCTGAGCTTCCTTGGCATACATTGCACCATGATGTCAGCAGAGAGGGAGATGCAGGATGAGAAAAGGCACGGCTAGAGTGTTTTAGATTCTTCTAGAGAAGAAGCAGGCTTTCCATTACATTTACCTTCCGACTATGACTAATTTAGATTGTAATTTCCTCCAGACAGGGATCCATTGCTATTTTAGAGTGAGATTTTCTACACACCACAATGCTCCAACAATCTCAAAGCAGGAGTAGAAAACAGAATATATATGACATTTCAGGGAGAATTGCTTCTGAATACCTTATATTTCTGCTGTTACTTACTGAGTCAAAAATCTTCCTCTGAAGGCAATAAGAGACACTTGGCCGGGTAATGATCAAGCTTGGACTATCTACTAAAGCCACGCATAGTTCATCTTTTTCTTCCCCTATTTTTTTTTTTTTTAAGGAGCTTTTTCTTTCCCTCTCTCTTAAATATATCTGGCTCACCCTATTTTTCTTTTTTGTATCATTATATTATTCCTTTTTGTGTGTGTACAACAAACCTCAGCATACTCCTAGTAACTCAATCATCTGAAAGTATTTAAAAACTCCTTTCCATTGCACAGTATCAGTCTTACGACAAAGAACATAACACTGTCATTATTGATAAAGTTAGCAAAAATATATATGTACTTTCTACATTTTCTCCTTTTGCTTGAAGTCCTTTTTCCAAAGCGATGGTGCTCGTTCAGTAACAGTCTTCTCCGACAAACTCCCCCTCATTTGTTTATTAGCCTGAATGAAAGCCGTTCCTTCTAGAGAAAATCCCTCTTTGTGAAACCGGTGAATTATTGGCACAACGTACCTCCTTGATGACACCTATTCCTACTTAAGTGGCACAAAAAAAAGCGTGGAGGGTAGTAAGACATGAAGTCCAGGGGCACTCACAGCAGATGTCATGACAAATTGTGTAACATCAAGCACCTGGAAAAACCATGATTATTGTTTGGAGTGTCAAAATATCTTCAGACTGTAACGGGAAAGCGTTGCCTGGTTTCTCACTTTGTTTTTTAAGTATTCCATGCACTCTTTGAAGGCAGTCCCATGACAGCAGACAACAAACTGAACTTCAAAGAAATAATAGATTCTGACATAGTGCATGATTTTTTTTCACTTCCCTTGAATTTTCACTCTCCAATTTTACACTTTCCTGAAGCAAGAGGTAATCTGCCAAAAGGGCACAACTTGAACTGGTCAACAACTGGGTCTCTGATTCCCTTTCATGTTGCAGAACTGAAAGTGAGAGATATTACGTTCTTTTTCACTTTAAAAGTGCTCTTTAGTTGTGCATGCAAAAGTACAAGGGGCAAACAGAGAGTGCCTTTCCCACATGGTTCTCTTGCTAGCCTGCTTGTAGGTGCGAGACCATTCACGATAGCATCATGATCTAGAATCCTTTTTCCCTTAGCGACTCTAATTTTCTTTTTCTAATAAATAAACAAGAATATGCTGACAACATGAAGTAATGCATTTGAAATAAATTTTAAGTGGGAAAAATGGGCGGTTAGATCATTGCTGGCCATCCCTAGAAATGCCACGCTTGTTCATACCTGGACTAAGTCTTGTGCGGGTTAAATACCGTACCTCCACTGGCCTCAGGTTGCAAAGACAGCTCTCTAGGAAACGTGGGCCATTAGATCATGTCCTTCTACCGCAGCAGATCAGGGATTAAAGATCAATATAAGCAGCTTTGATGCTTCAAAGTCATTTGCCTAAACACATGCTATAGATACAGGCCAAGAATGGAGTTTGTCATATACACCTCTCTCCTGGAGAGAAGCTTAAAGTGCCCTCTTACACAGTGCAATTTACCCTGAGCGCAGATTGCATTACAAAAGGGCGGATGGCCTCTACAAGGCAGCTATTCCCACTCCTTTGCAGATGCATGGGGAGTGAGTAATGTCTGGCTATGACCCTTGCCCCGACATACTGACCAGCACAGCCTGGCTGGTGCAGGGAGAAGAAATCATCTGTACCAGGTAAAAGGCTAATGCAGTTTATTTTCTTCCTGGAGCAAGGGGTAATCAGGGACTATATTGTGACTCTCTGAGTCATGGTTCAGTCCCTGATCTCTGGAGACGGGCAGATAACAACTGCTAGGGATAATTCGACAGTGTGCCCCGTGAAAACAAGATGTTAAAACAGAACAGAACGTTACATTTTAAGGACTGGAAAAACTACTGGAAAATGTGCGGAAGGTGCGTGCCAAATGGTGCATCCTGTTTTTTGGGGTGACTTTTTCCCCTTTGTAACCACAGCATACTCTGCCTTGCCCATGACCCAGGCTGTTATCACAGACACTCTGATTATTTCTACAACTGCATTGATCGTTAACTTTCAGTAATTATTTTTCTAGTTAAATTTTCCACCTTTTTCCATAAAAATTAAAAGATAGGCCCAAGTTTAACCATTTTAAATGCATTTCTTTCATCTCATTCCTAGTAAGATATAAGGTAGCTATACTGGAAAAATTTATCCAGCATAACCTCCAGTTAGACGCAAAGGCTTTGTTAACATGGCTCTACCTGTTTATGAATAATTACAAGGCTGGAGTACAGATGTTCTTAAAAATTTTAAAGAATATATTTTTCCAGCTTTTATATCTCTAAAAATATTTTAATCTATGCTGCCATCTTATTTCAAATTGTATAACAAATATCTTGCAGACGCTGATTTTCAGGCAACAGGATGTACGAACTAATTAACTGATTTTTGGTTTTCCTGTTGCGTGACCAAGAACGTGGAACAAGATTGCTGGAATGATGTTTTGGACAAGAGGTACAAATCTCAGTTTATAGATTTTATGATATCTTCCTGCAAATGTTTCTGAACGCAAATTATTATTCACTAAACTTGTCCTAGTGCATTTAATGAGGATGCTTGGAGGAGTGCAGATTACTTGCATGATAAACGTATTGCAAGATCCGGCCAATATACGTGAGGCAATATTATATCAAGCAGTGGAGATTCTATGTGAGATAGGCATATCTCTGGTCCCCTCAGGGTAATGATAATCCGAGGGTGCGTCTAATGCATCCCAGTGCTTCTATTTTTGCGCTCTGAAAATGTGTAGGGAGACTTAATAAGTGTGCAGTAGGAGGCCTGCTTTTGTTGTTGTTGATTAGGGATCAGGCAGACAGTTTCCTTCCCCGACGTCACTTTACTGCCGTTTTCAAACAGACACTTCACACTTGGTGCGAACACCAACCATAATTTCTGTCACGATTTGTTAAGATCCAACAAACCCTCCTAAGGCTACTGATGAAACTTCAGCAGTTAATATTCAAAACATGAAAATCTAGGCTTGGATTCTAATTTGCTACTGATGCAATATTAAAGCAATATATGTATAAAATATTAATGCTGTATTTGTTCTGAATTTATTTTATTTAATTTTTTACACACAGAAAAAACCCTTGCGGCCTTAAAACAACATGTCTCATTTTCAAGGATGTCCTGGGGGGCAAACAGACAAGGAATATACACACAGCTTGGTAACCTGAACAATAGCATGCTAGAGGAACTGTGCTGAAAGATATACTCTTTCATGAGCAATAAGGTTTTTGCTGATAAAAATAAAAATGTTGTCTTATCTGTTTGACCAGTTGATAGGATATAATTTCTAATACTACACCCTTGAACCCATCCATAGAAGAAGAAGCCTGGAGAAAAGTTGGAGATAAGGTCCTTCACTTACGCCATCAGTATCAAGAAAAACTCAGATTTACTTTTCTGGCAGAGCCTTCCTTTTCAATAATCAGATTAAGTTAAGCACAAGAAGTTATGTGCATGCTAATTGTGCTGATCGGGAAAGACATTTTCTGATAATTCTGGCTTCATCTGTAAATGTCGTCCAAGTTTGGAAGTTTTAAAAACCCGAAGTCTTACACTCAGAATTAGATTAATTAACAGTTTATTTGAACAGTTCAGAAAATGCTACATTCCTGTAAGTATCATTTTTTAATGGTCCTTCACAAATGCGAAGATAGGATATGCTGTGCCGTAATTGATTTTTGGGCACTGCCCGCTTAACATTTATCATACCCAGCCCCACTGAACTCTGACGGTTACTTAGAGGTTTGGAGAGAAATGAAAAGAAACTTTTTGTCTATGCCTCTGTGTCCAGAGTTCAGCTACACTCAGGAGCTGTAACCAGTAATGTTTCCACCTATCAGTGCAGCGAGGTCCTGGAACTGTAGTGGTGGCAAAAATAATGAACTACATTTTAAACGGAGTTTGATAGAGTTGTGAAAAGGATCACGTGATGAGGCTTCCTGGAACATCAGAGGCCTGAAATCGATGATCTCTGCAATCCCTCCCAGAACCGTGTTCCTAAAGGTGAAAGGCTTTTAGCCTTTAATATTTTAGTTGCTAAGTTGAATAAAAATCCTAATGCTACTTCATTTTCTTAAATTCTTTCTTTTCTTCTGAATGTGGGAGACTACATTCTGATTTGCAGACACACCACCATAATGCGGGTTACTTAATGAAAAGGTTATAAAAGGCACTTTCATAATGCATAAAAGAAGGGCTCTAATCTGCTCGTATTCCAAACTATACAAAGTAAAAAATGCCTTGAAAACTACTTGAGGTGTGAGGACTCAAGACCTGCATAAAATTTGCAAACTCACGGAGTAACAAAATTGCAGATAATTTTAGGATAATTTTGCAAATCCCTTCAGGAATTATCTTATGAATTGTTACCCGTCGGTCCGTTCCTGAGGTATCCAAGATACAACATCAACATTGATAATGTTCTAAGCAAAATTTCTTCCATTTGCAGTGCAAATAAGTAGATGGTTTATTTGAAGTTCTTTAGCATATGGAGAGGCCTTGAGCTTTCTACCCTCAGGACATTAATAGTAACAGTATTCCTTATTCATTGCAGCTAAAGGTTACTCTTAGCGTCTCCTACATTTGCATCTGTTTTTTAGAGAGAGATAGCAGCTAATGGAAACACTTATGTAAGCGGCAGGTTTCATGCCCTGCTTTGCCTAAAGCTGCCTTCATGGAGAAAAATGGGGATTTTCAGAAGGAGGATTCTGAATACACATCGTCTGACTCGGATGTGCTAAGCCTGAGTCAAAAGCAAGGGAAGAAAAAACCAAGGAGTTAGGTCTGGACCTAATTGGAGACGAGTCATCTCAAGATTGCTATTATAATAAAGTAGAGAATGAACAAGTAATAAAACAAGAGGAAAGTGTAAACATCAGGATACACAGGTTTAACATAAAAATTGTCCGATACGAGCAGAGTTGGATCTTGCACGAGGAAATAAAGAAACGAACAGTTCTTTAACCACTTGGATTAAAAAACAACAAAAGAGAGTAGTGGTACTGAATCTGTATTGAAATAAAAAAACTCAGTCTGTCCGACAAACTGAATTAACAGCTTGCTTCAGTTTTCCATGAGTGTGTCAAGGCTGAATCTGAAAAAGATGACGGGATCGCCCCTGAATTAAGAAAACACATAAGAAAATCCAAGCGTCTGAAGCAGAAGCAAAGCTCTAGCAGTTTAATTAACTAAAATCACATCAGATTTCATGATGCCATTGTAGAAATCTGAGCTAGCATATGAAGTTGCAAGATCTAGTATTAAATCTTTTAAATAAATCTATCAAGTCTTAATTTGAGAAAGGGCAATGAAAACGTTCAAGGCACTGTTACAGAGTCCCCCTAATTTGATCCCCACTTTATCCAAGGCAGTAGAACGAAACGCACAAAGGGAAAGAACTTAAACAGCAAGAGGTATAACTACAGAGCTCCTCACAGAGCTCGCACCACTGCGGTGTGTATCGCTGACGTATCTGAAAGCCATAATAACGCGATAACATGGAATTAATCGGAGTGGCTGTGGTGGGTTAACTTTGGCTGGCTGCCAGATGCCCACCCAGCTGCTCTCCCACTCCCCCTCCTCAACGGGACAGGGGGAAGAAAAATCTCAGGGGTCGAGATAAAGGCAGGAAGATCAGTTACCAATAACTGTCATTGTCAAAACACACTTGACTTGGGGGAAATTAATCTAGTTTATCATTAATTAAAAATACAGTTGGCTCATGAGCGAACAAAGGCAAAACTAAAATGCCTACTGCATCCCACCTCCACCTTACAATAGAAAATATCTAAAGATAGAGAAATCAAGTCAAATCTGGTGCCACAGTAAATATTGCTGCTTTTTAAATGCCAATATTGTTGCAACTTTGCTCTTGGTTTCGTTGATGTTTAAGAAAAATGCTTCTTGTTGCAAACATACAATTTTGAAAATATTTATTTCCTCTACTGCTCAATGCCTTAATTCATTAAGCCTTGCAAGAAAAGCTGCAAAATTCCCGTGAATAGGGACTTTGTCATTCCAGATTTTTGTGAAACACATTACATACCTTAAGCATCGAACAAAGATAATAAACACCGCCCTAGCTGAAAGTAGGAAGATCCTAGAAAAGAGTTTTAATGTTCTAAAACATATAACAAGAAATGAAAGATCTGTTCACCACTAAAATCTTTAAAAAAAAATATTACCCTTATATTTAAAGCTAGAGGTATGTTTGAATACTGAAAACAAACACCACGTCTTTTAATAAATTGTCCTGACTGATGATAATAATAAGTAATTTTGAGTCATCTGAGAAGAAATAATATAAATGAGTTTACAACAACCACTCAAGAACTACTGAGGCTACATTTAAGCACTGGTAAGTACTGTACTGAATTATTACGAGTCTTTACAAAGATGTATTCATAGAGGGGGAAAATTGTTAAATTGTGTATTTCATCACTAGATTTTAGTTTCAGTAACCTTACTTTCTGTTACAGTGTGAGCGTACACAATTTTTGTTGGCGTGGTTTAGAAGGTTAACAATTGGCCAGGAAAGAGGTCAATAAATCAATAGCAATTGTTATGATAACAAGAAGTGGGACACTGTGGAATGGCAGTTGTAGCATTATGCATGACTAGAGCCATGACTTGTTTGGGTCTATTAAGCTAGTATTTATCTATGGTTACATAGGGAATTTTGTCATAGAGATGGAAGCTGGCAATTATGATCTAATAATCAACTTGCTATTCCATAAAGATGTATTAAAGGTAAAAAGAATCAATCCATAACTTTGCACCGTTACGAATAGCTCTTCAAACAATACTGATGTGTCTTTTTCAATTGTCACGTAATAAATGAAACTTATAATAATATAAGTCAGTGTGTAGTAATAGGGAATTGGTACGAGAGTGTGAAGCAAACTCAGCACTCCTGAAATACGTTTGTACTGGTTTTGGCTGAGGTAGGGTTAATTTTCTCCATAGTAGCTGGTATGGGGCTGAGTTTTGGATTTGTGCTGGAAACAGTGCTCATATCACAGGGATGGTTTTGTTACTGCTGAGCAGTGCTTACACAGACGCGGACTATTCTGCTTCTCACCCCACCCCACCAGCGAGTAGGCTGGGGGTGCACAAGACCTTGGGAGGGGACACAGATGGAACAGCTGACCCTAACTGACCAAAGGAATATTCCAGATCGTTTGAGGTCACGCTCAGCATGTAGAGCTGGGGGAAGAAGAAGGAAATGGGTGACGTTCAGAGTGATGGCGTTTCTCTTCCCAAGTAACTGTTACCCGTGATGGAGCCCTGCTTTCCAGGAGATGGCTGAGCACCTGCCTGCCAATGGGAAGTGGTGAATGAATTCCTTGTTTTGTTTTTGCTTGCACGCTTTGCTTTACCTATTACAAGGCTGAATAAATAATTGCTTTTAATAAAATCCCAGAATACTACAAATATGTCGCTTTGAATGAGACTTAGGCGATCACTCTAAAGAGAAAGAAAATAATGGGTTTTTTGCACAGCAAGTAGTAAACTTCAGTACCTCCTGCCACAGGTGGTTGTGGAGGCAGAGAGATCCCGCACATGCAAAATAGAATTAAACAAATGCATGGACCACAGATTTGTGAGAAAACAGTAAGATACTGGCTAGGGATATAAAACAACTAATGAAGCAACTGTGGATGCTGGCAAAACATGAGGGAAACGCACTGCAGAGAGCAACAGGGTTTGTGCTCTCTACATGAATAGTCTCTTGTATCGCCGCTGCTGGAAATTAATACTGACTAAATTAATTAATATGAATAAAGGGCACGTCTTGCATTCCTAGCCATTTGTTTTTATATTTCATAACTGATTGACTTATCTGTCCTTGCTCAGTTAGGTAAACAAATACGTTATTCTTGTCTCTAACTTGACTTTAAACTGGATCTTTGGTCTTTGGCCTTTGGCCTCCTCCTCTGGGCCTTCTGGAACTTGCCTCGAGGCCCCAGTTCTGATGTGGGGACACTTCAAGAATTTGGGGAAAATTCAGTCCAGTCCCTCCATCTTTTCCCCTCGAACCTCTTACATTTTGAAATGTGTCAGAAATCTAGGCTTCACAGACATGGAAGTTGTGCACAGAGATACAAATTGTAAACGAGATAGAACTTGTTATGCAAAGACACCTTCTGGTGTCAAACAGATCTTTTCCATAAATTTTAATTTTGAATGAGGTTTCCAGATGAATACCATTATTTATGAAAAATGTGATCAAGGGGAAAAGGGAGAGAATGTCTTCATTTCCTCCTTTCACCTATTTTTTCACATAATCTAAGGTTAATTATTTTGCATCTTCATCTCATTTTAAAGTTTTCAGAAGTTACCTGTCACTTGCTAAGATCTGCAGTATCCCAAGGCAATTTGGAGGGTAAATCAGAGTACAAACAAAACCATTGTTGACGTTTTTATGCATACAAAGAATTTGGCAGAAGAAAATGTTAAGGCTTGAGACCATATTATCATTTCAGTAACACACCACAGTACCATCATTACTTTCCACCCACCATTAAACTCTTTCCCCCCTTGCTGGATGTAACCAGCCTTGTGGTTGTACCATCTAGTAAGGTGGAGAGAAACCTGCCACACACAAAAAACCTTGTACCCAACTTGTCACTTAACTTCCTTCTGTGCCTTCCCAGCGAGCCATTAGTTCTCTGCTGCTTTTTTGTGTGCACTGGAAGTCATAAGGTCTAGTCATACTCCAGAGGCCCATAAAGCATGCTCAGTTTTCTTTGCAGAGTGTTTAGGTTGAGAATGTGTACAAAAGTTTGCAGAGCTTTTTACATCAAAATCATCAATGAAAAGATTGGCTCTATCACTAGTTCCTGGAAAACTCCTTTCAGCACAATACCCTTCCTTTTAGCACAGTTCATCTTCCATTTGCTTGCTTTCTAACTACATATTTCACCTTAAAACTCTTGTACTAACTCCCATCCTTACCTTCTTAGCAAATAATTTTGGAAGTGGCACTGTACCAAAAGCTATTCTGAAGTCATGACAGATTAGATCTTCTGCGTTTCCTTTGTCTGGAAAATCAGTTCTCTTATCAAGAAAGCTATTGGGCTAGTCTGGCATGATCTGCCTTTGGTGAACCCAAGATGCGCTTCATACCATTTTCCATCTACTTCCATTCCTAGTTATTAATAGAAAGTTCCATTGAACAAGATCTGCACCTCAATTAGTTTCACAGCTAACTGTCTCACACCTTGACGTACACCTAAGAACATATCTGCTGATAGTGTAAATATACAGCGCGTTTCTTTGACTGTAATAAAGTATATCTTGAATATGACAGATTGCTTGTGACTCGTTACTTACATTTACACACTAGGAGGGGTTGGCTACAGTGACTGTGAATTTTTCTCATTAGGGAGACAAATTAATATCTACCTTCATAGCAGTGTCAGCTGGCATGACAGTTGCTGTCCATGTAACCGTGCTGCTCAGAAAACACAAGAAGAAGTTACTTCAATTATGGTACAAAAGAATCACTTAGGCTTGGAACAGGCAGGCGAGGCATGGTCTGGTATAGGTTAGGTAACTAATCCAAAACTGTCACACCCAACACTTGGGATCCAGCCTAGGGCATTCCTGTTACTTTTCCAGGCCTGGGATAGGCTGCCACAACATCTCAGTGCTCCAAGGTTATGCCCTATTGATTACTACATGGCAGGCTATGGCTCTGGGTGAGGGACTCACTGACTTTTTAGCCTCAGTCTTAAGTGGCAAGTGCTCCAGCCACACCACCCAAGGAGAAGGGCGATTCAGGTAGAAAAGCATAGTTGCCTCACAAATTTTAGACTCTCTAGGGTATCGTGGTTGGTCTCTCGGAGTTGTTCTGAAAGATGCAGAGGCCCAGAGATCTCGTGTTACATGTACTACCTTGTGTGCATGTCCTCAGTGCCACAGTGAGCTTGTACGTACAGCCACCAGAATAACTGCGGAAACATGACGCATTCCAAATAAATGATAAAAAGAAAATATAATTAATACAATGCAGTCACACATATTCCTAATACTTAGTATACAAACCTGTAGAACAGACATTTTTATAGGTCAAGCAATGGAAATTGACGTAATTTTTTTGTTTTTTTGTGAAAGACCTCACACTAATTTTTAATATAGTCTTATACAAGACACTAAGAAAGTCTGATCTATTTGCAATGGGTAACAGTAACAACTGCCACTGTTGCTGCATGTTATCACCCTGAAAAAGAAACCCCAAGAATATTGTTAAAAGGCAAATATGAAATAAAATAAATATTCTTAAAATCCTGTCAGACTTTTAATGAAAAGGACCTCCACTTAGGAAAAGCTGTACGTCATTTTTGAGTCATTCTTTTTGGGGTATTAATAGCAAAGACATCCATGTCAATCTCAATTGCCATTTTAGGGTACACAGTAGAAGGAATTTTAATTAGGAATAAGAGCTATGCTAGCTGCTAATTTTGGAAGAGAATGTACGTTTAATTTTATGTCTGTACTTTATCCCTTTTTATATGAAATGCTTAAGTGCCCATTTTAAATAGCAGCATTTTTCTGAATAGAAATCTTATTATCTTACATCAAGAGACAAATCTTCAGATGCTCTGACTACATCTAACTTTCCTAAAATAAAGGAAGCTACATTCAACTCGAAAGACCCACCTTTGGTATGGAAACAAACAAGAAAACAAAAGAACTATTTTTTTTCCAATCTCTTTTATTTGTATATGCAGTTTAATTAAAATAATTGCAAATAGGCTGTTGCATAATAAATTTGAGACCACTCAGTTATATCCATGATATTATGAAGTTTTGAGTCTTTTTTTATTCCTTTCCTTCCCCTTCCCCTTCTCCTTTCCCTTCCCCTTCCCCTTCCCTTTCTTTACCTTTGAAACATTTCCATTTGAAAAACACAGAAAGTGCTTATTTGTCACAAGAAATTAGACTTTATATATTATACTCTAATGTTTCTGTATCTGATTTTCCTGACACCATTTACTGTAGAGTCCCTTGAATTGGTGTCAAAGAAAATTGCACAAAGTCTGTGTCCTCTAAAACTTAGCAAAGGTAGGAAAGAGGCCATGTGTGGCACGCTGAATTACCACGCTCATCACCATAGGAATCCTGATTCTAATGAGACAGCATTAGGCCATTATGGAAATGGATCAATACTGAAAACAGCAGGGTTATGTACACATATATATACATACACTTGCACATGCATATGCATAGCATATACAGCCACACTATGATCAGAAACTGTAATTTCTGTTGTGGTAAGAGCTGGTTCTCTTTTGTATTTCACTATAGCAAAACCTCAAGATTGGACCTAGCTAGTGAGCAGAAAGACAAAATAGATCATATTGGCTGAGGCAATTTTCATATTTAAGATTCCACTTTGTTTATAGAAAGAAACTGGACTGTGCGGTAATACCTGAGATATTCACTTCTTTCACCTTGAAGAACAAAATGTTATAATATTAGAAGTAGATAATAAGCAACTTTTATATTAATTACAGTGATTCATAAAATTCATAAAATTCATAAAAATATTCTGGTGAGTTAAAATACTATAACAATTATTAAAAAATATTAATACGTTAACAGGAAAGACATTTTAAAAATCAACAAAAACTCTTAAGACATAGTTTTCACGATTCCATTCTTTGCAGACTGTTTATTTAAGCTATGAATCTGTGGAATCATACAGTAATATTTAATTTTGTATGAATAGCACTACTCTTTCGACATGAGAGTATTCATATGCATAAAAATAAGCATGTACCTAATAGCACTGACTGATGAATAGAAATGACTGCTCGTGATGGATGATGAGGTTAATGCACCCACAGAAATCCCTAGCATAAGGTAAGTGTTTATTTAAGTTGGACCTAGTTGGGCTGTTCCAGCGGGGAGGACAGATTGAACAGCAAGTACCGCTGAAATAGTAGAATCAGTAACTCAGTGGGGATTTAGCTATTTGAGATACAACAACATGCTATAGAATGGTAGGTTCATAGGACATTTCAGGTTGGAAGGGACCTCAAGGAGTATCTAGTCCACAATTTTCCTCAAAGCATGGTCAGTTGTGAGATCAGGTCAGGTTGCTCATGTCCTTATCCAGTCAGGTCTCAACCTCCAAGGATGGAGATTGCCCAGATCAGTTCCAGTGCTTGACTGTATTCATGAGGAAAAAGTTTTACTTACGCCCAACCTGATCTTCAATCTTCTCTTGTTTCTGTTTATGCTGGTTACCTCTTGTCCTCCCAGCATGCAGCATGGTAAATAGTTTGGCATGGTGTTCCCAGTTGTTGACATACTTGTGCTCCTCCTGAGGTCACTCAGCACACCTGAAGTGTTGGGTTTTATTTTCTCTTTCTTTAGTTTCACTCAAGGTAAGTTCAGTCCAAGTAATTCAAACACACCACCTCAGTCAAATGAGGTGATGAAGAGAAATCCTATGCTAATGATACCCTTTATCATTCAAGGTAAGCCTGCATGGTACGGGAGAGACACTGTTGTATGGATATATGACCTAACCTGAAATGATACAAGATATTGGAAGCTGTGTTAGTTGCCTTAGAAATTCAGTTAATGTGCTGAATTTGCTGAGAACTTGCCTTTTGTGAAAAGGAGAAACTGGAGAGGTCTAAATTTCATCTCTTTGTGGTCATTTTATAGATATTGGAACTGATTATTCATATTTCCCAAAATACTAGATCTTGTCATCTTACAGAAAGCATTAGAAGTCTTACCCTTTTTTGTTTGTTTCTTTATTCATTTTAATATTCTTATGTTTATTACCTTATTAATATGATACTTAGGGCTTTTCTGTCAATTTTTGTCCAAAGATAAATCATTTGTTCATAGTGCAAAGACTTAAGAACGTTTAGTGTCCCAGGTGTTGGTTTCATTATCATCCTAAGGAGTCATCTAGATTCCAGAATATAGGCTGCCTAGTTTGAGCTTGAGTAATAGTGTCAGGAGGAACAGAGTGTTTTCCTCCCTCTGGAATGTAGTTAAATGTAAAGTTCATTACAGAATCACATGGTGGGTGTTAGAAGGCACCTCTGGAGATCATCTAGTCCAACCCACCTGCTAAAGCAGGTTCACCTAGAGCAGGTTGCACAGGAACATGTCCAGGCAAGTTTTTAATATCTCCAGAGAAGACAACTTCTCTGGGCAGCCTGTTCCAGTGCTCTGTCACTCTCAAAGTAAGGAAGTTTTTCCTTATGTTCAGATGGAACTTGTTGTGTTTCAGTTTGTGCCCATTGCTCCTTCTCCTGTCACTGGGCACCACTGAAGAGAGACTGGCTCCACCCTCTGGACACACACCCTTTACTTATTTATAAGAACTGATAAGATCCCTTCTCAATCTTCTCTTCTCCAGGCTAAATGGAACCAGGTCTCTCAGCCTTTTCTCATCAAAGAGATGCTCCTGTCCCCTCATCATCTTCATAGCCCTCTGCTGGACTATCTCCAGTAGTTCCTTAGCTCTTTTTTTTTTTTTTTTTTTTGAACTGGGGAGCCTAGAACTGGCCACAGTACTCCAGCTGTGGCCTTACCAGTGCAGAGTAGAAGGAGAATATAACCTCCTCCACCTGCTGGCCACACCTTCTTTATGTGCCCCAGGATATCATTGGCCTTCTTGGCCACAGGAGCACATTGCTGGCTCATGGTTAATTTGTTGACCACCAGGACTCCCAGGTCCTTCTCTGCAGAATTGTTTTCCAGCAGGTCAGCCTCTAACCTGATGCTTTGGGTTATTCCTCCCCAGGTGCAGGGGACTTGCCCTTGCTAAACTTCATTAGGTTCTCCTCTGCCCAACTTTCCAGCCTCTCCAGGTCTCACAGAATGACAGCACAGCTTTCTGATGTGTCAGTCACTCCTCCCAGTTTCGCGTCATCAGCAAACATACTGAAGGTACACTCTATCCCTTCTTTCAGATTATTAACAAATGTGTTGAACAGGACTGGACTCAGTACTGAGCCCTGGGAATCACCACTAGCTACAGGCCTCCAAGTAGACTTTGCACCACTGATCACAGCCCTCTGAGCTCTGCCATTCAACCAGTTCTCAATCCACCTCATGTCCACTCATCCAACCCACACTTCGTAAGCTTACCTATGAGGATGTGTCAAAAGCCTCGCTGAAGTTGAAGTAGACAACATCCACTGCTCTCCCCTAATCTACCCAGCCAGTCATGCCATCATAGAAGACTATCAGGTTGGTTAAGCATGATTTTCCCTTGATGAATCCATGTTGACCACTCCTGAAGACCTTCTTCTCCTCCACATGTTTAGAGATAAACATGAAGATGATAGTGATTGTGAAATGGTATAAGTTTCAATTCTTGGCAAAGTAAGGAGGGGGGTCAGCAGAACTGCCACCTTGGACTTTCAGAGGGCAGACTTTGGCCTGTTTAGGAGCATGGATGACAGAGTCCCTTAGGAGGCAGTCCTGCACGGAAGGAGTCCAGGAAGGCTGGACATCCTTCAAGAAGGAGCTCCTAAAGGCACAGGAGCAGGCCATTTCCATGTGCCACAAGACGAGCCAGTGGTGCAGAAGACCGGCCTGGTTGAACAGAGAGCTTTGACTGGAAATCAGGAAGAATAAGAAAGTCTATGGCCTATGGAAGCAGGGGCAGGCCACTCAGGAAGACTGCAAGGATTTTGAGAGGCTATGAGGGAGAAAATTAGAAGAGCCAAAGCCATCTAGAACTTAATCTGGCCACTGTCATAAATGACAATTTAAAATACAAAAGGAAGGCCAAGGAGAACCTCCATCCTCTGTTGAATGCAGGGGGAAACACAGACACCAAGGGTGAGGGAAAGGCTGACCTTCTTTGCCTCAGTCTTTAACAGTCAGACCAGTTGTCTTCTGAGTGGCCAGCCCCTTGAGCTGGAAGACAGAGACAGGGAGTGGAATGAAGCCCCTGTAATCCAAGAGAAAATGGTCAGTGACCTAGTACACCACTTACATGCACATAAGTCTCTGGGGCTGGATGGCATCCTTCCAAGGGTGCTGAGGGAGCTGGTGGAAGTGCTCACCAAGCCACTTTCCATGATTTATCGGCAGTCCTGGCTAATCGGGAAGGTACTAGTTGACTGGAGGTTGGAAAACGTGACATCCGTCTACAAGAAGGGCTGGAAGGAGACCACACCTTGAATACCGGGTTCAGTTTTGGGCCCTTCACTGCAAGAAGGACATTGAGGGGCCGGAGTGAATACCGGGTTCAGTTTTGGGCCCTTCACTGCAAGAAGGACATTGAGGGGCCGGAGTGTTTCCAAAGAAGAGCAAGAAAGAGCACAAGTCCTATGAGGAGCAGGAATGCTGCTTGTTGTCTAAAGATTTACAAGTAACAATTGTTGGTTCAGGGAGAACAGAAAAAGTAGAATATATTTTAAATTTACTTTATTTTATTTTATTTGAAGCAGAAGGCCTAATTTCAGTGATATGTGTCCTTATTCACAAGTGGAAAAGAAGTAGTTTACTAGTCAGTTTATTCTAAAGGTCTTTAAGTTTCCTTCAAGAAATGCTAAAGTAATTTTTCATCACTTCTGATTTCTTCAACAACATTTTTCAGCCTAATCTGTTAATTAAACTTTTTCTTAAGCCAAATAATTTGGGGAATCCTGACACGGCATTTTTAGGATAAAATAATAACCAAAAAAAAAAAAAACAACCCCCCCCAAAAAAAAAGGCAGAATTGTCTCATACACAGACGAAGAACTAAGTCTTATTTGGAAAGGTTTTTGTCATCACAATTTTGGTCAGTGTAAAAGCATAGGAGATGTTGAAATAAGCCCGTAGGTAAACTAATTGACACAAAACACAGGATGACCACGATCTTGAAGATTGTTGCTCATGCAAAAAATTAGTCTGAATTTCTCTTTTCAGAAAGTTATCTCATTTGCATAACATTAATTATTCTCGCTCGATTTGCTTCCATCTCCTCTAGTGCAGAAATTATGCAGGTATATCCATTTTCTATTGTCAGTTTTCTGTGTCTTTCTCAAAATGGCAATTCAAAAAATATATTGGTTTTGATCCCTCTGTACTTGGAGATGAACTTCTGTGAAGACTATCACAGCTGCAGTTCTCGAGAACTAGTTCACCACAGTACAAACGCTCCTGCAATATTTCTCGTACGTTTGGATCAATCACTTGCAAAGCCAGTCTCCTCAAGGGTTCCGTACTTTCTACTGATAGCTTTACTCTGGAAATCGATGCTGTCCGTGTGTCACCTTACAACACATAACATCCATCACAAAGAAGTCGCCAGGCCATTAATGTTGCTACAGAAATATGCAGTTTGTAATCAGCAAATGTATTAGGGAAAGATGTTGAGTACCTGGACTCACATGTTCTTCATTGTCTTTTCCCTCAAACCTCCTGATCTCTAGTCCTTGGCATTGTAGAAGAGGCTCAGATATGATGCGATATCCTGGAGGAAATAAAACCAGAAGCAATATGGATAGCATAGGTAGTGCCTGTTACCCATGCGCTCACTCCAGATCTTCAAATAAGGAAGCCTATGGGAAAGTTTTCATATAAATAGGATCACTTCTTTTGGGTTGGATGCTGTTCCCCGGGCAGCTTAAAATGCTACATCTGATTTCTCTTGGTTTATCTTCCCAGAGTTGATTTATTGGTATGTTCAAGTCCTTACAGCCGTCATAACTTCACAAACCCTGGAGCCTTCGCTCAAAACAGCACTCTAGTGTAGCAACAAATGGTCATGTGTTGAAGAGCTGGGATTTTTGATTTAGTTCCTAGAAATAGTTACTTTATTTTATGGAAGACTTAGAGCTTCTAGACTCCATTCTCTACATAGTCAAAGGAGAGCAGTTCGTGCCTTCAGAGGGAAATTCAAAGCTCGTAGGTTAGATGCATAACAGTAGGCTTAACAGTACCTCAAAAAATACTTTTAGTACAAGAAGAGAGTTAACTCATTTAATTTAAATGTTTCTGGAAACATTGAAGTGGAGCAAGATCCTCTCTATTAACTAGTTCTGTAATTTTACTAAATGTAGTACTTTGAAAAGCAGTGACAGTGTGGTATTTTCATAGACCATTTGTGTAGCTGCAATGCAAGAGGCCATCTCACATTAAAGGGCCATCCATTCCTTGAGGTGGTCTTATATATTCCTGTATTACAGTATGATTCTTGAAGAATAATAGATGAAAATCCTGCCATTGCTTTTCTCTAGTGA
This sequence comes from Bucorvus abyssinicus, assembly GCA_009769605.1. Classification (NCBI taxonomy): domain Eukaryota; kingdom Metazoa; phylum Chordata; class Aves; order Bucerotiformes; family Bucorvidae; genus Bucorvus; species Bucorvus abyssinicus. The sequence continues at coordinate 2,892,356 of CM020033.1, forward strand.
ATTATTCCTAGTTCTGTTGTTACTTCCTACAACTTTAAGAACGACTTTCAGCAGATACAAATAATTTATGGAATAAACAGAGGAAAATATGGGAGGGAGGTCTTTTTTCTGGGGGAGGACAGAAACCCCACAAACAAAGGACCCAAACCTTTTGGTAAAAAGTCATTATTTAGATTGGTTGCTTATTGTTTTGTGATCTACTACAGCTTTGCCTAAAATTTCCTCTTTTTTTTTTTTTTTTTTTTTTTTTTGGACAAAAAATGACCGGTTCTATTTCGTATATGAAAGGTGCACATTAAAAGAATATGAGCTAGCAAATATCTTTACTGAGGCATTGTTGGCAGCTGAGATCACTGACAACTTCCTGGCTGTGATTCATAATCTATATTGGTGCCTTTGAGACAGCAAGCTATTGATTTTTCCCAGTCTATAATCCAAGACCATATACACAGCTTGTTAGACATCTGTGGGAATATAAACTGAGTTTTGATACAATTTAGGGAGCTTCTGTTAGCGGGGCACTTACTTTTTGTCTTTCAGAAAATCTTTACACATCTGTGTAATCTTGAAGAGATTTTTAACAGATAATTCAATAGAGTTCACGTTGTTTCTTTCTTTCTTTCCTTTTTTTTTTTTTGTAAACTGCTTCCCTGGGTGGAACTCATATGAAGCAAATTTCAAGCAGGTAATAATAATACAACATAGAAAACAGGAACTTTTTCTAATGCTTTTTTCTTCTTTTTATTTCCTTTGATTTTGTCAAGTATAATTGGGAAGTTCTCCTGGCTTTTCGTGTTTAATATCTTGTCCATCTTGCTTTCCCTTCCCAGAAAAAATATTCTTGTCTCTACTGCGGTAAGGACTTACAGTACCTATGCATAAAACATTCAAACATTCAAAAGAACAATCATTAACTGCAAGGCAGTTTCTCCACAATTAAAGGATGTTAGAGTAAATGCACTAAAAATCTTCCAAAAATATACATAGCTAGAAAAATATGTCTCAGGTTCAATCCACTGCACACACACCCTGATTTATTAAAGTAACTACATTTGGTGTTTCTTTTCTGCCTTCTCAGAGTAAACTGAGGAAAATGAATAGGTTAATACAGTTTGAAGCTTATGCACTATGGTAGGAATACCATAAGGAACAGTCTTAATATAGGTTCTTTTCAATATTATTTAATATTTGTCCAAGAATACTTTGAGGGCTACCAAGTAAGGAGAAAATAACTCTGAAGAGCTTTTTGGATTTCAGATGACAGAAATATCTCTGTGCATGTCATGGCATTGCTTGTTAGTCTGGAAGATGAGGAAAATATTTACACTATGTCTCCAATATCAAAATAAAGAATTCTTGACTGTATGTGAAGTATAATATAGCTACATTTGGATGATACAGAAACCTTGTAGTCAGATGGCGTAATTGTTCATTTTCTTTTATATGATAGGTAAATTTTCTTGCAACAATAAGGAGAAAAACAAAATGTTGTGATGCATATATGTATTAGCAAAAGTTTATGTTGAAAAACTGGACCAATTTTCATAAGTAGAAAAAAAAAAAGAACTTTATATTAAATAAACACAATCTCACTGGCATAGAATGTTTCTCAATGGGATTTTGCAAATAACCATTTTAAATTTATATTAGAAAACAGTTTTTCATGCATTGTGAATGTTTTTTCTTTTTTTTCCTAGCTCATTTATCTATAACTTAATTAGTTGCCAGGAAAACAGATTAAGTCCCTAATTCTTCACATGTTTATATATTTTCTTAACCTAAAGACTGTGAATATATCAACTGGATTAGTATCATGCTTTATGATAAACCAAAGAAAATGTTTTTGCAAGGTCAGAGATACTGCAATGTGCAAAAAGCTAGAAATCTGAAATAGTGAATAGGTAGAGTATGTAAAAAGGATTTTATTAATTCTGCTTCAATCTAAATGAAACAGCATAGTGGAGAGCATTACTGCCCACTGTTCATATAATTTTTAGTCCTATTTAAGCTGAACTATGTAAAGAAATGCTTTAAAAAGGGCCCCACAAAATTGAAGCAATTGTTTTTTATTCTATGTTTAATTACTCTCTAGGATAATCTTTCCTGTCTTTTCCCACTCTCCTATCTATCTGCTGGGAGCTAGTGTCGAGCAAGAAGACAATTTATGTGGACTGACCCTGCCAATGCAGACTCCAAAATGAAATACGAAGGACAAAACGATAAAAAGACAAGAATATGTTGAAGTTTGGGATCTTAATTATAGGTCACCAGGTTATCCAGACCAACTAGCTTCAAGAGGGAAATCAAAGGATTAGCTCTTTATTGTACGCTTTAATACTTCGGTTCTAATGTCAAGCAAAATATCTGTTATTCATTATTTCTGTGAGTGCAAAGGGAATTTGGATCCATTCATCCTTGCAACAACGTGAGAAGCAGATCATCCTTGCTTGTATCGCAAGAAGGTAAAGGAAAAGGGGAGTGAGCAGACACTGTGGTCATGGACACTTTAGAAATGCATGCGATGATAAAAGTGGTAAAGTAGGAGACGGAGTGTAGTTAGCAGCAGCAGATAACACAGTTTTACTAAACAGACTGCTGTCTCTGGAGGAAGTAGTTCAAAACCGTTCTACCTGCGTACACGTACGTAGTTCAGCGATGGTTCATCTCATTCAAGCTCAGATGCATTTTAAAAAGTGGTTATACAATGAAGAGAAATGTCACTGCTTGGTGCATGTCTCTCCAGGTCTGTACAGAAAGGCTGGAGACAAATGCTCCTTAGTTAAAATTTTCCAGCTGGAATGTTGCATACTCAACTACACAAAGGATACCGAAATTGCAGACTGACCTGTTAGTTGCCCTTTCCTATCTTTTAAATTCAGCATTGTAACAAAGGCTGTTTTCCCAATGTGAAGTAAGAGAACGATTATATCCGAACCCTACTGTGTGAGGGACAAGTACTTCCATCTTTACTCTTTCATTGCTCAGCAAAACTTGCACTTATCCGTCACTCAACCCCCTTTTACCAGCTGCCTACTGCTATAGTCGCAAGCTATCTTTTAACGAACATCATATGGTAAAAAATAAACACAGCTTTTGAGCGTTCATTTGTGAATTCAGTTACAGGAAAGGATAAGAACATGTTAACTAAAATGCATACACTGTTCTTTCATCCAGAGACAAACTCTCCTGAGTGTCAGCAGGTGTTATAAGAAGTCGGTGTTCCCAGTCAGAATATTTTAAATGCTCTTTCTTTCCTTTAAATATCACACCATTGCAGGCTTAAATTGTGCAAGCTTTTCAAGAGACCATACCTTCATTTTGTCTTTTGGTAACTTCTCGTTCAAGTCTGGCTTTGTCCTCAGCTAAAGGGAGTAAGTTCCGGACTAATAAACCTAGTAAATTATAATTCTGGTTATTTTTATGACCTAGGATCCAGAAAGCAGCACAGGGCAGAAACTGGGCAAAACCCATTCTTGTACAGGGGTGCAATGTGTGTTGTAAAAATCGTGCGGTATATCCCAGGGAAAGGAGTCACAACAGCATGTGGTTATCACTTGGATATGCGAATGGGTGGCATAAAGGACTTGCTATTTGGAATCCCCTTTTTAAAGGGAAGTCCTAAGGGCCAACTGCCTTGTTAGATGCATGATTGTAAGTATCAGGGAGAGATAAAGAAATGGTCACCACCAGAGTCAAGGAAGAGAGAGGGGTATATCTTTTTCCTGGTATGTCAGAGACCAAGTAAGTCTAGAAACCCAACGTTCTATTTATTTAATTGAGAATAAGTCCCTGTCCTCCCAGGTAGATGAAAAGCAGGTGATCTTCCCAAATCAAACACTGAAGCAGAATTTTTTTAACACGGAGAAGGACTTTGTTATTTAATAGATTTAGCAAATGATCTGTAAGTATATATTTTGAATTGGGCAGTATTTTACACATCAAAAATAAGAAAGGGCATGAGTGCTTGAAATTGTCACCATTTAATTGTATAAAAACGGAGAACTTGAAATATTTACCATAAATAACTGAAAACCTGCTATTTCAGAATTCTCTTTAGTAACCCATTACATAGAAGGTCCAATTCAATGAGACTTTATCACTCTTTCCACGAGAATTAGAAAGAGGTAACTGTTTCTTAGGTTTTTAGATACCTTCCAGAACCTCTGTATTTAGTGGTTTTAAATTAGATCACCTAACATCACAGAACCTCTAATTCAATAAATGACTGCTTCCAGAATAGCATTTGTGTTATCTGCAGATGAAAAAAATGTATAAGAGAAAAACTGATAATGGGGATATATTTTGTTTGATATTTTTATACCAGCAACTACAAAACTAACTTCTGAAGCTCAACCATCTCCACTTTAAGGATGGGTGATTATTGATTTTTAACATGCTTTATTTTTTTCTCAGAAATATATATTGTGTATTTTTGCCTCAAATATGGAGAACAATAGACGGAATATTGCCACAGTCCTCAGGGCTAGAGTCGAGTCCACGGGTTCCTAGATAAGCAATTATATTAATGAAACATTAAAATATTTCTATGAGTAAGTATGAAGGCTGCCATTCAACGTGAAAGCTGTTAGGACCTGTGTTTTGGTAAGTTTCCAGTTTTTAAAGGATTCTTTTTTTTTTTTCCTAGCTACTCCCAGAACTCCCATTCACTTCAATGGCAGCTGCAAGCGCTGAAAATCCATCTGAATTGTTCATACTGATTTGAAATTTTGCAGTGATCTTTCTCTCGCACACGTGCTCACACACGTTCCTCTTTACCCTTCTCTCTTTTTCCCCTCATCCGCCCAAGATTAAGACCAACCTCACCAGACATGGATACTCATATAGTGGAGATATAAAAGTTCCAAAGAATCAGTTAAATGAACTGCGAAGGGGGGGGAAAAAGGTCAAGTTCTCATGCCCTTCCCACCCCCGCTACCACCCCACACCCTCCCACACCCCCAAATTTTTAAAATAAAATACAACCTTGTAACAAGGAGGTAGATTACATAGCAAATTAATCGAGACTCAGGGTACATGCACATGAGTGAATTCTTTGAGAAGCACCTCTAATGCATTTTTACAAGGGTCATTGTGTTTTACAATGTAAGAAAAAAAAAGGAAAAAAAGAAACTAAATCACAATTTTACTAGACTCGAAATAAAAATAGGCAATTGGAAATGCATTGTAAACAGGATTATTCAAACTCAGCTTGCCTTAAGATAGAAGCAGCTTTTAAGCAGGCTGTTACATAAAGGTCCAGTATTTCTGAGATTTTATGAGAGTAATCTAATGCATTGGTCAGACAAGGTTAAGAATAATGCCCTTGCAGTCTCCCTAGATGCAATGATAGCATTTGATGTGAATAAAAAGGCTACACTTTCAGGGTATCGGTGAAACTGAACTGCACAGAAATCTATGTGGAGATTCGAGTATGGACTTCAATATTCCTCAGGAAAAAAAGAAAAAAAAAAAAGAAAAGAAAGAGGAAAACATCCACGTTCTTTTTGAATCTTTTTCCCTGAGTTTTGTACTCATGTTTTGTTGTCCGTCTTTTCCTCCTTTCTCCACATTAGCTTTCAAAACACTTCCTGAGGCTTTTAGAAATGTAAACTTACTGTATCATTACTGATGCACACAAGTAGGAACATAAATGAATACTGTATGTGGATAATATTCTTCTTTTTATAACCCGTCCTGATATTTCAATCCCGGCTATTACAGTGTTCATAAATCAGTTTGGGATCCTCTCTGGCTTTAAAAGTAATTATAATAAATCCAAAGATATGTTTATGTATAGGAGGCCAATTGAACCCTTTGCTTTTCAGTTTCCATTTAAATTAGTCTCCAGAGGTCTTACCCTGGGTTATTTATTCCTTTTTCTTTAGATCTGCTGTACAGATTTAATCTTTCTTCTCTGCTTTGTAAAATTCAATAGATGCTGTACAGGTGGTTTTCATTCTTTCCCTTTTTTTTTCTTTTTTTTTTTAAATTAAGGGAAAGAGCTGTCATTAATTAAAAACAAAATGAATTTTGTAATTTTTCTCTGATAATAAATAAACTTCCTAAGAAATTGTGAAGACTGGCTTAACAAATTGCCTTGAAAGCAATTTCTCAACTCATTTACTTATTCTAATGCAGCCCGAACAATGTGTTACCCTGCTCTACAATTTTTCCATTTGCCTGACTGTTAAGTACAATTCAGCTTCTAAGTCCTTTCTTTCTGCATCTTTCTGACTGATTAAATTCTCATACAGAAGTCAAAATAAGGTAAGTTGGCATGTCAGTAGGTGTGGATCAGAGCTACAGAACTGCATGGCTGGAAAGCTTTGTCTGATCACACAGACTTCTGATTTCACAAAGCTATTCTTCCAGAAATGCAGCAAATGCCAGAGTATTTTGAAAGAGGTCAGCTGAGAGAGAAGATGCAAGTCTTAGCAATGATCTGTTAAGAGCAATGCAAGGAAAAGGGAATTTGTTTCATGAAACATATACCTGAAGAACACCCTTCCACTGCATTTTATTCTGCCTTCTTCATTTTATTTCCCTTCATTCTCTAAATTAAAAAATGTGACCCACGTGTACAATTCAAAACTGTAAGCAAAAATGTCCCTTTACAAGTATAGTAACTCATCAAATAAATATCAAATATTTCAAATCCTTTACATTGTCTTTGCAGAAGAAATCTATAACTTCTCTTTTTTAATGGAAATTAAAAATCGTGCTTCGTATCCTTTGATTCTGAAATAATTTCCACTACGAGAAACCCTACTTCAACATTTTGGTGTTTGCAGAAATGGGCATTTGAGGAGGGATAAAGAACAGTACTGTGCTGAACTTAGTATGAATCAAGACTGTGTATGTCCAAGAGCTGCCAGAATTTACAATCCAGAGGGAGGAGAGGGGAGAGGACTTTTATTTAATCTCTCACCAAAAAGATTCAAGTTTTCTCTCCTTGAATTACAGAGAATATTTGTTCTGATATTTTGCTTTTTTATTTATTGTCTGGTTTTAATAGCATAGCCTTAGACTTTGTAAATCCTCTGGAACGTTCACGTGTAAGAGGGTGGGACGCTTCTGCTCTGATTAACTCGATGGCACATCACAATGTACCTCACCATTTTTAAATTACCTCACCTACTGTTCGGAGGATTGATATCTATTTGCTACTACAGTATACTAATCAAACTGGCCTGAATTCTTTTTCACTAATTCAGATTAATAGTCCCAAATGAACAGGGTTTGTTTACAGAACAGTCTTTCCTGACAATGTATGGCACAAACACAACATAAATTTCAATTCCAAAAATATAATAATGAAACTCATCAAAATGAAATTAATCTCATAGTTCTAAACGCTTCGAAATTTCTTTGGATATCTCTTTTTTCCTAGTTGTGAGATATTAGTTATATTTCTGTTTAATTCTGAACAACCGCGTTTTGGAATGTCTGTTTAATACACAGAATTATTAGATCATCCCATTCCAGAATTTCCATAGCCTTAACTTGGCCTACTGTGAAAAATACAAGTTAAGGGAATGACCACTGTGTGAGGATATGCACTGATCAGTGGCTTCCGAACCAAGTTAAAATCCATCCTCAGTCTCGCACAAACCTTTACTTGGAGTTGCATCTGTCGTCATAAAACCAAACTAGTCTTGGCAGCATGTGTTTTGTTTCGGTGGGATTTATTTACAAAGAAAAAGTAATTTCTTATCCATTCATTTCCAATTAACTGACATCCTCCTCTGTACCCCCTCCAATAGAATGAGGTCCTCATAATCTTGAAACTGAATTGAGACTTTGAAACTTATTTTAGCAATGTTTCTCTCCTTAGAAACAGACTTTTCTACAAATGAAGCTGTTGACATTTTGCTGGGAATAAACATTGTCTCTGTAGACATGGTCTGTAGGATCCTGAGCCTATTAGGTTCTGAGATGCCATTTGGTTTTCAAGTGAATCCTTAGTGCTGATTTGGACCGTAAGAATACTTACGAGGTGTACACTCATGTCTTCCATGCAGACATGGGTTTTGGAGACATTCAGTGTGCTACCTGCAAGGTTGGTTTTTTTTTTTAAAAAAAGGCTAACACTGGGGGTTCTGCTTATGAGGTTGTCTTCATTTTTCTTCTGAGGATCCCTGGATATGCAAATCATGAGGCTATGATGGAAAGCTTATCTGTTTTGTAAACCTTCCTTGAGGAGGAAGGACATGAGGGTGGCAACAGGCATTTTTTTACTGATTACGCAAGTAGAGGTTCAAAAAATTCAGAACTATCTGTGCTATTGCACAACAGTTTGGATGGTAAGTAGGATTTGTTGTGGATAATATTAACCTTAGGATGTAATTTGAAAGCGCTCTGAGTGTCTGAACATACAGGGCCTTCTCAATGCCCTTGGTTCTCTTTCAAATAGTTTTTACGTAATATCTCTGTGTGTGCCTACATATATACACATATATATGTTTGAGTTTGGTTTGGGGGTTTTGGTTTTGGTTTTGCCATGATTGTGGTACTTAGTAAAAGGAAATAATTTGATCCAAGTCATACTGGGATCAATGAGAATCTTAACACTGATTTTTCTGTTCAAATATCTTCAGTTCTCAAGTCTGGTCTCAGTTCCAGTTCCTGACACAGGGTTGTGATTGCTGAGAGCTGTCTATCTCTAATTCTTGTGTAATTATATTATACCTGGTCTTACATAAATCCAGCATGAATAAGCACATTTTAATATGAGTAATGGAGAAGAGCGACTACAGAGTGACAAATTTGTGAAATGCTTAGGGTAATGCTCATCAACCTCATTTTCATTAATTTCATGCTTATCCTTGGAACTTTTTTTGGTACGCATCTTGCAACTGCAGAAGACATTCCTGTTAAGTAGACTCAAAACTATTCTGATAAATAAAACTATGTCATGCAGCTGTACGATAGCAGACTTATACCCGTCAATTCTATGATAATGTGGAATGTTTTTTAAGTTATTTCTTTTATTTTCTTTAGACTTTTTGAAAGTACATTTCAGAACTCTGTATTGAAGAGATTAATCAGGTGCTATGATGTCGTATCTGTTGAGGGTTATATCACATTATTAAATTGGGCTGAAATATGAGGTAGCATTTTAAATGTACCAACTTGTGCCCTTACCATGTTTTAAACTATAAGGCCTAGAAAACTGAATGAGTGTTTTGCATGTCTTTGTGTGTAGTTCCATTCTTTATTCTTTATTTGATAGTTTGTAGGACATTATGTAAGACAGAGGGAGGACATGACTCAGACATGCGCATGATGACTGATAATGAACAAACTTGGATAATGCTATTTATCTTCTAGAACTTAAGAGCAGGGAAAGAGAAACTAATATAGAGAGCACAATTAAAAAAAGTAGAAAAAATATTTTTATATAATTCTTAACCTTTGGAACTCAGTCCAGAAGATATATGACTCTTGATTTCAGCAGGATTCAGGGCAGGGACAAGCTTCTATGATATATTTTTAGTAATTAAAAATACTAAGAGTGAAGTGAAAAATGATAAATTATTGTGAAATTCAATAAGGAAAAGAATGGTGAAAATAAGGCAGAAATTCAAGAGCAAATGTGGATTTCGTGGCATATTTTTTTATTTCTTTTGCAAAGCTGTAAAGATACACTTACAAACCAGATAACAATTTAAATGGGGAAAATTAGGAAAAAAATTTATGAAGAGGCATGATTTACCTTAAAATACTCATTGCTGAAAGTGAACCCGAAGGAATGCTTTTCCACTTATTATAAGCCTGATCCTTGATCTTGCAGTATGCTGAGGTTTGCTTTTTGGACTGTGTGCTTTAATTGTTTTGGATCAGCATCATGCTGAATTGCAGTCCTGGCCTTTAACTGCTAAGAGGATATAACTCTAGTAAACATATCCATGGCAGCTACGGGTTTAGTTCTAAGTTTTCAAAACACAAAAAGCTAATTTTTTTTTCTTTATTATTTTTTGTATTCCTATGGCTCATAATAGCAGTGATGACCTCCTGGCTGGGTGTTTCCAAGCTATTAATGATAGGCTGAATTATGCGACCTTGACTTCACCTGCAGCCATTAACTTTTCTATCTAGTCATTAACTGCTGAGAAATGCCCTCCCTTTTGGTCATTATTTCCTATATATGCATTTCTTAAATAGGCATTTTCTGTAACAATTACATGTCAGAGTAATTTCATATTTTTTATTAATAAGTGCTACCTTATCTTTGTGTTCAAGCCACAGAGATCCTTTGACATCTAGCAGCTTGCACATCATTTAAGTTTCTAAGGAAGAAGTCATCGTTTATGCACAGGCAAATGGGAGACAGAAGGCTTAAAACATCACATTTTACATGGAAAGAAAAAGCCTCGCATCTTTTGGTTAAATCTATGGAGCATATTCAGAAATGCTGAGGAATTCATTTTTAGATCAGGCATTTAGATGTACAATGTGCGCCACAATACCAGCTAGAAGACCCTTAGCGTTAATAGTAAAGGTGACCTCTAAGTTATCCCTCCTGACTACCGGATCTTTAGACAAAATGGTTAGTAATTTCACTGGGATTAATTTGCCAGCGTTTTGCAGACCCTTATCTTATTTTCTGGAACTCATAGAGGGATCAGAATCCACATGATATATTTCTCTTATCTGTCAGTGCAGCAGCATAAGATAAAAGAAGATTCTTATTGAATGGATATATTTTTCATTGTCCTTCATACCATAGATTAAATGGGTCTTGCATGATTTTTCTTTTCCTGATAGAACAAGCCATACTTCTGCATAAATAACTTCTGTGTAATTTGAGAACTCTTATGAAGAGCTCAGTAATCAATTTTTTCAGATGCTGTAATTAGTGGCCTTACCTGGATCAAAACCTAAATGTTGCTGGAGGGGAAAAAAATGGTGGAGTTATTTTCAAGGTTGGGACTTAGTTGTCTGCATGAATGACAAAGGTTATTATCATACATGCCTGGAAATATCAGCATCAGAGGATTTGTTTAATTTGTTTGTTCCTGTAGCTCAGACATAACAGTTATATGTCTGTAAACAATGTTTGTTCAATGGAGTGCTTAGTCCTTTGCATAGGAAATTTCTCTGACAATATCCTTGACTAACGGGAAATATTTGTCCTATGAAAAGAAAAAAATATTTCCAGGAGATAAAATTTGTTGCTCTTTTTTATTGTCATTTTATTTAGGTGTCCGGTTTATTAGAACATATCATCCTAATTTTGTACAATAGAGGGAAAAAAGGGAGAGAGAGGTGAACGAGGCGAAAAGAATTTAAACTGAAGAAGTAAACTCTGCAAGTCTTGATAAATGCAACTCCACTGGTAAGTGACAATGTAGGTGAAACATTTCTCTTTTAAACTTTTTTCCATTAGTTTTTTGACAGGAGTACACTAGTTCAGCTTTAATGAGATTCTAGTGTAAAAACTTCAGGGCTAAATAAAAGAAACAAATCAAAAGGACCGGATGATTGCCATTTAATGTGAAAGAATGGAAGTGCAAACAATCATTGTATGACATCTAGCTGTGCTAGTCACTGCAGAATGACAGGTAGAACAATTCAAAGTTACTGATCTAAAGATGGAATAACAGCTCGTATGTTTGAAGTGCTCAGAAGATGAAGAAATAAAACAGACTCTAAGATAAGACATGGTTAAGCCTTTTAAATTCCGTGCCTTATTGTCAGTATCATTTGAACGCTTTTGTACACATTTTTTTTTTCCCACAGAAACTATTTTATGGAAGGAATTACTTTTAAGAGCTGATTTTTATTATTATCCTTCAGGCTGAATGGTGTGCTTTGTTTTCCAACAAGATGAGAAAAAACGTACACAAGGAAAAGTATATTAGTAGTTTGCTAAGCACCCATATTTTATGTATTCAGAAGCACGTATTCTGAGGATATACTCTTAAACCGAGCATTTTAAGCAAGTTCAATAACTCACATGCTAATTTACTCTACAGGTAGCCTGGCTTTTTTAACATGCAGCATTACAAATTTGTTAAGAATTTTTGTTTATGTTTTCTTTGTCTATTTTTTTATTGATATTATTTGAAGGCTGTAAGAAAAATCACCTATTCTTTCTTTCAGCAAGACATTTTATCGGTGAAATAACCTATTCTAGTTACCGCTGGAAACAATAATCTGTAATTGCTGCTTTCAGTCCTAATTTGGCCTGTCTCTAGTTTTTCATCTCAATCTAATCTAAACCTATTTGACCAAATAAAATGATATTTACCTCATCCTCTGTTACAAGCTTTCAAGATTACAGGCTTCAGGAAAAATCAATACAAAATACCAGCTTAGCAGCAGGTTTGTGCTCAGAAAGAATGCTAACTTTTCTTTCCTGCATTTTCTGACTTTCTACTCCCCTGGAGTGAAAGCAAACCTTAGACTATAAGAAATGAAGGGGAAAAAAAAGAAACACAAAAGCCCCAGCCTTCAGTGATGTGTTTGGTTCATGGTTAGTAGCCACTTTTGAGCTTACAAGCCGAAGTGCAGTGCATGGTCAAGCTCCTAACCTTTAGCTTCTACTTCTACACTACACATCTTACAGAGTTCTCCAAAAGAAGGATTTCGACCTCACGGATGATTTTTCAGACTCAAATACCATCTTCATTTATTATTTATTCGCTTCAAGCTGTTGGGGTTTGAGGTATCATCATACCTGACTGACTGACTTAAGGAAGTGGCCACCTATCTGTGAGGGAATCTCATGAGAATAAAATCCCATTACTTTCCAAGAAAGATTACTTCATTTGCTGCCTGAAATAAGCTTTTGATGAAAACATTTGAATGTTGGGTTTGTAAACAACCAAGAATTCTCAGCAGTGCTACCTTTTTTCTTAATCCTTTTTCTTTTTCTTTTTCTTTTTCTTTTTCTTTTTCTTTTTCTTTTTCTTTTTCTTTCTTTCTTTTTTTTTTTTTTTAATGCTGAAAAGAATGGTGGTTTTTATTTTGATTTTGCTTTGTTCTTTTGTTGTTGGGCTTTTTGACCAAGAAACTAATTAAGACTGAAAGGTGGGTCTTTATAATAATTATCATGTACCTATCAACCTTTTCAAATTATTTGCGCTCTCTCCTTGTAAAACAGAAAAGTTCTTCCTTTTAAAACTTCTGTTGGATATCTCTTTCCTAGCCCTCTCCACATGCTTCCTCTTCCCACCCCCACCTTGCAAATAGTCTCTGATCTGAAAAATTATGAGGGGTTACTTGATCTCTCTTTAGACCTTGTGGGATCATAATCTTGTAATAGTTGGGTAGTGTTTGAAAGAAGCTCTAAACTAAATCAAATATTTAACTTAATCACTTCTTTTTGAAAGATTTCATTCAGGGTTCAAGTTTTCTCAGATAAGAAACAAAATAAGTAATTCCTTTTCTTTGGATGCCTATATAAGAGTAACACAGACACACTAAAAGAAAAAAAGTAAATCACCCTTGTTCTTATTTTCCCAAGACTAGTAAGTCGAATCAATGCATTTAAGGGAAAAAAAAAAATTAAATGGAGGATTAAGACCTAATTGTATTCACCTAACTGTGGTTACTAAATTAGTACCCTAGTTACTCTAGGAACAGAAGTAATCAATGCAGGGAGACAAACACTTCCAGAGTGCTTGAGACTTAGGTGAACTGAACTGCCTTTATGGAGATGCTTATTTCTTTCCTTTAAATATAAAGGGTGGCTAAGGAGAGCTCAGGTGATTTGTCCTAAACTTATTTAGGATAAATCCTAAGTGACAATTTTACTGCCAGCACCTTCTAAGCTATAAAATCCCTATTCTGCAGACCTTCTGTCACCCATATAAGGTTCTCCAGAAACCCAGAAGAGCTGAAGTGTCTATTAGCTTCTAGTTCAACCCCAAGAGAAACAACCAACGCTTAGGAAGAGCATTTCCTACACGTAATTATTTTTTTTAGAATGATTTGTTAGATTCAAGTCTTTGAAAAATGATAGAACATTATCTCACTCCTCTTGTGTGACCAAGATTTGCCAATGTTTAGGTGAAGTTCAGTCTGTGCCACATTTTTTTTGTCTTCAGACCTCTTTACCTGTGGTAATGATTTATCCTGTAGTCTCAGACGATTATGTGCCTCTTTTCCAATGAGCAAAAGGGGACAGCTTCCATCACCCACAGCTGTTTTTCCAAGATCTCCCCAGATTCTTTTATTACTTACATTCGGCTCACGTTTTTGAAGCTATATTTTCTTAATGAAAGCCAAAATCTGAGAAATATTATTTTGAAAAAAAATCACCAGTATTTTATACCACTATGTATTGATCCCATTAAGCTTTATGAAGCTTGAACCCACTTTTTAATCTAAAATAAGAGTATTGTGATAAAAATCACAGTGCATTTGTCAATTGTGCTGATAACTTTTAAAGTCTTTGACCAATTTCAAGCAAATTTGACATACAAGTAGAAGTCTTTAGAATTCCGAATTCCTGTAGTAGTCTGATACTTCCTGTCCCATTCATATACACGATTCTTCTGCCAGCAATGAGGCATTGTGTCTCAGGACCACAACTGGAACTTTATTTCTAGTTTATCCCTGTGTAATTTCTAGACTCCTTTAGTTGTTTTGAAGAATCTTTCAGCCTTTTAGCCTAGATTTACAAATTTAAACTCACCACATCTATATATAATTTTGACCAAAACCTTGGCCAAGCTACTCTACTCTATTCCAAGAGCTCTTTTACATTTGGTTTTCACCACTCCTTCTGTAGCTACTTGTAGATAAAGCTGGCTGAAATAGTACAATCCTATAGCACAGGGTTATATCAGTTAAAGATGTCAATATATTGGTGTCACCTCTTTCTAAAAATGTACAACTTTTCACTGAATTTTACGAATTCATATAAAAATCACTTTTGTTAATACCTTTGACAATGATAATTTCTCATTAGAGAAGTGCAGAGAAAAGTGTACACTCAGTGAAAATGACAAATACCTTCTTTAAAAATAAAAAATCCCAAAACCAAAACCAAACCCGACTCTGACATCTTATAGCATAAGGTTTTTCTATGTCTGCGATTTTCAGGAAAAATCAATTGGAAGTGACTGAAAATCAGCAGAGCTTGGGGTTCATCCTGATTAGCTGCCTGGACAGACTTTCTGTGTCAAGGGAGAAGCGATATTTTCTGTAGGGAACTACTGCTAGGTTATTTAAAGTATTTAGGCAGCTAAAAATTTAGACAGGATGACCCCTGAGGTTTATCTTCCAAAAGCATGGTGCCTGAGGATTTTGGCAAATTCCAGGAGATCCCATTTGAGTATTTAATACCTATATAATTGTAAAAACTGGCAAAAGAAAGAGGAGCGTTGCACTGAGCCAGTGATGCAGTGGAAGGTTAGAGAGTGGTTATTAGACCAGACTCTCCACAGTGGCCCCACAGCTTGTGAACAGCACTAGGAGGTGGACATCACAACTGGGCACTGCAGTGAGCTTGCACAGGAGATGGTTATGGCTGCTAAGTATTCCAAGAATTGCCGCGCAGCTTTTCCCTAGCAGAGCAAAAAGAACAGTAGAGCAAGGACAGAGAATATACACAAGCTTTAAAGTGCCATGTTAGTAGAAGCATTACATCCTTACATACCCCTCTGTCAGATTTTATAGTGTGTGATGCCAGTGGTTAGGAGTGACATAGTATGTGCTTTTGTGATGTCATATAATGGATGAGGAGAAATAGCGGCCTCCAGATGACAGCTCAGGAGCTCTGTACTGGGAGAGACATTTAAATAACAGCTGTTCACTCCACTGTGCTCCTCCAGTCCATGTACTGTAGCCACTTGCTGTTAGTAGTCATGTACGGCACTGATAAACTCTTCAGAGTGCTGGTATACTTACACGGTGTCTAATACAACGGAGGGTTATCACGTATACCCTAGGTACCACCAATATGGGAATCAACACAACTACCACTGTAAGTGGTAGCAACAGCACTAATAGCAATATTTATTAACAATGATAAGGATAACAATCCTAATGAAGCATTTGTAAGACAAGCTTTTTAACAACCTGTCAGTGTTGGTCTTTAAAGAAATAATACTTTCTGGGGGGTTAAAGGTTGCATAATCATATATATAACTTGGTCTGAAAAGTCTAAATTGATGGAAAACTCTGAGAATGCAGAGACAAAGGAGACAGGCTCGTTCCTCAAGGCAACTGCTCCTTCCTCTTCTGAGCAGAGTGACAAGAAAAGGTAAACAAGATAACACAAGTCAGAAGTCACACCTCCACAGCTGCCAAGAAATCTTTGTCTTCCGAAAGATGGTCAAAACCTAAAATACACCTGTAGATGCTGAGAATCAAAACGTGGCACCTTCAGACTTAAAAGAGCAGGTCTCAGCCACCTGTGCTCCTGAACTAATATTTAAATACCTTTTGCTATCGCAGGATGTAGAGACTTGTCTTACCTTTCTAATACTATCAGGCTCTGTATTTATTATTGTCAAAGAGCATTGGATAACTTCACGTATTATTTTTTCTCCTTGAAAGACTGTTAGGCTCCTCGTTTTTTTGGTTTTACATACCTAAAATATCAGATCTAAAACCAATGAAAAAATCATTCTTTGTTCGTGACCCCACTGCTAGTAATCTAAATGTAGAATTCCAAGATAAGAATTTGTATCCAAGCCTCACTTCCTTTAGGTGTTGTACCTAACTAATTGTTTCACCTCTCTGAACCTTAAAGCCCAGAGAATGCCATCATAGGCCCTATTTTTAAGCCAGGTTTTGCAGAATTCCCTCCATTCTTCCCTAGCAAACATTCTTCCTTGGTGGTTCAGCCAGCCGACGGACCTGAACTGCACTTCGTTGGTCATTCTGCACATCCGATTGTGCAATTGTAGCCAGCCAAGCACAGTGTGGGTTTGTGCCTAACATTAATTAAGCAGAACAGATAACTTCCAACATGTGGCCTCTCGGTGCTGAAAGGCTAAACTAAAAAAGTATAAAAGTGAAGGTCTTAAAACTAAACACAAATTATCCATATGGCCACGGAATACTGGCGAAGTAAAGAAGCTTTCGGACGCTACACAACACACAACTGCTTTGCCCACATGTCCAAATGACAGTCTAGAGAAGAACATATAAAAAGTCTTTCCAAAAAAAAAAAAAAAAAAGTCCCAGATGTGATAAAGGCTTCTGTTTTGTTTTTGTCACCTCTAAAAATTTTTTATTTGAACTAACTCATTTTCTTCTGACTTTGCCAGGAAAGGCAGCAGGATGCTTAATTTGTTTGGGCTCTTAGAAGCAATTTTTGTGCCTTTCCATGTTCATAAAAAGTAAGCTTCCTAAAACACTATTTAAAAAAAAAAACAAAACCCTGAAAAGGAAATCGGGTAGTTCTGAAGGAAAATCAGAAGTTTGGATAACTTTCGTTTTACTTTTCCATTGAGAAACTACTTTTTTTCTGAAGTTTGGAATAGTTTCCAACTATTGGATTTTTTTTTTCTCCCTGAGATGGTTATTTTTTTCATATTTTCTCATGCTACTGGAGATTCAGTCTCAGTTGGAGGAAGCAAGCATTGAGGTCAAACTACAGCTTAAAAAAATATTCAACCTCTATTTCAGGGACGAACAGAAAAAAGACCCAATAGCCCGAACAAATGCAGAAACTCAGACAGAATGATTTATTGGTAAAATAAATTCCACCTATTCGGAAGACAAGAAATGAATACTATTAGGCAGAAGATGCTTCTACTTCAAAGACAATTTAGGTATCCTTAAATTTAAGATTGTAGGTATCTTTAAGTTTCACCATTTACTTTGTACATAGAGGAATTTGTATTGAAGTTATATTCAGCATGCTATGCAGCTGTAGAATTCTCACAGTAAACATCCTTTTTTGTTCTGTATTCTTAGGTTACATTTCTTGTGCATGTTGGTGGATTTTGCCAGATGTGTTTTGCTGTGTTTTAATGAAGAAACTGTAATTTTTAAGAGCTTTTCTCCCTAATTTACAGCAGTAAATTCTTTTGAAATTAATATACACAGCAGAGCATTCTGAATTTAAGAAAATTAATTGTATCATGTAATGAAAGATTTTTCTAGAGCTAAGACAACCTAATTTAATATAGTCAGCTTAATATTCTAAAATATAATTCTGCTTTTGTTACAGTTGAAAAATGAAGGTTTCTTTTATATAAGGTATATCCCAACATGATTTCAAAGCACTTTCACTTAGAAAAGCTAGCTGCTATTACATATGAATTTTCAAAGCTTGCCAAGGCTTTGGAAGGAATGATGAAAATTACTATTGCACGACCTTCAGGTTTTCTTTGTTTCATAAAAGGCTAAGATAGCATTTTTGTCATTTTTCTTTCAGCTCAGGTCTTTCATCATAAATATCAAAGCACGCAATTATGCCTGCTCATATCCTACCACATTCTGCCTGTTTTCTATCCGCAGTGATAGTGTTCTCTTTTAGGATACCTTTTTTTTTGTTTTTCGCAAATGTGAAAGAAATCCCATGTTTTTGTCGAGTGTCATAAATTGTTCATGAAACTCATGTTACACTGATTAAAAAGAAGAGTTGATTAAAATGGCTTTTATTCTTTTGTCCTAAGCAAAACCCTAAAGAAATATTCCAGCATCAAACCTAACAGGATCATAGGATACTGAGTTGGCCTACAGGTGGAATTTTTAAATTACGCTTATTGTGAAAAATAGGACAATATTTTCTATTAAAAACTCCAGTTTTGCACGGAGTTATTCCTGTTGTTCCTTTTTGTTTACCACATATAGCTTGTTGGTCTGTCTTGTTTTGTGTGTTTCGTGTAGCCTCATCATCAAAGACATAGAATGTCCATAACTGCTGTTGCCTACGAGTCGTAGTAAACTAGTAGTAAATGTAGTAAAAAACTGTTAAAAAAAATAAACTAGTAAACATAGTCAACTTAATAGTCATAGTTGCATAATATACCTCAAAATTAGTTTAATTTTATGTCTTAAGTACTTCAAATGAGTGTCCATTTCCTTTTTCTGCATGTGTTTACTGATCTATTCCAATTTTCAAGGCATATTGGCATAGCAGAGGTGTTATATTAGACTGAAACATCCATGGTTCATCTGCTGCTGGAATGCTTTTTTAGATTGCCTTTTTTACTACCACTACCTTAAACATTAATATCAATTTATACAGTAAAAGTAGTAGAATTCCATTAATTGTCTGAAGAAAAAAAATTTTTTCTTGAAACACAGAACAGTAAACCTTTGTTAGTGCTTGCAGGAGCACACCTCCCCATTTTTTGTTTATTATGTTCAGATTTTTATCAAATTTACAGTGACATGAGGAATACATTGTTTTCATCAATTTGAACTGTGCTGTCACATGAATGTGAACTTACTGGGTATGTCTTAAGTTAAATGTCAAGGGATATACATTTTCCACATAAAATAAAATTGATTTCAAGTTTCTGCTAATGGTGGTGTATCCTCCACTATTTTAAAACCATGTAGAACAGACCCAGCATGTGTTAATAAAAATGATAAGCCTAAATAGTAACAGTGTTACTCACAGTACCAACCATAAAAAATATTTTTAGAGTAATAATTTGAACTATCAAAACTTTGCTATTTAATAAGATTTTTTTTTATGTGACATTCTGATAAGATGAATAAAATTGGTTTTAAAAAAAGCTTAATCAATTTGATTAAGAGACTATTTAGGCATTTTTCAATCCTCTTAAAAAAAGAACACGAGAGAGGAACAAACAACAGGGAGAGGCTTTTTGAGGGGTTTTTTACGTGTACCTTTTGAAAAGTCCCTCCTCAGCGTATAAATACTCCCAGCAAAACCCTCAGCATAGTGGCTACATGTATCAATGCTGCAAAAGAAAGGAAGATGACGCTCACCATAAGAGTTCATTAATTCTTAAGACTTCTAAAATATTAACGGGATTTTCAAACACCGTTGCTTGCTTATACAGTGTCCATTCAGTTCACTGTGAAGTTAGGATGATAGGTCAAAATTCTTAGATTATTATATATCCTTCCTCCTACATCCTTCTTCCTAAATCACAGTCTGTTTGCTTATTTTCCCACACGGAATGATAAACACGCTCAGAAATCTTTGTACATTTTAAAAACCCAACAATATGATAAACCATCTTGAGAACTGTAAACAAAGCAGCTACTTGAGAAACTTTTTAATGTCTGTAGCAACTCATGGAGGATTTTGTCCTCTGCCTATCTGAAATTCATTTGAAGAAACTCGGCTTCTACAGTGTCTCTTTCTGTTAGCCAGAAACCGCATTTCAGGTGTTAAACCGCAATGGTAAAGGGATCTTATATTGAATAACACTTTAAAATGCATTTTGTTCTCCATCCATAATACTCAGATCCCAGAATACTTTAAAGCCTAGCCATAGAACTAGTGATGCTAAATTTCTTTTTAATTAGAATAAACTCCTTAATCCATTTTAGCATTCCTTATGCTTACTGTAGAATAGCAATGACACTGCTATTTTCTGCAGATTAGAAATCTGTTTCCCTATAAGCATATCATCATCCATGCTGAAATAATAGCTTCAACCAGTAAAAGTTTGCCTTTGCCTTTGTTAGGAAACCCATAAAAACGAATTAAAAAATATGCAAAGTCATAAGAAGACATTCTAAGGTATTCCCTTTTGCCAGAGGAAGACACTATTAGAGACTGATGCAAGTGTAAAGAGCCCAGAGCTTTGTTAATAAAATTAAGGAGGTATTCCATATTGCACAACTGCAAAGTGTGGGTTCCAACCCAGAGCCAGGCACAATGCTTCAAAGATAGAGCCTGGAGGATTTACTTGTTGTTTTCAGAATAGGCAATAAATAAATAATAAAATAAAAAGGTGAGTTGAAATGTGGTGAAACACACAAAGAACCAAGCAATGGAAAGTAAGATACATAAAAACAACTATGAACTATAGCGGTCACTGAAACATCATGGCAGCAAAAGAACAAACTATACTGCGTAGTTCACCAAAATCAGAAAAAGAAAAGAGTTTTCTTCCCAAAATACTGCCTAAAATAAAAGGCAGGGGAAGATGTTGTTGAAGGGTGTTCCAGTGATTAAAATCTGTGTATTTAAAGGTTAGTTCACGGAAGTAAATGTGAGCAAGTTGTATTGCATTACTGACTTCATCATTAGAAAAACAATATGGAAGACTTCGCAATAAAGAAGCTCAAAGATGTTACTAGTTTGTTATTACTATTAATCACTAGTTCGGAAAATTAAATAGTAATAATGGCCTGATTCACTTAAATCAGTACAGTCCCTCAATAAGTCAGGTTTAAAGACGTGTGATCCTTTAAACCATTTCTTTCTAAGATTAAGAATTCTACAAGCACACAGGAGTAGTTAATTGGAGATGGTAATATACAGGAGTTGTTTGAAAACACTGGGGCCACAGGCAGAATTGACCACAACATAAACTACTGCAGAATTGTAGGAATAAGACTCAAAGCAAAACCAAGTACTGTGACATCAAATTACAGAACGGATTTGTCATTGGGGTTTTTTGTTTGTTTGTTTCTTTTAATAGCATAGCTAGTCAAAATGACCCTAATATCAAACATAGGGAAAATTAAATTTTAACTCAGAATAGACATATGTTGACTTTATAACAGAATTAAGGAGAGCATAACTTACTTCAGCAGAAAATGTAAGATAAAAGTCAGGATTTGTAAATGACAAAATCTAGATTACTTGAACCAAGCTGGAAATACTATCTTTGTGAACGCAGTGGAAAAAAATTTTGTCAGATAAACATTTAAAATGAGATAGTCAAGCAGACAAAAATGTCATATAACCAGAGACTAAAAAAGAAATAATGTATTATTTGAGCATGAAAGAAACAGGAGTTATGTGTGAAAATTTGTGGGTATTCAGGGCTCCCAGGGGCTTATGGTTCAGACTGTGAATGATAAGGACATAGTGAGAAAACCGTTCATTTTTTTCCAACAGTATTCATCGTAGGTCATACAGTATCTTCAGGTGGAGATCTTTCCTCAGTGTTAATCCTACTGTACCATTATCTTCAGACGCGTCAGTTTGTGAGTGACACTGAGCGGAGTGATGCGTTTGATATGTTTGAGGGAAGGGATGTCACATGGGCTTGAGAAGTGGGCTCACGTGAACCTCATGAAGTTCAACATAGCCAAGCGTAAGGTCTTGCACCAGGGTTGGGACAATCACAAGTATCAGTAGAGACTGAGGGATGAACTGATTGAGAGCAGCCCTGCAGAGAAGGACTTGGGGACTATGGTAGATAACAAATTGGATGCAAGCCAGCAACGTCCACTTGTAGCCTAGAAAGCCAATCATATTCCAGGCCACATAAAAAGCAGAGAGGTTAGCAGGTTGAGGGAGGGAATTCTCTCCCTTTGCAACACTCTTGTGAGACTCCACCTGGAGCACTGCATCCAGCTCTGGGCCCGAGTTTGTTAGAGCAAGCCCAGGGGAGGGCCACAAAAAAAGGCTGGAGTGCTGGAGCATCACACCTATGAAAAAAGGCTGAATTGAGGTTGTTTAGCCTGCAGAAGAGAAGGCTTTGGGGAGACTTGACTGTGGCCTTCTTACTGAAAATAAGTAAACTGGGGTCAGTGACCAGAGACCAAACTGCTGGAAGAGGAAGCCTAAACTAGGAACTCACTAGAGAAAATAAATTGTCTCGCATAACACCAGTCAGGCTAAACTAGCCTCAGTCCTTGACTAAGAGACTTCCTTATCAACAGCACCAGGAAGAAGAGGGAATGGGATAAGGGCAGTACAAGCTGTTATGAAGGTCACCAAAAGTAATGTGTTCGCTTCCAAGTACACTAAAGTAGTTTGCAAGAGTGTATTAATGCAACTTATATTCAAATGCAAAAACAGAGAATGTGAAGTATCATGAAGAAGTCTGACAGAGGAGAAACCAAAAGTGACCGTGCAAAGTGACGTGGAATTTAGGTGCTATTAGATTTCTAATGAGGCCATTCATATAATATCTGTCATAAAATGGTACATAAAGAAGCTTGAATCCAGAGCACTAATTCAGATGTCCAACAGAATGTTAATCAGGAGACCTTCAGGACAAGTAAGTGAAAAAAGATGAGATATTATATATGATCGTGTGATGACCCAGGGAAATTTACCAGTAATTAAATAACTGGAATAATCTTCAGTTCAATAACACATTTCCAGCAGTATGGGGGCTCTTAGGTCTCTGCACTAGACAATTCTTGCTATGCCACATACTTCAGTGCATTTCTGTAGGACACTTGAAAGGTATGGTGGGACATTACCGATGAACTGCCCAGTCCTCCATGGCAGCTTGTCCTTCAGGATCTCTCTGAAAAAAACAATGCCTTTCAGTGTATACTTCCTGGTAGCAGGGAGAAAAGATAAATTATCTTAAGACTTGTAACAAAGAAGAGGCTGGCTGGTTAGCAGAAATCTATTCAGCAGAGGAAAGAAAGATCTAGCCCCTCAGATCTGACTTTTCTTTAGCCTTAGCCATAGTAAATTAGGTGACAAGTTTCACCAAAGATTGCAGAAGTTAAACCTTGTGTTTGCAAATCTAGTTAATTATGGCGTATGTGTTTGCTTTTCCAGCAAAGTCAGTGAAAGGAAAGAGATACACGTTAGTAAGAGTCAGGTATAAAGGAGTTAATTTTTGCTTCATTTTCAGTTTCTAGTCAGTTCACATTCTTTGGATCTTCATGTATAGAAAACTACCATAAAACCTTCCTAAATGCATTTAGCTTTTCCTGGGCTAATCTCTTAGCAGCTCATTTGTAACTACCCATTCAATAAGCAGAGCACCTCTTACCCTTGAAACTCTAGGCTTACTCCCTTAGACAAACTAAAGCTTTAGGAAGTGTTAATCAGGAGTTACAGGACTTAATTAAGCAGCAGGAGGAAAAAAGTTCTCAAACACCATGCTGTGTTTTAACACATATTTCTCTTCAGAATAACAGTTAATTCTGTTAGGAATAATAGTTGCAATATTTTAGTTTTAGAGTCTATATATCAAACAAGAAAAAAGAAATTAAAGTTGACTTGCATCGTCTTTTCGAAGTGAGATGTATTATGTATAAAGCCACCTCAGTTCTAGCATTGTTACAAAAGGAGTAACTGAATGACTTAAGCAGGAAAAACTTTACTCATGTTCTGTAATTCAGGCAGTGTTCCAGAAAACAAATAAACAAATACCAAAAATGTCTGGCTGGGATATTAAATATGCTGGAACTTCAGGCTCTACAGGTCTTCAGTCCACAGGTATTTAAAAAGTTTGTGAACGTTAAAGATTCTTCCTTCCACTAATAAAAGAATGCTCTAGGAAGGAAGGTTGACTAAAGCTGTGTTTTGACACGAAGAAACATTTTCACAATATTATTTCAAGTCCTGAATAAAGTTCTTTTGAAGGAAAAGTGCGGCGAGTTTTTAACCAGTCTCAATGAATGAAGTATTGTTGCACTCAGTCTTTTACTCTCTTTTTAAGTAGTGCTTATTTAAACTATACTTCCAGGCGACTTTGGTTTGGTCCCTCACTTCAGGAAGAAAATATCTGATGAATCCATATAGATAGATGTCGATATATCAGGCAGATATTCTCTCATTCGAGTGGTTTGATCAGAACAGCTTTGTGCATGCTTAGAAATATTGTTTGGTGTGATAAAGATGTCTACCACTTTTCTGAATATAACGTTCTCAATTTTATACTCCAAATCAATTTTAATTTCAGAAATGAAAATTGTTGACAAACTCAGAAAAATATCGTCTGGTAAGTTAAATGGAAAAAACTAGATGAAATTACTGAAACATCTGACAAGCCACCTGAAACTAAATTCATAGTTCTTAACGGTGTGATAGAATAACCTTTCACGTTAGGATCATGACTATGGGACAGATGTGTCTTGCTTCCTCTTTTTTGCAGCTTCAAGGGTTCAGTTCATCCATGGGGAATATACTGCAGTCATGTGGAAACACTCTGTGGTGAAACAGTGGAGACTCCATCTGTAGGCACAGCCAAAGCATTCAAAGATGACGTTTTCCTGTAAGGTAGTCTTAAAGAAGGATTGGGGTCCCTTTACTTTGTCTTGGTAACTGTAAGAGAGAGGCTTAATGCTATCTAGCCTGTAGAGGGACTGTAGTTTGAATCATGCAGCTTCAGAACAGTAAGTAGATTCTACCTCCAAGTAACTTCCATAAGCATAGGTCCAGATCCATGGAAGTTGACACTTTATACTTTCTACTCCTTTGCTTGAGCTCCTTTGCTTGAGCTAATTAGAGAAAGAATTGAGAAACTTTGTTCCCTGTTTTCCTAAACAAGGTAGATACAATACGAAGGTCAGCAGACGGTAGGTGGAAGTTGTTAGCCAAGTAGTGGCAAAGGCCAGCTGTAGATTAATAAAAAACCAGGAACCAAGGAACTGCAGAAAAGGAACTTCTGAAGAGTTGTTCCCTCCCTGTGTTGCTACTGCAGTGGGTATTGCACTTAAACATCGCAAGTACAGCATAACCACAGTCTCTGCGTTACCTATTTTTCCCTTAATCTTCAGATCGCAAAGTGTGATGGCATCAGTTAAGCCTGATTACCAACCGTCCCTTGATGTGTTACCGTATGCTGGATATATTAAACCATTTCTTCTTGCAGTCGGAAGCAGAAGAGACTACTTAATGGTGGGTACATATAGAGTAATGACAAAGGGATGGTAGAAAGAGTGTGATCCTTTTAAGTTTTATTTAATACATTTAAGACACATATTTCTCTGGCTTTCAAAGAAGTTCAGAGTGTGAAAATTGCGATAGTTGTATCAAAAACCTGAAATGGCAGTATTATTGCTACCTGTATTAAACAGAACTTACGTAGACTGTAGTTTTAATTCTAGCATTTTTTGTTCAGCCTTCTAAGTTACAAAAGAAACAGATGCCTGCTTATATCTAGCCTTGAAGGTAATACGGAGTATTGATTTGACACATCTTGAGACCTAATAATCAAGTACATGTTTTTATGATTGCCTGATGTTACCTTGTGTCTGGCTGCCTAAAGAATGTTAAGTTGACTGAGGTCATCTATAGCCTATAGATAATCTACACAACTAATAAAAATGCTAAGTAGACTGTCAATCTGTTTTCCAATCATTTCAAACCTCCTCATCCAATTTGTAATTTTCAAGATGAAACTAATGTTAAAAAAATAAAATAAATTATATGTGTTTACTAAAACAGAGTGATATATTGTGGGTACGCATCTAGCTGCATGTTAACATTTGAGCTTTCTCTTGAATGGCTATGATAATGAATATCACAGCCTGGTAAATTTTTCACAGATCTTCACGTACATAACATTGTACTGGTGATTATTATCCAAAGTAAGGGAAAAAAAAAAAAACCCGTATCTGTGCCTCAGATATGTGGAATGCATTACTCTATAACCTTAAAAATCCAGTTTGTGCTTTCTCATAAGGTATTTTCAGCTGCAGATTCATATCTGAGGCTGGTTGAAAGTATACATTATAAAAAAAAAGAGTAATATTTGGTATCGCATACAGTCAACTCCAAATATTTTCTTTTGCTGATGTGGTAAAATGTTGTATACTTCAGCCGAGTGGACTTAGAGATATAAAATATGGGAAACGAGACCATGGAAAACTGTACTTCAGTGACACGGAAAAGCCCTAAACTTAGCTGTGGATCCAAGACTATCCTTCCTCAAACTAGCAGGTATTGGCAAAGTAGACGTTGTCCAGAAGTTCACACTGTCGGAGGGCAAGTATGATATTTTCTTTCCAAGAAGTACATCTAAAGACAATCAGATGTTAACATAGACTATGAACCTCCATTTTCATCATTAGGCAGATAAATTGCCTAGCTTCATTTAAGCTTGGTTTAAACTCACACATAGCAATATATTGGAGGGTTTATTGATACATTGGCAGTTGTGTCCAGTTATGTGAACACAGATTTTACAGCGTAAACCGGTCTGTAAAACGTTACCGTGACTTTCTGCTGCAGGCCCTTTAAATCTGATAGACTCGCAGGCAGATACAGTCATTCCCTGACTCACTATTTGCCAATAAATGTTAAATTTCTCTTCGGTTTGCTCTTTAAAGATCAGGTTCCTGAAATAATGTAAATGTGTTTAGCTTAGAGCATTAAATATTGATTCTGAATGTTTTTAATTAGATAATTAATATAACAAATCAAACGCATTCATACATGAGAATCGTACTATTTAGCCTTTGTTTTCAGTCATACAGCTGTACATTACAAAAACAGGATAAGGAGTTAAAAACGTTAAGGACCAAAATTTTTCTTGTCTTCTGATGACTTTTTGTTCAGACTGGGGAACTTAGTGCTATTTTCCATCCAGCCTGAACTCTTTTTCCTTCTCATGAAAGCCAGAGAAAAGGGGAAAGGCTGCAGTGTTGGGAGCAGAGACGGTCTAGATGAGGCGCTGGGAGGTGCTCCTATATCCCAGCCATGCTCTACCACTAAAGACTAGCTACAAAGACATATTATTTTGCCTAGTAGAAGAATGACAAGAACGAAGTTACATGCCCTGTTCTAGCGGAGGAATTCACAATACTGAGCAATGTGCTCAACTTCCATATGCAGTGAATGAGAAGAGCTTCAGACTTCGTGAGAGCATGTCAGGCGTGCGTGATGAAGGATGCAAAATGAGACAGTAGGGAAAAGTAAATTAACAGTAAACATTTTGGCATACATTTTATTCACTAAATGGTTTCAAACAGCAAACCTCTAAATAAGTGAAAGCCGTGAGCTCTTTTATAGTGAATTTTGAGTCCTTTGTCAAGATGAGGACAACTTATTTGTCCAAGTATATGTTTAAAGCCATTTTAAGGCATTAAGGTATCCCGTCTGGCTTCTACCCTCCCCTCATAACGGCATAGATCTGCAAATATTTTTCTGTACTTTTCAATCACGTACGTTAGTCATTGTATATTTTCTAAAGCTTGTTTTCTTCGTTACTCTTTTGTGGATCCTTTAGAAGTAATGTGTAGACTTCCAGGGCCTTTTATACAGCTGAAGGGGAACATTTTTCTTCCAGGTAAACTGTGATCATTTTGCCCCAGTCATTGATTCTTTTAAAAGCAAATAAACAAAAACTGCCTTTTTTTTTTTTTTTTTTTTTTTGAAACAGGAAAATTTGATTAGGGTCTTGATTACTTTAAGCACAGAGGATTTAAAAAACTCTTTAGATAAAAAACAAAATAAATTTTAAAAGTGCATCACTGAAATACTGTAAAGGGTCAAAATCAACCTCCATTCTCGGTCACAGGGATTTTAACACAGATAGATCCTCCGTTATACTTCTTTTTTACAAAGTTAAATTACTCAAGTTTACTTATGTACCCCATAAATGTGTTTTTTCTTAACTTCTTTTGGATACTGTAGAATCCATGTTTTTGTCAGGCCTTCCAACTTCAGGAACTGTCGACGTTATGACCACTTTAGCTGTAGTTGAACTACTTCACACAAAATTCCCCAAACTAAGGATCATTTCAAGTTACTATTTTCTAGGTGAGATAGTTTAATGCGCAATAAAAAAATCTAAAGTACAACTCAGAGAAAAATGAAAAATGCTATGAGAGGTTACTTGGAAATCTCTTAGGTATAGCTAAAATCTGCCTACTCCCTACAGTGTGGAATAAAAGTTCTACATTTCTTTCTTCCCGGTTTGGCCAAGTAGAAACTTACCTGTGATTTTGGCCAAAGAGAAAGATAAAGGCATTGCCTTCACACTTTCTGTAGTAGAACCATGGCAAAAAAAAAAAAAAAAAAATGTAGCTGTTAGGAGAATTGATGTCCTTTCTCATTCAGGGCAGCTAGCCGGGAATGTGGAAATGCTTTCTGAAAGAGAAAAAGTGAACTTACTTTTAGCCCTGCCAATTAAGGGTCAATGCAAAGAATTTCTTGTTGCTCTGGACCATGCCTGGTGTTGCAATCAACTCCCAGAAGGCCATGTTTGAGCTGATTTCAGTAATTTCGGTTAATTTTAGTGCGATATCAGTAGGTAAGAATAAAAATATCTTGGCTTTTGCTCTTTCTATCCCTCTAATTGGCAGAATTTCAACCCAAGTCTTTAGATCTGTGACTTTCATTTCTTCCTGATTGTGCCAAGAATATTTTTTGGTATCCGGCATTTTAACAGTAATATTGGCAGTGACTGGGCATTGGACAGAATCAAAGTACCGGCACCGCATTTTGTTATTTTCACAGAAGCATTTTATTTGATTGACTCTAGAATGCTGATTGGAGGAG
The DNA here is from genome assembly GCA_009769605.1 of Bucorvus abyssinicus. Classification (NCBI taxonomy): domain Eukaryota; kingdom Metazoa; phylum Chordata; class Aves; order Bucerotiformes; family Bucorvidae; genus Bucorvus; species Bucorvus abyssinicus. Next base: position 2,921,625 of record CM020033.1, read on the forward strand.
ATAAGACTATGATGCTCTTGAGGATAAGTCACTTAACTCAGATTCAAGACTGTTTAACAAGAGCACACAGATTTGTTGTACAGGGCAAGGAATCTGGCTTGGCTGAAATGGACTGTGATGTCCGCCAAGACTCGGTCTTCAGACCATGTTTATTGAATTTATTTGTCAATGATTTATTCTTGATTGCATTAAATCCATTTTACAACTGTATAGATGATGCAATGTTACAACATGGTTCTAATTCATTGTCCATAGTAAGGAAGGATTCAGATAATTTATGGAGGAAACTTTAAAAAGAAAGCTTTGTCTAATGAACAAGAAAACTGCTAGATATTCATTTCCAAACAAATGCCAAACACTCCTGCAGTCCTTGTTCAGGAAAAAAAAAAACCCAAACAAAAACCACCAAAAAACCCCCAAAGCCCTCCACTGAAATACATACTTAAGTCATGACTTCAGGGCTGGATCAACAGTCTGGTTACTCTTGAGCAATTTTTTGTTGAAATGCTGTTAATTAGAAGCAGGTATCCTTTTAGAAGATAAGAACTACACTTAATACATTGTACTTAAGCAATAGATGAACCAAGAAACAAAAAATCTGCAATGTGCTGTCAGATGGAAGGTTGTTTAAATTTAGAAGTAGGAAAACCAGACTAATATCAATAAAAAGCCATGCAGATTTGTTTTATATTAATGCTATGGATAGATAAAATTCAGTTTGCCTTTAGGCAAATTTTCAGATTTGTAGCTTGACAGAATATAAGAACACATCGCTGCAGCTTTTACATGAGTAAGTCAACTTACTTCCTCCTCAGTGAGCCTGGAACTATGCAGATGTATTTTATGTTTGGAGAGGCCCCTGGTTATATGAAAACAATGTTGTTGTTTCTTTTAGATTTTAATTTAATATTCCAGGCCTTGGAGGGGGAAATCATCATAGGCTCATTTACCCTCCAGTCAGTGTGACAATATGGGAGGGGACACCTAATGCCTTAGCAGTAAACATTTTGAACAGGCATCCAAAGGTGTTAAGAACTGAAATAATCTTTGGCAAAATTCAAATGCAGCTTAATTGAATATTTAAAATCATTCTCAAGTACAACGGAGATTAAATTGTGTAACGATGTGGTAGGAATGATCTGATTTTTTATTTTCTTCTTAGAAGTGCCACAAACGCTTGGACATGGCTAGGGCAAGTTTCTTGCTGTGAAAGTCCTTTGAGATGCAATACAAAGTAACCTACACTAATGAGATGGTATTATCTCCTGTCATGATGTTTTTATGAATGAAAATATGAAGGTATTTATATAACTCTTTAAAGCCAATGGTGGTTTACACCTTCATTTCATATTTGCATCTTCTGTTCTATTTACAATTTTTAATCCTTTATATTTTAATATAGACATTCTAAAAATAAAAATTTTCATATGCAGTGAATAGACAATATATATGAGGGTGTGTGATACGAGACATTCCTTCTTCAAGGCAGGAATATTTAGATGCCTCTCCTGTCTCTTGCTTTTATGTTTCAGGTTTTGGGTTTGGTGATTTTTATATTTTTTGACCTGTGGGCAGATCCCACAGGATAAACATCGATGACACAAAAACCCGCTTATGCTTGGCTTCCTACGCATTTCTGACATCTAAGCCCTATGTAAGTACTCCGAATGTTAGAATATGCTAACACTAAAAAGGAAGCAATGTTTTGAACAACAGTGAAGTGCTGAGTGCTCATCCTTTTTATCAGGGAGGACACACAGTCGTCTCATCAAACTGCATCTTCAGTGAGAACAAACAAGACTTCTAGCTCCAAATTTCAGTCTCAGACTTTGAAACCTGTCATCAAGTAATGTAATTATAAATGTTGAAAATAGGTTTCGCTGCGTACACAAAGCTAAGGAATGCATACTTCATAACTCCAGGTCCATTGCAGTCAAGGCTTAGCTCAGAGGGTCTCTTTCACGGGTGTTTATCGGGGCGACTCTGTTGTCTGTTCTGCTTTCTCTCCTGTGCCTTCACTTTAACTTTACCCATACTGCATTCCTTCTCCTGCTATAACTATGCTGGCAAAATCCAGAAAATACTGATTACTTTTACTAGAATAGCTTATTTAAGTCACGGAGCTGCTATGATAGAACTCTTCTGCCACTCTACGCTAAAATAACTAAATCCTACCTAGGGAGAGTTGTGCCGGCACTGCTCTTCCCATGTACCTATCCTGTACTGGCACACAAGTAAACAAGTACCTTGAGTTAAAAACGGAAAAAACAATGAGTCGAGGCCCGTCTCAAAGTCAAGAGTCATTCTCAAGAGAAGAGTGAGCTCCTGAACTGTTGATGCTGACTAGTGAAAAAGGAAAATCCTGCTGGTGAGGAGGGTTCCTGTATTTAGTTGCTTTAAAATAGAATAGAGAGAAATAGAAGACTTTTAACTCCATGGAGCTGGCTATCCACAATGGGGCAGGGGCAGGGGCAGGGGCAGGGGCAGCCTTCATTGCGTTATGCCTGACATTTCAGTTGCCTTAGTCAAGCTCTGAATATGCAGACTGAACATGACAAGGGTCACTTTGAACTGAGTTATTCCTTTTTGATTGCCAGCTGGATTGACAATTCCTTTGGGAGTCCAAAATTGGGGATTCTGAGAAATATAGGTTGGCAAAAGTCTGCTCTTAATTATATTTTCTGATATGCATATCTTATAAAAAACTTAATGACATTATAAAGTTTCCAATCTGAAAAGAGTGACATCAAGTACAAGCATTCAAATTTGTTTGGATAATATTACCTTCTGCGATATATTATCTTCTGTGACATCTGTAGCATGGTGAAAAAGGAATCAGCCATGGGTTTGCTACTTCTTAAAACTTCCCTTTTATCTAAGGATGATATGGTTTCCTTTAACTTCTTCTCGTACTTGTTGACAATCTTCTTATCTTTGAGGATCTTCTGGAAGGAACAGTGTTTGAGTGATAAGCAACGTAAAGGTACAGAGTATTTAACCATCCCGTTATTTGGAGACTATCTCTACTGAATGTAAGCGGGAACAGAAGTCCATCTTAAACTGCAGATGATTATTTTTTTTCCTTGCTAACACACACGTCAAAGCCCTCTTGCACATACTGAATTTTGTTAAATTTTTGCATGTGCACGAGATCAGGCTATTGGAGCTGAGAGGTTTTGAGAGGATTTTCCCCAAACGGGGGGATCTTGAAAAACAAGCGGAGGTGAGAATGTCATGAGCAGGTCAGTTACAGATTTGTTTCAACTCCTCTCAGGCAAACTAATTTTTCCGTTCAGTTTATACTTAATTTATGTTTTGTGCAATGAATCACCGGGATAACCCTAACATTTGCATTCCATGACTTTTGAATGTTTAAAACAGAAACCTTCACATTGAATTGACAAATGGTTTGTATTAATATAAAATTAGATTTAGGAAAATCATTTAATCTATAAATGACATCTGGTATTTACAACTTTAGAGTCTGATGAAGATAGATGCACTACCTTACATGTTTATAATATTTTGTAAATTTGCAAATTCATATTTAAATTGATTGCATCCCTCTCCCATCCTTCAAATGTCACTCACTGTCTAAGGACCTAGTCCAAAGCTATTTTCATTAATGGCAAGACTTACATGCTAAATGTATAGCCTAAAATTAAACAGAGCCTAGGAGTATTCCTGAGCTCTGGAATAGTACCTTCTTTCTACTGCTAAAGTGTTATTGTGTTCCTCAGCATGATTTTGATCTGTGCCAGCTAGCCTTCAGATGACTAATTTCTGGACGTAGTTCAGGAGTTGGTGTAAGCTGGAGAAAATCTCGAACAGACACTTTGAGTGAAGCCACTATGTTCTGGAAGGTGAAAACATTTAATAGTATGCCTGTGGGGCTGTGTCAGTTGGCCTTGGTGTCTCCTACTAAGTAGCGACAACGAAGTCCAAACCAGCAAGTCTGGCGTGCGCTGGATCGTCGTATATTCTCACAGCCTTGAACTGTACAAAATTCCTTGCATAGGTCTGTGCTTGGATAGAACTGATCAGGAACTTTTTGGGCATTTCTTGTTTTCATCGTAAAATAAAAAATTCTTCATGGGAACGTCCCTTCCAGTCCCAATAAGCGTAAACTTCCTAGTTAAGAGAGGACAAAATTCCACTAACCTACCCAAGAATAATAACCATCTGGAATGGGAAGAGTAAGGTGCTGGCTTAAAAGAATCAACAACTAGGTAACTAGTAGCCTCCAGCTCGCAGGAGTGTCCTGCTGAGTTAGTGTGGTGGGGTCTGGGATCTCAGTCTGAGGCTGAGGACAGGTGCCAGGATGCTGTTGTACTCAGAGAGAGAGAGTCAAGTGGGATCAGATCTTTTAAATTTGAAGTGGCTCTTCTGAATACCTAGAAGACTGAAATCCAATCCCCTCGGCCTGAAAAGATGGTATATCTAGTGACAAATATTTAAAAAACTTCTGGACTAATTCCACTTCTTTTCATCATATTTCTTTTTCTGATTCAACTAGTATCTTAAATGTTTTGGTATTTTGATTTATTCAGAAACTTCTCCGGAATTTTAAAGAACATTTTAAGCAACAAGAAATGTGATTGTGTATAAAAACTCCACTAAAGGAAATGCATAATCTGCAGTAAAGTTACATTTATTAATTATTTCTGGTGTATCGGTATTTGTTTCTTTTCTTGATGTTAAATATTGCTAGATGGATAAGGAAGGGAGGGTTCATGAGGTTTTATACAATAGGATGATATATTTATTTTTATGTCAGGATTTAATCAATGCAAGTTTAAGCACGGGAATATACAAGGACTTTACAGTCTTGAACCCATGTTCCTCCAAAACACACTGTACTTCTATTACATATTTTCTCGAAAAGGCAGAGACAAGACTTGCAGGCTGCAAGTTCTGAATGAACTACAGTTACGACCGAAAGCAGGTATCCCCAAGGTACACGTTTGTGTACCTCTTACACAGTGTGTACTCTCACGTAGCAATGAGAATTTTCTTTGGCTCTGTTATGGACAAAACCAGTGTTGTATGTTTAATGGCTCTTTGCCGGACTGAGAAATAGTCTCAATGCATGAGAGTCAATAGAGTCACTGAGACATCCTGGCTGGAACGGGAAAGGGTACGTAATTCCTTCAGTTGTGCTCGTAATTCTAGTGGCCAGCATGCTTGCGCATGTGCTCATCGAGTGCCAAGAATTGTGTGTCTTCAGCACTCCAAAAAGACAGTGTCTGGGACTAGAAGTTCATTGCCTATCTGCAGAGCCAGAAAGAGCGTTTGTTAGGGAAAGGAAGCGTGTGGTTTGTCTTGCTTGTAATGTTGTTGTTCTGAGCACTTCTCCGGAGCTATTGTAAGGTTTATGGGTAGTCTTGGCCTCTGAAATCATAACGTCTCCAGACACTGCTGCTTCGCAGCTCCTTTGCCAAGGCAAAATAAGTCATAAGAATAATAATGTTGATGAGGAACGTTCGGGGAACTTCTTCAGGTTGGCCAACCTTCTTTTCCAGTAGTTTAAATTCTATTTCTTTCATTCTTATGGAGAAAACTGAGGAAAAACATGTTTTCTAACTTGTTCAAAATCTAGGTTTTATCGGCTGTAGAAAAAGAAGAACAAGTTTTGCTTCTGCAAGTGAATCATCTCTGTAAGGCATATAAGAAATGCTATCAGCATTTTTCCTTTTCTTCATTTTAGTTCCAGTATTTGTGACTCTGTTCAACGCTTCTATTGAAGTGCTGGTTTCGCTTGTCATCCCACTTTTCCCCACATTTTATTTAAAAATTTATTTTCTCTTATTTCAGCTTGTCCTATCCGGGTTCTGCAGCCAGTCCTGGCTCGGTTGAACATTCACTAACACAGCTCTGAAACTGGTTGAAAATGGACTGAAAAATCATCTGTTGCTGCCTAAGATGTGACTGTCAATTTCATACTCATTAAATGGATATTTTATACAGATATGTATCAGATGTGACATTGTGTCACACGATCTTTTGGGTTCGCTTTCCTGCTACCTCTGACCCCTCGAGTCCTGCTTCGCAACGTCATCTGATGTGAGCAAGAATGAAGCTCCTTGGGTAGCAGAATATCGGTTTCATGCAGCGTGGACAAGAATGCGGTTGTCCCATTTAAATAATACCTCATAACCAGACTCTCTCTCAGGAAGCAGGGGGAAAATAAAGCTGTGTCTGTACGCTATTAGCCAGAGACCGTTTTATGTGCGATATGCAGAAACTGTAAGAAAATGCAATGTGTTTGGAGTACTTTTGCCATGGTTAACAGATTTTAAGTTCTCTATTCAATTCTGAAAAAATGTCTATAGCAACTCAGAGATACAAAATGTTTCCGTATCACTGCTGGAAAAAGGAATCTTGAGAAGGAAATGAAAACAGTTGTCAAAGATCAAAAAAGACACCTGAAATCGTCGTTGTAAATATCACCAACAATCAATTAATGATACCTGAAATAAACGTGCGTAAGGGAAAGCAATATAGAAATGAAATAAAATACAGCTAATACACCCAAAATCATAAAATTGTTTTAAGAAGTGCCTTTCTCATTACAGCTGGATGTGATTTTCCAGATAGAGGCATTGTAATATGACCCTGTGTGCTGTTCTGTGTGTACAATAAAGCAAGTAAAATTAATCCCTTCCCCTGATGACCTCTAGAAATGAAAACCCATTATAGTAATAATATTTGTTCTTAGGCCTTGATGTTTTTGTGCTGAATCTGAATGCCATGAAATGATTGTATACAGTGGCTGATGAGGACACATGTACAGATAAATACATAAATAATTCTCTTTATATAGTTGCAAGGTGACTTTTTAGATCTGGTATGGAAACTAGTTGAAGGCTAATAAAACTGGTAATCATTTTCTTTACTGCTAGGGCCTGAATCTTATTACGTTGAAAGGTCTATTAGGAATGTTTCCCTTTTTAACATGGAATGTATGTAACTGGATCTCGTGTGCAATTTTCCTGTTTGTAAAACTTGAATTAAGCATTGAAATTTTTGCCTAAGTTACTGGTTTCGGTGTTCGCCAAAATATATATAGTATCCAATACTATAATATGTCTTTGTTACCAGTTTGTGGTTCAGTTAGCAAACCCTACTTAAAGGGTAAATGATCTTTTAAAAAACAACATTATTTAGCTTGGAACAGGAATCAATACTCCATATGATATGGTAATGAAACACAGACTTCGCAACATATTGATGAACACTGAGAAAGTGTGTGTGGTGGGAGGAGTGGGTGTGTTTGTGAGCATGTTGGAGGGACCACAATAGCATTAATAGCCTGTAAAGGAGGTTTCTGACATTTGGTAAACACATGAGTACGACAGAGAGCACAATAGGAACTGCAGTTCGGGAGCAATCATACATACGGTTCTCTGGAACATCACTAAATACTGGTGAGTTTTCTTCTGTCAGCATTTGTGTTTTCACAGAGTGCAGCAGCAAAGCGTTAGCTTTGTGGAAAAGGAAGGCTAAAAAGATAGCCACCTATTGGTGTGCTGTTTTGCTTTACTTTTAATAATTGTGTATCTTTTTGATGTGGGCCGTATAGCCAAGCTGGTTCAGTTGTGCCCGAACAGTTTGGCTTTCTATTTGCCCAAGTAGTAATAAATTCCCATTGATCAGGGCTTAGAGGAAATTAGAACACCCTTCATATGTCTCAGGCGGAGAGGCTGCTCCCAGCAGACCCTGACTCACATTAAAAGCCCACTAGAATGTTTCAGAATGGTTGGTGTTGCTGCATATTGCTTTGCAATGTCAATACCAGATGGCCGATTGATTTGGATCACTTTCATTAAATAAAAGAAATTACATAACTTTTGAAAATAGTAAAAATGGCCACCTGGCATAAAAATAACAATACCTCATCTCTCTTTCTTAGACTGTCCATCAGCTTGGGAAAGCCTTGAATTACTGCAGCAGTGTGCCCAGGTGGCCAAGAAGGCCAACGACATCTTGACTTGTATCAGCAACAGTGTGGCCAGCAGGAGGAGGGAAGTGATCGTCCCCTGCGCTGGGCACTGGTGAGAGCGCATCTCAAAACCTGTGTCCAGTTTTGGGCCCAACACGACAAGAAGGACATTGAGGTGCTGGAGCGTGTCCAAAGAAGGGCAACGAAGCTGGTGAAGGGTCTAGTGCACAAGTCCTGTGAGGAGCGGCTGAGGGAACTGGGGTTGTACAGGAGCTTGTACTGAGGTGGGGGGGTCGGTCTCTTCTCCCAAGAAACAAGGGACTGGATGAGAGGAAATGCTCTCAAGTTGTGCCAGAGGAGATGTAGCCTGAATATTAGGAAAAAATTCTTTACAGAAAGAGTTGCGAAGCATTGGAACAGGCTTCCCTGCAAAGTGGTGAAGTCACCATCACTGAAGGTACTTAAAAGACATGTAGATGGGGTGCTTAGGGACACGGCTTAGTGGTGACCTGGCAGTGCTGGGTGAACGGTTGGACTTGATGATCTTAAAGGTCTCTTCCAACCTAAAACAATTCTGCGATCCTGTGATTCTGTGAGTACACACTGTAATTATTTTAAAAACCCTTATACCGTGTGTAGTACTTTCAATATGTTGGTTGTAAAGGCTTACATTTGTAACCTTCTGCTAAAGAATAAAACTTGAATTTATTAATTGCATTTGACTTTGGATTAAGATTGGGGCATGTTTTTTAAGCAGTGGGCATAGGTGTTTTGAAGAGGGTGACCTGAGAAGGATACAGGTACATGCAAGACTTACCAATCTTTCAGAGCTGTACTTCTGAGTGCCGATCAAGCAGACTGGCAGAGGAGGTATGGCGAGGTTTCTTTCTAACGGTGATTTCCATACTAGTGTCAGCAGACTGCTAAAAAGAATGTGAGAGGGAGGAGCTATGACAGCGAAAACGACACATGTGAAATGGGAGGCCATGTACACTATGTGAGTATCTGTACACACGGAACGCTTTATAATTAGTAAATACCTAAGTGAGCTGCTTAAATCCATATTACAAGGAACTAGAAGTCAAGATTCATCTATGTGAAATAAAGATTGACAACAAAGAGGGTGTGATTTGGTTTTGGGGGTTGGTTTTGATTATTTTTTTTTTTTTCCCTCAAGAGGTTAAGAAGAAGTATTTTCAGTATTTTTACCCAGATGGTTTCCCACCCCGTCTTTTAGGTTCCATTTTCCTTTGCCTGATCCTTCAGGATCATTCTTGATACTTCCTCACCCCACCTAAAAGCTTTGCGTATGTGACCTACGGTCAGTGGGTGATGAAACCTGTTGAAGGGATGCGGCTCCTTGGGTGGGCTGGGAAGATAGAGCATTCCTTTTAGGCATTCTTCTGGAGCTCCTCCACATTGAGTATCTGTTTTGAAATCCTAGTGCTATTCTATAAAAGTAATGCAGCTTTGTCTTCTAGCTTAAAGTGTGTTTTTTTCAAGAACGGCATTGCTCATGCACAGCCTGTTAAATGAACACTTGTATTCAAATAACTTACTGATTATGCAAAACAGCTCTGCCTGTTACGGTACACATTCAGGGCAGAAAATTGCTCCGTTAGTTGGACTGCTTTTCCCGTCACAATGAAACATGCATGTGCTTACAGCTAAAAGTCCAAGGGCCTGATTTACTAAAAATTAGTGATCCATCAGATTGATGGGCAATCTGCACTCTTGGCGCCTTGAAATTTCTTGCATCAGTCACCAGATCATGATTTACTAATAGGGTTTCAGGGCTTGCAAAATAGCACAACTCTAACCACATATTAATATTTAATCTGTCATTTTAAGTGCACCTAACAAAAGACCCCAGAGCTGCTGACAGGACCCTAAATTGCGAATTTCTTAAAAAGAAACTGAGTATTTGCGTAATGTTTTCACGTGGAAATCTGAAATAGAAAGAAATACAAGAGTTAAGCCCTGCTCCTGAACTTAACAAGCTTCTGACTATATTTTCTTGAAAAACTGTTTATAGTTTGTTTTTTCATACTCTAACTTCATTAACATGTGACAAAGCTTCCTTTGGCGGTTTCACCGTCCATAGCTCATGATGGCAGAGAAATTTTAAAACTCATTTCTGTATTGTGTGCAGTTGAACAGTCTGTTCTTTAAATACTTAATCCACTTGGCGACTCTTGAAAAGTGCTAAGTGAGGGTAAAAATAATGTATAAATCACAAAGACCTCTTTATTACCATGAAATTTAGTAATTGAATCTGCACAGACTTAGTAAATCGGGCCCTCTGTGTTTTGCATAACGTTTTTAAGAAACCAAGATAGGCAACAAGCTGAATTGCATATCGATAGCCTTTCTACTGTTTGGCTTAAGCAGAGGAATAGAGTGAGCTAATAAGCAACTTCTCCTGCTGCTGTCGGATGAATATTCTGATTTTACGAACATATATAGTGCATGTCTAGAAAAAGGTTTATGCGTTTCTTCCATTTTCATATGCCAGAATTTATGAAAGATGTTCCCAACACCACCTGTAATAACAGAATGTTTATTAGTGTGCAAATGAGGGTTATAAATGATGTTGCTTATCTATGGAACAAAACACAAAAGACAACTTATTAGCAAAAGACAAATTGCTTAGCAAGTTTCAATGAGCTGCTATGTTTGTCATGAAAAAAAACCTTTTATTTGCACAGATCAGTGCTTTTATAATCCATTTAAAAATAATATACTTGCCACTAGGTGGCTATTTCTGATCAGCTCATTTTACCATTTTAATTACATTTTTAATATCCTGGCTGCATAAACAAAGATAAATTACAAGCCTTGCACAATCTGGCTGCTAGCTCAGGCACAATCTGTAATAATATCAGCTTTTGTTTGTGCCTCCTCTAATTAGATTCTGAAATCTAGGCTTTATCAATCAATAATTTTAATTTCAGAATTGCCTTTTGATCTTACATTGCATGTTTGTTTGCAGAAGATGATCAGTAGGACAAAGCTGATAATTTATGCAGAAACAATCTCTCAGCAGACTTACAAGCGCATTCCTAGCCATCAACACAACCCGGCAGACTAAGCTTGACACAGGTCTAATTAGCATGCAGATATGTGTTGCCTCATTGGCAATTCAAATTGCTTTTTTTATAATGTACCTCAAATTGTGCTACTCAAACATTGTATTTGATTTCCACAGCCCCCTGGGCATCCCATAATGTCTCTCTTCACCCTGGGTACGGAGCGTTTATTGAACAATCTGCTTCAACTCCGGCTATCTTTTCGAAAACGCCCCGACGTTGTAGCCGTGGGACCACCTTTTCCTCGTCGTCAGACGGTAACCTGTTCTGCGCAGCGGCGGGTGCCACGGCTGCAGGTCCAGCGATGATATGTTACCTTGCAAGATCCCGCTCCCACGGTGGCTGCTCTACAGAGGGCTCCGTTCCTGTGCCACTCATTTACGAAGGGGGAGGATGTCTACGGAGCACACATTAATATGCGGCACATAACCGCGGCTCTGAATGCCAGCCTTCCATTCTTCATTAAACAAAATGGCTGGGTTGCAGCGATTGTTTTCCCCTCCGCACCCGCGCGCGGGCACACACACCACGCACGCCGGCACATACCCACGCATCCCCCGCACGCGCGCCGTCTTTCTCTCTTCTTCTCCCTCACGTACACGCACGCGCTTTCCCCCCCACGCACAAACACACACACACACACACACGCTGCTGTAGGGTGTCGTTGTCGGTGCGGTGAGCTACGTGCGAAAAGTTGCCTGCGGCACGCGTGACGGGAGAGGAGATCCCTGCCGACGCCAGGGCCCTTTTTTGCCATGCAGCAACAAGTGGCAGAATCAATGGTGTACAGTTATTCAGCAGTGTAATTCATTTCACTGGCTCTGGCTCCTAGCCAGATCCGCCATCTGTCTCTTGCTCTCCCTCTCTCTCTCGCCTGAATTTGTCCTACATTTCGTAATGTTACGTGCTTGCCATCCTTATTCTATGTCAGAGGTACAGCACGAGCCTCAGCCCCGTGCCGGCGTGGAGTTCTCTGAGTTCGGTGGCACTTTGGATATTCCACTTCAGTGCCATGGGAAGAAAAGGGTAAGCAAAAAAGCAGAGGGATAGCTGCAAAGAGAAGGGTGCTCTTCTCTCCGGAAGCCAGAGCCTCCGCTTTTTTATTTAAAGCACTGATATGGATCTGTCTCACATGGGAACTTTCCCTGGTTCGTTAGAGTATCTTCGTTTCCTTTATTGGATGCTGGCACTGTACGCCACTGCACAGCTCTGTGGAATGTCTGCTGTTGGATGCTTGCAGATCCCTGCCACCAAGCAACCTCCTGCATTGGAAACCGGGTGACTACTCCAGGATCTTATGCGTGCTTGCTGTTTGAAGCTGCAGAAAAGTGAATAATCAATTAAGTATTGATTTCTTGTAAGATTTGGTAAATTTCAAAGGCAAGACAAAGAGGATGGCTTAAGGAAAGCACTGCAGGGACTTGGTGTAAATTAGACAAGTAACAGCAGCGCAGAATAAAATAACACCTCAACTGAATATTTCCTTGGAAGAATTAGCACTAGATATTGGAAGACGATGGTGGATTTAATCAAGACGGCAGGCACGCTTCGGTTTTAACCGTGAACCTGAAAGAGGAGCTAATTATAACCACCTTTTTATACGGAGCTAATTTGACTGAATGGATGCAAATGTGCTTTATTTATGGATGAAGAAGCAAGCCTTACAGCATTGACTTGGGGATCATCACACATGCTAAGCTTTACAGCTTCTCTAAAAGTCAAACCTACCGTACAGTTTTATTTACTGAGAAGGTATTTATACATAAGCGTAAGGTAGCCGTTCAAAGATTCATCAGAACAATGTACTGTGGCACTGAGGATCTAATTATAATTTTGCAGCATTTCATGTTTTCTCTAATTTGATGCTTTTCAACCCTTGCTTGTGATGGGCTATAAATGTGACAATAAATGTATGATTTAAACTATTATGATTTTCATTGTGTAGTTTATTAATCGTACTGTAGTTTTCTTAACGTGTTTCTGAATTATTCAGCAGTAATTTATAATGAAAGAAGCAGAACTGGTGGGGAGGTTTTAAATTCATTTATAATCTTCTTACAGATCTAAATGTACAGGTTCTACCAGGCGATGAGCTCTATAATTACAAAAGAATGTTGAAATTTTCAGATAAATGGGGCACTGACTTTACAATGGGCACAATATTGTATAATCAGTAAAAGGAGGATTGTTATGTTTTGACTCTGTGGAAACAGGTCTTGCTTAGTTAACTCCTTCTCTGCTGATAATGGTAGCAAACGTACCTTTTACGAGAAAATAGGGGGAGAATGTAATGTATTAGTTTGATGTTTTGCTAACCTGAAACCTGAGCATATTTTTTTCCCATTTATTTCCATTTCTGTTACTTTTCTTTTCCCTATTTGCTTCTCTCGCTTTTGTCTTTTTTTTTTTTTTTTCCCCTCTCCTGTCTTACAATCTACATTCCCTGAGCAACCACAGGAACCAAGTTACATTAAGCTTCAACACAAAGACGATGTAAGAATAATGAATCCTCATTTGCATCGACATTTGTATTCAGATTTGCCAGGCTATAAACTTGGCAGATCAAGCGGAATATTAAGTAGAGTCCTCCATAGTAAATTGCAACTTGCACTTGCTGAGTCGTTTTTCGTATTATTTGCATGCGTGTGTGTGCCTGTGTGTGCGCGCGTGTGTGAACGTGTGTATGTATGTGCATGTCATCTGCAGCGGCAGGTAAAGTCTCATGACTACTTGATTTCTGGGAAGCACATTGGCCCTCTTTCTCTTTCAGTGTATGATGTCGGTGTATGCAAAATGAAGCAGGAATACACCAGCAGTAAGCGTTTTAAATGAAGATACAGTGTGACAGATGACTAAAGGGTTAACTCCCCTGTCTAGAGACCATGTAAAGGAATTCTTTAAGTATGTAGATAAACGCTGTTGCAAAACCAAACAGATCTTCTGCATCAGCTGGAGGTTTGGTTTCGCTGCAAGTCGAGTCCAAAGCACAAACTGTGAAACAGCACTGAACCGACCTGCTGCTGACCGTGATAGACCGTTTTATTTGTGATGGTGCTAATGTATGCGTGTTCCCATTTCAAACTGGGACCCCGCTACGCCCCAGCGTCAGGTGCTCTCCTCTTTGGTTTGGTCGGGCTGTCTCCAGCTTTACAGTTGTATGTGTACGAGCAAAGTTTGCCCTTCTCTTCCAGAGCTGGACGTTGAACCTCTTCCATTGTTGACATTTCCTGAAGAAGAAGGGAGCCTAGCTATACATTTCCCTAAGAACTCCTCCCTTCTCTCTCTGGATGAGCCTTTATCAGAATGAATAATTGCAAAAAGTGGATGATTTGCCTTACCATTCTCCTTTTTAACTTTGTGTTATTGAAATCAATTTCCGCACAAACTTTGGGAACTTTAAGTTATCCGTAACATGGATTATATTATTTCAGAAGCAGCGAAAAAGTGCTCAGTCAGCAAGTGCTCCAAGACTCCTATTTGCTACCCATAGGTTTTAAAGTCGTTGTCTCAGGACTCCAACCAAGTTCTCTAGAGAGGACTTCAGAGTGGCACTGATTTAGGAGAAGCAGGAAATGACGAGGCATACAGGAAATGCTTCTAGCACCTTCTTTTCATATGTAGCCCCTCCCTCCCACACGCATAAACATAAATCTAGCAAAGAGAGTGCCAGTACAGCCCATACCGTGTGTTTTCATAATTGTTTATAACAGAATTCTGTATTAAAGAGGTACTATGATAGAGAAAAAAAATGGCATTTTTTTTCCCCAGTCCTTCCTAAACAAATTGAGGGACTGAATTTAAAAACTTAATCTATGGCTGATCATTTAGCTTAATCCATTGAAAAACAAGCACAATTCAGTCGCTAAACCTGTTGTAAACAATATTATACTGTATAATTATTCTCTATAATTTCAGCTGGGAAAGTCGTTTCAGCTTTGTTTTCTGTAAAAATACACAAAACCTTAATACTGTTTGGATTTACTTTCATTCTGTTTTTACGCAGTAATAGGGTAACTGATCGTGCACAGAATCATCAGTTGTAATGCAGTATTTGCTAAGGGTGGAAGATGATACGCTGCTCATGTAGGACGACGACTGATGGCAGGCAAAGGCAGCCTTGCATTGCTATTTGTTTGTTATATTTGAGAAGCTTTAGAACTTGATTCTTTTAATATGAGGAAAAACATGAAATATGATGTCTTCTCCCTTTGAAAGAGTATTCTGGGCTACGTTTCCAAAATCGTTCTTAATGTAGAAGGGGAAGTTAGAACTTTCAAGATATGTTTCTATACTCTGCTTCCTTATGGACATCATCTTAATGAGTTAATATTAAACTTTGTTGTTTGGGTTAGTATATGTACTTGCCACGAATTGTTTTGGAAATTTACCCTAAAACAGCTAACAAACTGGTCCTTTTCCGAGACGGGAAGAATGAAACAATATTTCATTGGCTTTCAAAAAAAAAAAAAAAAAATCCAGTGGAAAAGAAGCCTTGAGATATAAGCTACAAATCCATAGAGAATAAAAGATTAATAAACTGGAATATTTTTGCTGGACATGCATTTACAACAGTCATTCACTGAAGTGAATCCTTTGGAAAATTAATTCCCATTGGGGTTTTTTTACCCCTATAGAAAGTTCCCCAACTTCTTGCCGCTTATGACTACAGGACTACCCAAATTACAAATAGAAATTATGACTACCCAAGGAAAGGAAAGATGAATGAAAAGTACTTGAAGTTCCAAATAAATTCATCATATTCACTGACAAACGGATAAAAACCACCTGGCGTAAAGGATGGTGCGAAGCTGATACTTCCCGAGAACGTGTTCTCTGGCCTTTCACGTGTACTATGTTGTTGAGTAAAATACTGGAGTGCTATTCGTAACAAAACATTCGTAACAAAAACATGCTCTGTAATGAGTATTCACCATCACTGAACGGAGTGCAGCATAGCACACAGATGCTTTAGAAGGGAAGCTCAACGTCTGTTACGACATTTCAGTCTAGCTCACTGTGTTGCTAAAAAATTTAAGACTCCATCAGCACAGGTCTCTCTCTCTCTCTCTCGGAAGGGTCATATCTGCTGGCCCACAGAATTTAAAGGGAAGTTGTCACTTTTTATAATTATTCTTCTGATCAAAGATCCTTTTGCGGAACCTACTATTGTGATATCGCGCAAGGGTTGTGTTTCTTACAGGAAGCTTGGTTGTCTGTCTCTGCCACTGGTGTGGACTTCACCTTGGGACTGAATGGCAAGCTTGCAGCATCTGCAGGAATGTAGTTTCCTAACTAGAGTTTTCCTGGTTACTTTGTGCGTGTACTGACAGTTTGAACTTAGACAATTTATCTGTTGCTGCTATACAGACAGCAAACCACTTCCCCTTACGGTTCCTTTAATGGTATGCCTTTTGAGACACTGCATCTATAACCTCCCATTGTGCTTGCCGCGGTAATTTACAACTCATAATTGGAAGTTTTGTGCAAGATTTTCTAGTTTTGCTAAAGCCTTTGCTGAGAATGTATAGTCCACTGAAATATGTTATTTGCCCTAATTTGGCAGTCCCAGAAAAAGTTCATAATTTTCCTTAATAAAATAAATATGCTTTCGATACCCAGAGCTTTCACATGGCACGGCTTTTGATTTAATTGCCAGGATTCAGTTAGCTATTTTAGGTTTAAAGCAGTCCTTCGATTACTAAAGACAGAATTGTAATGACTATAAATATTGTTAGATAATGAATAAACTGGATATGCACAAAATTCCCTCAGACCTGAGATCTCTTTCTGCGGTTTGTTACTTATTGCATCTTGTATCAAATTACACTGCAATCCTGTACTTTGTGTTTGTACAGCATCTAGCATAATAAGGCTCCAGTTCTGCTCAGTATCGTAACATAAATAATAATAGAAACTCATTTTTTTTAGACAATAGGCAAGCTTTCCATGGTGGTTGTTTATTTGCATAATCAACACTGTCTCATTTAGTTTAGTGGTTAGTGCTTTTGGCAAAATTCTGTGGTCGTTAATTGTGCTTTGAATTTCATTGGGAATTTTGCTTAATGAGAACAGATTTTGATGCAAGATCAGCTCTCTGAAAACCACACCGACCCACGCTTCGTTGTTGTCACAGTGAGTCATATAGCAAGCAATATGGAAATCACTTTAGTCTGCACTGGACTTGGCCAGGTCTGGCTGAGTTCAGCACTTGGGTAACAAAGCTCAGCAACCAAGCACAGGGAAGGATTGAGGAAAGGAAAATGTCATTTCTGAATTTCAGGTTATTGCAGTACAGAGGTGAGAGGCAGAGGACAGTTTCTGTGAAATGGAGGAGGGAATACTGGGTGCTGATAAAACATGGGAGATGGGAAATTAAACTATTTTTTCTGTTAACCTGATGTCCCTAGTTAAAAGAAAGAATGAGAAGCAGAACACAAATTCCAGTCATTGCAACTTGCAACATATAACTACCAGTTTCTCCTGGATCCATAATTTATGTTGGAACCTGCAATGAATCATGCCACATAGAAGTGGTCCTAGGCTGCAGAAGATAAATCTAATGACACATCAGCTATTACTAATTTAGGACTGCCTGCTTCTGCTCTCGTGATGTAAAAGTGGGGTTTTTTTTCTCTCTGGGCTATGGTGGGAGCTGTACTGGTCTTATTCACCATACACTGAAGTTACTTGTGCTATACTATGCCGCAGTCATAAACACTGAATAGGAGGTGGCATTTTAAATATCTGAAATATTCTGAGACATGCCTATGTGGCCATACTCAGTTTAAAGTTTGCTCATCCTGCTCTAAACGTTTTGCTATTAATAGTTTATCGCTGTAATTTAGAGAAGTATTCGATTTGTCCTTTCAGCAAAATCGAAGTATTTGCAAAATGAATTCTTTATGTAACAAATAAAATCTCCTCAAAAGCATTCTTCACTTTTTAAATCATTGTACCCCTCCTTACAAAATATAAATAAAATGCTGCAAGATAGAGGTTAAAAGGGTCCAGTTATGAAATTTCTTTTCTTCGTATACTTTTCAAATTCACGTTAGCTTTCCTTGATATGACAAGGGCATTTGTTTCCCAAACAGGCAGTAAATTCCCTCGTGAAAGTCCTTGCAGCCAGAATGACCCTGGTGAATCTTGCATTCACAGTGAAAACACGGAGGTGAACTGGAATTCCACTGATGCCTTTCAAAATCTTCTTGAAAATCAGCAAGCCCAGTACACCAAAAAATAAAGAGGTCGGCTATGGTGAAGCTGTCGGCCAGAAATCTAAGGTGGGCAGAAAATGGGAAAAGTGACTAAGGGCAGACAGACCTATGCATGTGGGGTTGTGCCATAAGAGGTGCACCAGGCAATGCTAGCAGAAAGGAACTTTCCCCCTACATCCACTTTGATACACGGGGTAGAAGGACGCAGCACTTTCCTAGGAAAGTATTAGCAACATACAAGAATATATGGAGATTTACCGTACGGGGAAATATTACATACACTGTTTAAGCAGTGGAGTTATTTTGGAAAGAAAAAAACAAAAATGCTTTCTAGAAATTTACTGTGTGTTTTCACAGCTCCTTAAAATTTTTCTAACTGCTTTGCTTTACACTTTCAGTAATATTGTATAATCTTTAAGCTCCTACTCAGAATTGTTTTCCATTTCTCCTATATACTACTTCAAGAGTGCTTCTTCTCGTACGTAGTAACTAGTGCTATCCGGGTGACCTGCTGAAAGCGTTGCAGGGTTTCTTAGCAAGTTCAAAATTAAAAAACAGAAAGAAGTTGTAATCTTCTTGATTATTTACAGAGAGATCACATGTTGAGGGAGAAGGTTATCTTGTTCTCAGTAAAAATGGAGGATGGTGAAAAAAAAATGCTTAGTATACTTGGCGGTGGTTTAACAATTTGTCCACTAGTTTTGCCTCAGTTATGAATTCTAATCTTTGGTTCAGTCGTTTTTTTCCAAATAAATGTAAGTTTTGGTGTAACTCGTTCCTTGCATTTTCTTTCCATTTTACGCTTTAATCTTATTCTGCACCCGGACACTTCCAGACGTTTACTCTTGCAAAGCGTAGAGGATCTTAAGCATATTCAGATCCGGTCAGAATACCTTGTTATTTCTTGAAGACTCAGTTAGCATGTTCCGTGTCATTAAAAACATAGTACAAGGATGGCGATCGCTAAGTTTTGCTTTCATTGGCATTTACATTAAAGAAAAAATAAACTGTTAAAAAAAAAAACTTTAAAAAAAAGTTGAATCCAAGATTTTGAGGCTGGCCGGATATTTGGATTTTTTTTATTTTTTCCAAACTGGGAGTGTTCATTTCAAAGGGACATGAGTGACAGCACTTTCTAAAATCAGGCCTCTGTCCTAACTGTGCAAAATGGAAGTCTCCAAACTTTAACTTGTCTTTTGAAAATATTAACTTCAGTCAATGGTGCAATTTAGATGGCACGTCTTATTTCTTTAAAAAACAAACCATCATTCATGCTGAATTTATCTAATTAAAAAAAAAAAAAAAGACAGACAACCCAAAACCTGCCTTTAATGTTCATTTTACAGTAACTCTGTATTCATTCCCAGTGACTGTGACGATGTCTATTACCCAGGCTGTTGATATGGTAGGAAATGCAATGCAGAGAAATGTAGTAGAGGTCTTGTTTCCGCCCCTGGAAGGGCCAGACTGGACAGAGCTGGCTTGAGCAGTGTTACAGCCCATACAAAAAGGGAGGAGTTTCTTCCATTCAAAAGAAGAAAAAACATTATCTTTTTATCATCAAATCATTTAGAAAAGAAACCACAGGTGGGAACCATGAAAGCAGACATGAGTCAGAAAGGTCAAAAACCAATTTCTGATTTGTAGAAGACACCCTCCTGATCCTTTGAAGTATGACTTTTTTTTTTTCCTTGCAGTTGTATCCTTGGCCAGCCAGGCAGCTCATTAGCCAGTCAAACTGCTGCATTTGACTTTGCTAAAGACTTCTGCCTTCTTATTTTCCCCTCTATTTAGTTTAAAACTTGTTCTGTGAAGGTCTATTTAGTTTGTATTTGGTGATATCTCTATACGCTTGTTGTTATATTTGTCATACAGAGCAAGGCTGTTTGCTGTGGTTGTCTCTCAGACCTGTGATTTGCAACTTCCAAACATGTTTAAAGCTGTAGATCTTCAAAACATGGTGGAAAACCCTCTATGAAAATCAGGTTTTTTTCATTAAGATGTTGACTACAAAAAAAAAAAAAAAACCAAACAACCCAAAACCCCACAATAACATTCTAGGGTGGGGATCTGCTTTTGAATGTATGACTTTGTACTGTGACATGGCCTTAATAATACGCTTGGTAAAATCGTCGATAATTGCTAAGTCAAAATGGTATTTCTGAACTATGCATATAGTCAAAGATCAGAAAGCATTAATTATTATATTGTACCCCGAAGAATTTGTCTCCCAAAATAGGTAGTGTATTGTACATTGTAAGTAAAGCAAGTGGAGAGAGAAAATCAAGTATAGTCAGGGGAAAAAAGATTTGATGCCCTGCCACTTGATAGCAGTCACATTTCCCATTATTGTCTAATGATATAGATTTTTGCTCATAAAAATTACTAAGAGAAGGAGAGGAGAAGGAAAAAGGGGGTTACCTACTCAGTTACAGTCCTGATACTTCAGCCAAATGCCTTACCAAAAAACTGATGAAATTAAAAAATAAAAATTACAATAAAGGCATAGTCCCCAGGGAATTTTTTCCTGTATGTTAATGATTTAGCAAAATCTCTCTGTTACTTCTGCAGGAATCTAACAGCATCTCACAGTAATCAGGGTTGGAGGAACACTCAAGTGCTGGACAAGAGTCAGTTCTAAAAGACAGTATGCATTTTCTCATTAGAAACAACCCTCTTTTTATCTGGACCTGATGGAACCATCAAATTGTTTTCCTTACTTGAATATCCTTTCCTGAGATCCACTTTTATCTTGAAGCAGAAATATGCTTGTGAAGGGGTGAGAATACCCAACTACAGCTGCTAGGTTCAATTTTCTTTATATGAAACATTCAGAGACCTGTCCTTATTTATAATTCTTATTTCACTAAAAGCACCTCTTGAAGATAAAGCTTTTCATATTCTAGAGTAACTAGACATACCAGGCACAAGTTCAGTATGAGTTAGGGTGTTGTTGCTTTCTTAGAAATGGTCGTACCACGTGTTGCACAGAAGTTGTGGCATTGATTGCAAATGACCTACTGAAATTTGGAGGCAAAAAATACACACAAAACCCGCTCTTCTCAAGGAAAAGAAAAAAAAAACCTCAAACCCCAAACCAACTGGATTTCAACTGAAGGTTTGCAAATCACTGTGTGAAATACTAACCTTTCATCGCATTCAATAGATCCTATTATGTGACTGTATGAATCTTCTAATCAAGCCACTTGAAACCCTCAGGCCGTGGCTTGACAGTACAGTAAATCTTGCTTCAGAGGTCTTGCTATAGGACTGGAAATGTTACAGCCACGTGATGCAAAGCTCGTCTGGCATACGATCACTCCTATGTTTGTACCACCGACTTTTTGCTGGATCAGGTGTCATTTTTCCTCCTACAGCTGACATAAAAGCCCTGTAAGAACAGAAAGCTGATATAAACGCTATATGGTGTGTTCTGGCTAGTTCAGCAGTAATGCAACGGCATATCCATGTTTGAACAAAATCAAATTATTACCTGATAGTGCAAAAATCTAGTAGAAGCGGTTGTGAAATTGCAGCCTCAGAAAAAATCGTTTCCTCCGTGAAGGCTTTGCTGATTTCCAAAATATCTGAAATTGATAGGAGTGCTCTGAAGTCATATTTTGAAGACTCATCATCAAATTAAAGACTGTCCTACATGTAGACATAGGCACATAGCAGAGCGTACCAAAAATTTAAGTCTACAAGTCCTACCACGTCATAATCAGTACTAGTAATATGAGTAAGGGTATGTAGTGTAAGACCCTAAAAATCCTGTTGTCCTGTGCTGCATTGTGCGTAAAAGTGCAGGCGTTAATTTTTTCAGATATTTTTTCAGTTGCTTCTAAATGTTGACCAGAAACTTGGAAGGGGTGACATCCTCCTACAGTATATTCTCACCGGTTTTCACTGCCAAAGTTTTCATGATAATCATCAAAATTTATACCAACAGTTGTCCGTGACTGTGCTTAATAGTAAAACAAGATGGAAAGAACATTTTCAAGAACAAATTGTTCATTTGTATGCAAGCTACTTGTGCTAAATTTGTATAAAACCTCTTGCTTTTGCCTTACGCCCACACCAGTGCTGTTCCAAAACACTCCAGTTTCAGCATACTTAATTCTTATTGTTCCTGGCACAGCTTGCAGAGGAAAAGGGGTTTGAAGAGATTTCAAAGCTACTTGTGTACGGTATAACAGTTGTCTAAAGTATGACTGAACTGTGTCAGTTAGCATCCAGTATAATAATAACCGGTTTGATACTGCTATACTTTAAATACAATCGTACTCTTTTGTAAAGAAGGGTTTACAGATGACCTAACAGTTATTAGTAGTCCGAGTAATAAGGCTACTTCTTATTTAGCTGCACTTCTTTAGTGAAAATATGTTATGACACCCGAGTTTTATACTTGGAACTCAGAAGGATCCGCTCTCAAAGTTTAAAGAAACTGTTGGCATAAATTACTGTAAAAAGACTTTTGAAGTGGAAAGTATTAAAAGTGGAAGGCTTTCAAAGGCAAGTTAAATGCATGTTCATAAAGTGACAATTTTGCAAACAAATTAGGTAAAAGGATGTTAAAAGGAGAACCTGAGGAAGCAATGAAATCTGATTGAAATATGTAGATAAAACAAGTGTGTTGAAAAAGTGAAATTTTCAGGAGAAAGTAGAGTTATGCTTACTTTTGCTTTTGGTGATAGCGGTGAGAGGAAGAGAACAGGTGATTAAGGCATTTCTGTGATATTTTTAAGTAACTTGGATCGTTTCCTGACACCTTAAAGCCTTAGGAAAAAAAGTAGCTGTAAATACCTGTTTTCCAACCACAATCAGTGACATCATGGTTCTTAATAACAGAGGCTTGAAAGAGCTGTCGTTTTTCAAAACCTCTTCTCTGGGCAATGCTGGATTTATTTACTTGGAAAAAAGAACTAAAAGGTCTGTGTCTCAGATTTCTTTTTTTTTTTTTTTTTTTTTGCCTTGGTTTTATGTTTGGGATTTCAGTGTATGTAGGTATCACCAAATGTGACACCACTTCTGCCCTCAAGTCTTATCTTAGTCGTGTTTGAATGTCCTTGACCTTATGCAAGTGAGCTGGAAGTCCATCTGTCTGACTGTTGCAGAGACTCGGAGACAGCAGCTATGACGATATTCTTCCTGGCTTTTATAAATGCGCATCGGATAAAAGATTTTCTTCTGCCTGATGCATGGAAGGGGATGAGGAATACCAGCTTTTCCATTTTGGAGAGTGCAGGCTGCCTACCAGTCTGACTCTTCCCTCCATCACCCACAGAAGAGCTGGAAATAACATGGTTGGGATCACCCTGTATTGAAGCTGCCAAACCTTTGTCTACTAACGGTTTCTGGTGAAAAGCCAGAACAGGGACTGGTATTTTTCAACTTTTCTGTGGTCATTTGACATGTGGTTCCTGACTTCAGAGGTAAGTGTTGTGCCATGTAACGGCTGTCAGATAATTCAGCAAGAGCGCAGTTTTAGCTATAAACTGGAAGTCGTTTAATACACCTAATAGAGATATGTCTGTCGCCCTTATCCTGGCTTTTTGTAACTGATGCTATCTATAACTCTGCATTTTTATGCACCAGCATAATAAAATGTTAGTAAAGTTTTGCTTCAGTTTGACTGCTTAAAGAAAGTGTGTGCGCATGTCTGCCTGTCTGTCTCTATATAAATATATATCAAAATAGATTTTCAAGGTGGTAATGTGAAATATGCAAGAGTTCAGACATTGGCTGTAGACCCAATCATATGTCTCATATTGAAAGAGAATTACTTGGCTGAATTTGTCTCAAGGAGATTTTGGCAGCTTTTCATTTGTATTTTCTGCCAGTAACAGACATCAAAATAAGTGCAAAGATGTTTTCCTCCCTAAACTGCCAAATTAAAACATTTGCTGTCAGTTCCTTCCAGTTCACTGCTCTTTCAGAGAAGCATAAAGTAACCAACTACATGAGCAAGAAAAAAAGTCTGATGAATATTTGTATCAGGTTCTTTTCAATCAGAACTTCATAGAGATGTTGTGTTGGAAGGGACCTTAAGAGATCATCTAATCTATCCCCCGGCTCTGTAACGGATCAATTATATGTAGAGCGTTACTGACAGGCATTTGTCTAATGTTCTTAAAAAACAGCCGTTGCAGGGCCTTCCTCAACCTCGCTGAGCAACCTGTTCCAATACTATTCTTTTAATAAGAACGCTTTCCATAATATTTGAATTAAATATTTTTCTTATGCAAACACACTGATTACTTCTTTCCTTACCACCAGGTAGTATGGACAACACTTGATCACTCTTATAACAATTTATTTGACTGCTTTTATCATTACTGTTCTATCTCAGCTGTTTCTTTCTGTTGATTGCTTTAGTGGCTATATACATCAACTTGGTCTCACTGGTATAGAGTTGGACCCTGTCATCTTCTATAAATACGGATCTTTTCCAGTGAATTTGATATTACAAAATACGCGTGTGGAAATATATTGAGAGAGACTTCTAAGTGAGAGATCTGTAATACGTGTAAATATTCAGGTAATATATTTCACAATTTCAGAAATTATGAAGCGTAGATAATATATATTTATACTTTTGATGTCCTTGACTTTCCACTTGCTGTATATATACATCTATATATGATACTACAGTGTGTGCAAAAATGGTACAAAATTTTGAATAAACTAAGAATATCAAAATCCATTTCACATCCAGAAAGAGCTTCTGTGGCTTTAGGATAGTCACTTTCTGCCTAGGGACCAGGATATAAAAGTGTGTGTCAGCTTCAGGCGAATTATGTCATAGTCATACATTGTCTTTATGTGTCAGGCACAAAAACATACAAACACACACACAAATCACAAACCACCCATGCTTCTGAGCTTCTAAAACAGTTCAGATGTTTAACCAATGAACTTTGGGCAGGTTCACTTTTTTTTTCCTTCTGAACATTTCACCCAACCATCATCAAAATGAGTTGTAATGAAAAGAACTGCAAAATAAAAAAAATAAATAAAAAAAAAAAGCTTTGAAAGACCTTAAAGTTCTGAAACTTTTGATCCAGCACATGTTGTCCACAGGCATTCTTAAAGAAATTTCCAAAAGAGGAAATATATCCTTCTAGTTCCAAATACAAATCTGGAAAAAAGGTCAGAAGGGGAGCAAGCACCCTCATAAAAACTGGAACATTCAGTTCACTTTCCCACAATACGATATATTTTCAAAGTCTGCTGCTCGTTTTCTGGCTTCTAGTTTTTATATTATTCTTTTGTATTTTATAGTAATTTGTATTTCAAGTCACATGTTAAAAATAGGATTCCATGTCTTTAAAAAGTAAAAAGTTGTAAGATTTCATCTTTGGTACTATTCCATACTAATCGTTTGTATAGAATTAATACACTCAGAAGCACAGGGATGCTGAGCTACAGCTTCATCTAACATAAAAGAGAGCACATTTTTATTCAGGAAAGAAATGGTATCAAAGTACTTTCTAGTTCTTTGCATGCACTTGAGTAAAGAAACTTTTTCTCTCTTTCCTTGCCTCCTTTCTCTCTATGCCTCCTTTACTCACCAGCCTAAGAGAAAGCGTTGCTTTGATTACCATTGGTCTGTAACTTCGTAAGGTCGTGTTCTCTAAAACGTATGTTTGCCCTCAAATTTGTAAAATTTTTGTAGAATACTGTCTGATGTTCCAATCAGTACATTATAATATTGTCATGAGCTATTCTTTATTTTTCTCTTTTGTGTTTAATGCTGTGGCCTGCATCTACAAGTGCAGTTCTACATGATACATACCTGTAGAGAGTGAAAAGGATTTTGATTGTTAAAGATGAGTGCTTTGTTAGAAAACTTACTCCTCATTTGATCTTCTCCTTTGAAAGGCTTTTAAAATGTGACAAAGGTGAAAAAGGATCTTAGAGAAGGGCAAGCCATGAGCGGCGTTTGAGTACTTGGGGATCTGCCCTGTTCCTATCCCAACACATTGGCTTAATGAAAAATTAAATAAATTAATATTTCTTGATTTTTTTTCACTATGTGAGGGGAGAGTCTGTAATGAGATCATGCCATTACAATAGGATCATAAATGAAACCCGTCCATAAGTTGTTATTAAGGATGCATCCATATTTGCATCTTAGACCACTTTTGGTTTCTATAACTACTAAATGTCTTCACTGTGAAAATGACTGAGCTGTATTTCGTGCCCATTTCAATAGGTACATCCACGTTTCCTACTGCTTGTACTTTCCCTGATGTGAGGCGGTTAATAAAGGAATAACAGAAAAGTAGAAATACCCTGTGTTCTAAAAGGCAGATTGCAAAGGACAGCAGCTGAGATGTGGATCTAAGTGTAGTTTGTCAGTTGGTGATGACAAAGGACCACATTAAAACATCCTCCTTTAGACACGTTGTTTTAAAAGAAAGCATTTTGCCCTGGAGGAAGCTCTGTGTTGAGTACATTATAGCCTGGACTACTGAATCACAATCCAGAGCCCTTGTGCCGCCCATTCAGAAGCCATCTACTCCGTAGAGCCGTCTACTCCGTAGACAGGAGATCCCTGCCTATCAGGCTTCTTCTGAGCATGGAGTGCAGAGAAGTGAGGGTAACAGTGAAGGTCTGAGGGCTGGCATGGCACTTACACCTATGCAGTTTGGTTCACCTCTTCATAGCCCGTCATACAAACTGATGGGCAAAGACAAACTTAATTGGAAGAAGCCTAGCTACAACCACTTGTTGGAAAAGAAAAAAGTTAGGTTGAGTAAATATGCTTTCTACAGAAAAGAAATGTAAAGCTGGCGTTACGTGTTAGAGATTGTTTGACTGGCAGGAGTGAAACGAGAAAAGTCTGGAAGTTGTACGTCTTGCAAACTAGAAGGGAACAAGTCCGTTTCAATGCGTTGGCTGGAAGCCTTCTTGAAGGATCTGAGGCAGATAGGCACTAACACTTAGAACGTCCGTTTCTGACTCACAGAGAGTTTCCATGTTAATTTTATCAAGCTTTGTACGTGAACATATTTTAATGCATAATCTTAAACACAGCTAGGCAAAATGTGGCTATAACTTGCTAGGTTTGAGTCCAATTTTATACAGCAAGAAAGACTTAAAATGAGCTCAAAGAAAAAAAGAATTATCCATCCATATCGTAAATCCATATTGTAAAACCAAGATCCAGAATTTTAGGGACCTAAAATCTTTTGGTTTGGTGCTATCTATAGTATTCTTAAATATTCATAGTACCTAGGCACAAAAAAGGATGCATTTAGAATTGAATGCACATCAGTCTTCACTCTGAAGTGCTTTGTTTTGTCTAAGTTACACCCCAAACATAACAGTAACATAGCATTTGAAGTTAATTATACCGTATCTTGGAACACCCTGGATTTTATTGCAAGGCTGAATATGCCAAAGGTTTGGGTGCTTCCGCTGCCAGCAGCTAGTATCACAATAAGAAAGTCCAGCTTCTGGCAAAACAGGATGAAACAAGAATTTTTATAGACATAATGAAAAGATACATATAATCATGAGTCAGTGCAGTGAGTCACAAAACCAGTGTTTTCACATGAGAGGAGGCAACTTTGGCTCGTATTACTGAGTCTTAGATGGGTCAGTCATCTTTTTTTTATTGTAACTAGCTTTATGACACCCTTTTCCTATTTCTCATTGTGGATGAAGATCATGGCATCCTCAGAGTTCGTTTTGATCTGGAAAACTCACATCTGAGACAGCAAAGTGCTTAGGGGACCACTTTCAGCTCAAAGAAGCATAATTTCCTTCAAGCGGAGAAACAAAATAGTACAAACCATAAAAAGACCTGTTACAGAATAAGCATAACATTAGAAGGTATAGGGTCGTTAATTAGAAAATTATGTCTGATGCTTACCTTTTCTAACTGCTGCTTAAGGTATTTACCAGTGTGAAATTTTCAATGAAATAGGAAATAAGGTGGCTAAAGCTCTAATATGCTCTGAAAATTTAGGACTGGTGTTTTTGTTTCCCCAAAAAACTCTTGTGCACTCCTGAGCCTTAGAATGACCCTCTTAAAAAAACACTAACTCTTATCTTACTTTATGTGCTCTCACTCATACCTCTGACAGTAACAGGATCCATGAATATAATCAACGATTGTAAGTATGACAAGAGGGGAAGTATGTTTCTTAGGTAAATTTCTGTCTTACAAAAAATAAACTGATTTGTTTGTTTTTTTTTTTTAAAAAAAAAATGTAAAAAACATGATTAAATTTGACACCGTTTCCCATAACATTCTTCTGCAGAAACTGGCTGCCCATGGCCTGGATGGGTGGACCCTTTACTGGATCGAAAACTGGCTGGATGGCCAGGTCCAGAGAGTAGTGGTGAATGGAGTCAAATCCAGCCGGCGGCCAGTCACCAGTGGTGTTCCTCAGGGCTCAGTGTTGGTGCCTGTCCTCTTCAACACCTTTATCAATGATCTGGATGAGGTGATTGAGTGCACCCTCAGCAAGTTCGCAGATGACACCAAGCTGGGAGGTAGTGTTAATATGCTTGAAGATCAGGAAGATCTACAGAGGGATCTGGACAGCCTGGATCGATGGGATGAGGCCAATTGTATGAAATTCAACAAGACCAGGTGCAGGGTCCTGCGCTTGGGCCACAACAACCCCCTGCAGCGTTACAGGCTTGGGGAAGAGCGGCTGGAAAGCTGCCCGGTGGAAAAGGACCTGGGGGTGTTGGTCAACAGTCAACTGAACATGAGCCAGCAGTGTTCCCCGGTGGCTGAGAAGGCCAACAGCATCCTGGCTTGTATCAGCAGTAGTGTGGCCAGTAGGAGCAGGAAAGAGGTCATCTTCCTGCACTCAGCCCTGGTGAGGCCACACCTTGAGTACTGTGTCCAGTTTTGGGCCCCTCACTTCAAGAAGGACACTGAGATGCTGGAGTGTATCCAGAGAAGGGCAACGAAACTGGTGAAGGGTCTGGAGAGCAAGTCTTATGAGGAGCAGCTGATGGAACTGGGGTTGTTTTTTCTGGAGAAAAGGAGGGTCAGGGGAGACCTCATTACTCTCTACAACTACCTGAAAGAAGGTTGTCCCAAGGTGGCGGTCGGTCTCTTCTCCCATGTAACAAGTGACAGGACAAGAGGAAAAGGCCTTAGATTGCACCGTGGGAGGTTTAGGCTGGATATTAAGAAAAAATTCATTACAAAGAGGGTTGTAAAGCATCGGAACAGGCTGCCCAGGGAGGTGGTGGTGTCCCCATCCCTGGAGGTGTTTAACAGACGTGTGGATGTGGTGCCGGGGGACATGGTTAGGGACCCTGGCAGTGCAGGGTGAACGGTTGGACTTGATGATCTTAAAGATCTCTTCCAAACAGATGATTCTGTAAAATTCTTTACATTTACAAGTCGTGGGTTGATTTCCATCACCATTTTGCAGGTACGTACAACATGTGTACAATAATCTCTGCTGGAATTTGCTTAGCATAGATTTGTTGTATATCAACAACAGTAATTTTATGACTTTGGTGCATAATTAATTGTTGCAGTGAAAATTCCTGATTTTTCAACACTAAATGGTGCATGAAAGCACATAAAAGCTCAGTTAACATGTCTGAACTTGTTCAAGAACATGGTCCAGCTCAACCAATGGAACTAGTTTTTTATTCAGCAGAGACCTCTTAAATTCATTGCCTCGCTGCACAGTAAATCTGTTCTTTTAGCAGGTTTTTGTTTTAGCAGGTAGTCAATTAAGGGGGGATACAGGTGTCCTCATGATATATATAACTTTGCTATGAAGTGCATGTTCTTATAACATTTCAGCTGTCTTTAAATCTTATCACATATTATTTAAAGAGTGTATCTTAACTAAGTTTATGATTTCCTAGGGTAACGTGATTATATTTTTAAGCATATAAATGATGAGAGAATCATACCTGTATTAGTGAGTTTCTTTCTTTTCACACTAAGTTCCATGTATTTTAATCAGGGAAGAAATTTACACTCCTCTGTTTGCAGTTCTCACCCTCTACTCTTCCCGTAACTGGTATATGCACTTCAACTTAATGTGGATAAATAAAGGACACCATAATGTTATCATTTAGAAATTTTGGATAAGTGGCAAATAGAACATTTAAAATGTACAACATAACACTGCTGGTCTTAGATGTTAGAGGAATTTCATAGACTAAATGTCAAAAAGGACATAGGTGTGTTTGGGGGTGACAGAACACAAACAGACCTGTAATGTTTATCAGATTAATTTTTAACTTCTGTGCCTTAAAGTGATGACACTCATTGCTGTAAAGAAATGGAAAAAGGACAGGAGGTTCTTTCAAGTGTATGCCATAGAAGCTGGATTTTTAATTAAATTCCCTACAATTTAATGTTCATAGGAACAAAATAATTGAAATATTAGATGATTCTGAAATGTAAACCTTATTTCTAATGTAGGCATTAAAATGTTGTTATAAACAACCATTCTATTCTTAATTGAATTCTCAAAAATCTCCATCATTTAAAAAAATAATAAATGTACTAATGTAGTTTGATAAGATTACTGTAACTGCACACTGCTATAAGCTCCAAATACTAGGAACACTGCATACACTGCAGATAAATTAGCTGTTCTTAAATTAAGGAATATTACAGGCAGTAATGGTATGACATTCTTTTTTATGGCCATGGCTAGGGTTATAATGTGACAGAAAAAAAATGTAATGTTTCCAAAATGACAGTTTTTAGATTTGTGTTGCCTGAGGTAGTTCAGCTGAACAATAAACTATAATTTGATTGATGGAAAATTGAAGTGGTTCATCTAACTTGCCAGGCTGTCTTACCCAAGGCTTTGGTTTTGCATGTATGATGATGTATCACAGTTTTAGATATAACGTTGTTTGTATTATACATGGGATTTTTTCACACATAAAAATGAAGACTTCATTACCCAGTAAAGATCAAAATATGCTATGGATTAGCAAGGAATCACATTTGTTTAAGAATGGATTTGTACATCAAAAATGTGCTCTCTTTGTGAAACCAAATGATAAATAACATATAGGACCACAGTGCCTTTATTTTTATGAGCAAATCAGCCATATCATCGGTTATGAAATTATTAACTTAAAGGAAGGGTGACATATGCACCCAAGAGAAATGATCAGAGAGTGGTAGCTTTTCCTTTATCCAGAATTAATCCTGTGAAATGACAGAGTGGTCAGCAGAAATCTTTTAGAAGGAGTAATAACATTTTTACAGATATATTAATATATACTTAAGGAGGGGGGAAAAAAAAAAGATGAATGATAAAATAATAAAGATGCTATTAAATACGTATTGCTAACATTTATATAGGGTTTAGGGTTGTTTTTAATTACTGATGCATTGTGTCTACAGCAACAGTTTCAGAAAAATTACTCTATAATATTTTTTAACACCTGTGAGTACAAATTTGAATTCCTCAAACCATCCAGTCACCAGATATTTTTTCCCTTAAATATTTTACATCAAGCAAAACGTTTGTCCTCTGCTCTTTTGTCTTCAAACTCGTAAGATCATCCATTTCTAGACAGATGAAAATAAGGCATGGCATCTGGCTCCAGCTGGTAAAGAAAGCAAGATTTGAGGAAAAGTTCATATAGCTGGAAGTATGATTATGTCTTGTTTTGATTCCCTTTTTTCCCTTCATTTTCATTTGAAAGGAAAGGCCAGCTCTTGAGCCATTTTGAAGAGCATTTCTTGCTCTTTCTCTTCCTCCCTAAGTACGTGAAATACCTAATATTGGCTTTCCAAGTGAAACTGTAACACTTGAACTTGACAAAACAGTAATATTACATCTCTCTCTGCTAGTTATTACCCTGCCAAACACTAAACAAAGCTATGATCAAACAAAACTGTGGTAATCCAGTCTTCTGGGAGTTTTAATTGCCATACCACACTCTTTAGTTTTTCTGCAAAATGCCCTGAATTACAGACTTTCAAGAGTTAGGGCTGATAGAGCTTCTTATTATTATACGGAAATGCAGGAGAATTGTGTTTGAGACTATCCTTGAAATAACAGAAGATCTTTCTATAATGAGATTTCCACAATTACTGTAGGGAATTCTCTACAGTGGAAACACTTTCTTCTTGGGTCATTACATTGCCATAAGTCTTAATTTTCCAGGCATTTTACTCCTTCTCCCTATGTGTCATGTTTTTATCGGGGTTCAAATCTGGAAATACAATTGTCTTTTCAAAACTGCAGCTTAAAGCTGAGCCGTGTGTTCAAGGAGATGAGTACAGACAGTGCATGAACAGTAGGATTGGCTTTTCTCTGTTAGAAAAACAAAACAAGCAAAAAAACAGAAGAAAGGCCAAAAGACAGATTTTCTGTATTTTGCAAAGTAAAGTGAAGACTAAAGGAGAAGGGGCTGCAAGGCAAAAACTGCTTTTATTTAAGGAATGTGAGAGAAATCTGACTATGGAAAGAAAGTAAAGATCAGCTAGAAATGTAGGACTGGAGAAGACATTTTGGGTCGTCTGTTCAAACTCACCGATAGCACTTCTTAGAGTTATTGAGCTCTATCTGAAAACCATTTAGAGTAATTTTTACTGCAAGGCTGTTTAGGAGGCCGTCAGAGTCTTACTGCTTTGCAGAGCAGTGAGTTAGGAATGTCCATCCAGTTTCCAGGAAAGTGTAGTAACTGGCAACTCATTTCCAGTTCATCAGCTGGGAATATTCAATATAATGTTGCATCTGAAGTAGCTCTCCTTTCATCCTAGTCTTACTAATGGTTATTGGTAGACCTATCTGTTTTGGGAAATCATCCAAGGCAAACAGCTGAAGAAGGGTTGGGGTTGGTAGGATGAGTATCAGTTGAAGACCATGAGACTACCACTGTTTTGGAGCCATGAAGAGGCAAATTTACAAAGTGAGGGGTCAGAGCCAGCAACAGGGAACTATTCATAACAGTACAGCTTGGTAATGGCTAGAGTTCCTGTTGCCATCATTCAAGGATTAAATGAAACTAGAAGAATGAAACTAAAGGAAGCAAAAACATAAGGAACACAGCAGGGATTATCCGCTCTTCCTGAGAACATCAGAAAAGGGAAGAGAGTTAAACTAAAAGGAGATATTGGTCCAAATAATAGTAGTGTGAAAAGGGTCCGGAGTGTCTTCAAGCTGGGGAAAAAAAAGTTCTGAATTGATTGGTCGCAGAAAACCTTGAACAATTTTCTAATTGGAGCAGTGAGATAAAAACCAACCTGCTTTTAAGACACTTTACACCTTCCGGCAAACTCCCTCCCAGCTGAATTTTAAAACATTATTTTCTTTGTTATCATAGTTTTTTCCTCCACTATTTATATGCCTCTGATTATACAGGCTTTGAGGTGGTTATGCATGCTTTAATTCACTTTTTTGGAAGTTCTCTTGTCTATCTGTGACACAGATTACTGTTAGATTTGACAGTTCTGATTTGGAAAATCTTTGAGCCTCAAGTTCTTGAACTAAGGTTAACCATATTCAACGTTTTCAGTCCAACTGACTTTATTACTCAATTGCCATATCAAAATAGATCCTTCTGAAATCTCAAACCTTACCTACTGTCCTACTTTTATATATTTTCCTTTTAATTTAAATTGAATCAACTTTTTAATTAACTCCATTTTAATTAATTACTCTAATTTTTTTTTTTTCCAAAAGTACTTCTAGGGTATACTTGATTAAGAAACATGTCAGCTAAACACATTTAGGAATAGACTTCCTTTGGCTATAAGTTGCATCTGTTCTCCAATGTGTACCCTGAGAATTAAAATTTCTCAGTGTCATAACTGTTGAGAATAGTGTTTCTCTCGATTAATTTTACAGATAATTCTAGCCACAGTTACATCCATATCCTATTCCCTGGGCGCAGAGAAGACTTCTATCATTAACTACCTCAATGGAATTCCAAAAAGTTACTTTGGCCCTGGAAGATCCCTTTTAATACATGCTGCTGCTTCTTTTTTTTTTTTTTTTTCTTTATATTTTATCATATGCAGTGTTTTTCTGCCACTTTTTCCCTTTTTGTCTACATTTTTGAATAAGCCCAGGCCTGTATGTCGTACCTATTTTATTCTCCAGGGAATCGGTCAACCAACTTCCTTTTGTCTCCAAATGCCTGTGTCCTGTTCTCTGTCACTAGTTCAGGATTGTCTACTTTTCTGTACAGATTCCTGGCATTTGAGACTACTTCAAAAACCATAAAAAAACCATTCTGTAAAATGAGGAAAAAAAAATTAAATGGGCTTATAGTAGTAATTCGATTACCATGGCACCCCAGTGTCTCACTAACATGCAGAAAATTTGAGATAGGAAGCTAATAGTATCCAAAATCTTCAGACATGGAAAATCAAGACAGACTGATTAAATGTTTATCCAAGGTCATACTGAAAATCTGTTTAGATGTATAAAAATATTTACTGCAGTTTTCTTGTATCTCCAGTCCCAAGCCTTAATCAGAATACCTACCTGCACTTCATCTGCCTACAAAACAGAGTATAGAAATACTATGGGACTGTTCAAATGGCAGTCGGAGAAGAAGGCCCTCAACATGCAATGGCCTGTCAAATTTTGTGACAGTTCACCCTTCACTTTTTCCTGGTAGTTATTGTCACAGCCATCTGTATGCTGATTTGTTTAAAACATAGTTTGTAGGATATGCAACCAAGCAACTCATCCTTAATGTACACATCTAAATTCTTTGAGCTCTTTGAACATTAGAGAAAAGCAACCATTTGTGACTTTTTAATTGGTGTCAGTTGGCTGTATCATTGTTACTACATGACATATATTACAAGGATGTTCCTGCTGAAGCTAGGTGCATAGAATGTCACTTTGCATTTTTTGCAAGTAGCCGGTATCTCATCAGTTTTGCATAGCACATCATTATCAACATCACACAGTGTGACAGTGTATTGTGCCTAAATACGAAATGTTGATTCCTAGCTGAAAATATATTATTTTTAGGTTGGAAAGCAGTTTCTGTATCATAATGTGGGTTCCTGAACCAAAATGATTTTGTGGTCTGTCACAAAATTACAAGCTGACAGATTTATTCACGTTACCAACACATTGCAAACAGTTTCTCTCTCATTTGTTTTGGCCCAAGGTCCTCTTAATCCTGTATGAGTGCTAGCAGGCTATTTCCAAGAAGAGAATATAGAAATAGATCTTTGTTTTAAAGATTCTTTTTTTTCAAGAACCAAATTTTCATGCCTCGTTTCTACTTGATTGACGAATATAAAAAGTTATGTTAGTTCTTATTTATATTTTTAAATTTCATAAATTTTTAAAAGAGGTCCTGCTACATTTTATACTATTTCTACTTTTCTCTGCCCTCAGACAGTGCAATACGTGCACTCCCACTCCCATTAATTTGAAGAATAAAAGTAGATTCTTTGATTTTAAGACCAGGTGAGTCTGTTTATGCTCAGGGGAGGATAAGAAGTGAAGTGAAATCTTGGATTCACTGAAAGCACTAACACTAAACGCTGCAGAGCTGGGATCTCTCTCATTGTTCTGTATGTAGAATTCTATCTTAAATCTGCAGGAGATTCCTGAGGACATCTCAGACTTTAAATTCGACCAGCCTTTTCTATATCATTGCTCACTTTCTAGTACTAGAGGATTTTGAATGAATACACATGCTTGCAACCATTAGTAAAGTCTTTATGAAATACAGTAAATACTCAGATTGACAATTCCACTAACTCAAGAGAAGGAATAGATTGAAAATCTTATTATAACTAAAATGACAACTACTATTGTTTATATATAAGGTAAGAGGGCATGCTGGCATATAGACTTAAAATTCCTAGCCCTAAAGAAGTTCTAAACCAAAATCAATTTATATAAAACTCAACTATAAACTTATCTCTAAGTTTACAAGATTGTGATTACAGATTCTACATTTTAAAGAAAACACCATCAAAGATACATACCTCTCTCTACATTTAAAAACACAGGCTAGGTCTATATTAAAGGAAGGTTTGGGACCAGGGAAATAGTAGGGGATATATGAACTGGTTTTCTGTAAGAATGAAAATAACTTTTTTTTTTTAAAAAATGAGTCACCAGAAGGTGATATCCAGATAGGATTTGTAGAAGTAGGATTGATCCTCGTGACATCTCACAGCTGTAACCAAGACTTTAAGGTGGCTTTCCCTGGATATGAATAATGAAACTGACCTTACACTAACCAGAATATCAAAGATCTAATAACCTTTCTGAAAGATCTGTTGGTTAAACCAAATTGCTTTAAGCCAAACTCAGAGCAGGAATGTGACAATTCGTAATCAAGTTCCAGTCTCCTATTTTGAGAAATCAAAAATATTAAAAGCATTCCCAAAAAGCAGCATCCTTCATTGTTTTCAAGTGTAAAAATGCTAGTGTGAAACATAAACAAAGATCTCTCACAGGGACAAGAGCTGAGTTTGAAAACCAAATGACATTACGAAGCTCCCTGCCCCACTGGAAAACTGAAAAACAAGGGAGAGTGCTTCTCTCAATCCCTCTCCTTTTTCTGAGGCCAAAACACATTTGGAAAAGTGCAGTCAGAAAACCTGGGAAAGGGTAGTCCAGCACACAATATGGAGAAGCCAAAGCTGCGAAGTATCAGCCTTGGAATGTCTCAAAATGTACTCAGATCAAATGTACATGATGTCTTCTTCAAGATATGCTCTGGGGAAGGTTACATAGAAAAAAAAAACCCCAATAACATTAAAAAAGTACTTGCCTGGTCCCTAGATGTAGCTGTGAAAAGGGTATAGAGGGGCCAACTTGCCCTACAGATAGCAGAACCAAAATGAAAAAAAAAAAAACCCCACCAAGGAAAAGTCCTGGTTACTCTACCTCCTTTTGATACCTTTGTGTGTTTATTCACACTTGGTTGCTCTCTAAATTTCTCTTTCCCCAATCTGCTTCTGCGGAGGCAACTATCCCAGGACAGTCTCCACTGCAGATGTCGCAAGGGCTGCCTATGACCCGTCGGCACACTTATAGCTGCCTAGCTAGCCTCCCCAGACTGGGGAATTAGAGAGCTTGCCAAGTTACCTGGAGGTCTGGAGGTGTTTGGTCCTCTATCTGTCTGGACAAAGCATGAAGATGACTGTGATGAAAAGAGTCTGGCACATACATAAAATCTCATTACAAAAGGAATTCAAGACCATGCTCTTCAGCAAAAGCATATGATATCTCTCAGGCTAACAGCTTGGCTTCCTTGCAACACCCCAGTGGTGCCATTCTCCCTCTTTTCTCGTCATTATCCAGAACCTTTAATGTTCTCACCCACTTGTGGTAGTTCCAGGTGAGCTCTTCCTTAGCCTGGCAGAAATCATTACAAGGCCAAACCATGGCAGAAGATAGAGCGCAGACTCTGCCTCTTTGGGTTGTTGATTTTTGCAGCGTCTGTGAAGAACCTTCAGGATTAAATGAGCACTCCTAGCCCACGGACACTGCCAGAACAGAAAATCAAAATGAGTCACTAGACAGATATGTTTTGCCTGTGCGACTGGAATAACTTGTGTAGGTTGAAAGTTGTGGTGTGGGAAGCCAGAAGGCACGGGACTACACTAGGAGTCTCTGAGGAATGAGTACACCAATGTGAGCCAATGAGTAAGGTCCAATCTGAGGAATGCTTCCTGCCTATGCTCTTGTCTTCCATCATTATTGTTTCAGTACTGTTCTTAATCCTCTTGATCCTCCTCTGCCACTCCAAGTCCTACAGATTCTCTGAAGTTTTGCCACTGCTTATGACTGGAGACTCAGCAGAGCTCATGAAGCAGGTCCCAAGAAAGCCATGCTCTTCTCCATATTAGCTCAGGTAACAGGGGAGCACAGTCAAGCTACAGAACTGACTCAGTCAAGAGGCAGTACCATATCACCAAATGGTGATAGCTGGCTCTTCTTCTGGGGCAAGGTACTATGCAGCTGTGGAATTAGCGCTACAGTAACCCGATGAATGGTCTTCTCAGCTGAACTCTGGTCTTGCAACAACAAAAAAAAAACCAGCTCATAGCTGTAGAGGGTTCAGTCCTGTTTTCCCTGGATGTATTCTCAGGCCGTGTTATAATCTTCCTTAATGTCTTCTTTTCTTTTGGTACCAATCGCTGGCTGTCTGTAACTGTGTCGCATTGAAAAGTTGGTACTTTAGGGATTCACTTATAGGAAGAAACATACAGGGTCATCAAAGCCATCATTGACAGGACAGTGACTGGTTGTACATCTGCAGCTGCAGAACCTGAAAGGCCTGTGTAAATATTGAACTCTGTCTTCATATGTGAAGATGCTTCTTACAGTTGTAAAAAATGTTTCCACCAGGTTAAAATAATTTTTGCATTTCGTGTATCCTGCTCTGCATTAGTAATGGCAACACAAATCCTTTTTTCCATTTTCAAGTTCA
Organism: Bucorvus abyssinicus; assembly: GCA_009769605.1. Classification (NCBI taxonomy): domain Eukaryota; kingdom Metazoa; phylum Chordata; class Aves; order Bucerotiformes; family Bucorvidae; genus Bucorvus; species Bucorvus abyssinicus. The sequence continues at coordinate 2,960,264 of CM020033.1, forward strand.
AGTAGCAACATGTTTTCTGCTATGAAGTACAGCTAGTCACACTGGTCCATTCCTTTATCTAAACTAAGCTGAGTGACCTTGGTCTGACAGGAAGCCACAAGAAATTCTCAATGGTTCTTCTTCAGCAGCACATTAAGTTTATGAGACTGGAAAGATCTTTGCATTAGTTGGTGTTTCCCTTTCCAGTGTTGATGTCCTGTCTCAAGGTCCTGTTTCTAATACTGAAAGTCTCATTTGGTTGAGTCAACTTATCTCAGGCTGTATTAGTTGTGTGTATATATATATATATATAGACATGCAGTAATAAGGTTATATGTAATATACCCTGCAGATGCATGTGTACATACATATGCATATACAAGTTCAAACCTGCCCTTGAGTCCAAATTAACCTGGCATCCAAATTAATTGGGCATGGTAGATTTGCACTTGAGCATTAGCTTTGGCAAACCTGAGAGACAGCAGGAACCTGTGTCCCGCCCTGTAAACCTTGGTGCCTGACTGAGGGTTTGCCCTCTGACCAGACGCATGCTCAGATTACCCCACTCTCTTTATCCTGAAGAGCTTTGCGACAGCCTGCTGTGGGCTTTTGGGCTGCTCACTACATGAAAAGACATTGAGGTACTGGCCCCTGTCCAGAGAACGGCAACAAAGATGGTGAAGAGAACAAGTCCCGTGAGAGTCGGCTGAGGGATCTGGGGTTGTTTAGCCTAGACGAAAGGAAGCTCCGGGGAGACCTTATCGCTCTCTATAACTACCTGAAAGGCGGTTGTAGTGAGATGGATGTTGGTCTCTTTTCCCAAGTAACAAACAATAGGACAAGAGGAAATGGCCTCAAGTTGTGCCCGGGAGATTTAGGTTGGATATCAGGAAAAATTTCTTCACTGGAAGTGTTATCAAGCACTAGAACAGGCTGCCCAGGGAGGCGGTTGAGCCACCACCCCTGGAGTTATTTAAAAGTTGTGTAGATGTGGCCCTTAGGACATGGTTTAGTGGTGGAATGCTATCGGACAGACTTCAGGGGTAGATTTCTTCTCTGCTCCTGTGTTGGTTATCTTTACTACTCAAGGAGCATGACCCCCAATTTTTCCTTATTTCCATCTCTCCTAATTCCATCTGAGGACACACCGTCATTCCCAGTCTGTGGTAGCTGCAGACTGACTAAGCTGCCTGACATTCGTGAAGATAACGCATTAAGAATGAAAAGAATTCACTAGAAAAGTAGAAGTTGTTGTTCTGATGTGCCGTGACTGTTAGTCTTAATTACGTTATTTGGTTTTGATGGTGCTGTGAGGAGGACTGGAAATGTCTACGGACATTATAAGTAACAATCTTTTAATGGTCACCCAACATTTAAAAGATCTGAGAGAGCTGTTAGATTTTTTTCTTTTATAAAATTCTTTTTATCTTTGATGGGTTATTTTCACTTTTTTCTGACATAAATTTAAAAACCACTACTCAGTGCCCTGGGTCCCTATTCCAAATAACCTTGCTACGGCAAAGCAAATAGCTGTAAGTGCCACCACAAAACACACATGAGAAGTCAAAAACAGTTAAGATGTAAGGTCCAGCCCACGAGATGTAGTTACACAGTGCTTCCCTTTCTTATGGCTGTTACACCTTTGTAATTGCACCTCTGAAGAGTCGAGCCTCACCCAAGGCTTTACTGCTGTGTTCTGCCCCAGCTTGTCTGAAGCACTTCAGCCTCAGAACTTGGCACCACTGTCTTCTGAACTCCACTCATGGATGCAGCCTGAAGTGAGGAAATCATTCCCTCTCACGTAGTATTTTTTTTTTGCTTTCCCTATTAAATTCATTATGAATTTCGCCCTATGCCCACATATAGTGAGGAAAATTCCTGTCCTTGCAAGAGCTTGCTAGTCTTAAAACTGTAAAGGCTGTGCTTCCGCTATCTCTCTGGAAACTGTACGATGTAGATAATATTGTTGACCTGTCTAATACTGTTAAATGGTCCCTCCTAGTCTGTTTACAGTTTTCCTGCCAAGCTGGGATCAGAACTATGACCTTTTGCCCCACCTCATGCATCTAAGCTTTAAGTTGTCAATCATACCAGATTTTCTGCTCTTGCTGTGTTCCAGCAAGGTTATTACTGTGCACCAAGGCAATAAACCCACTTACTCTCTTGTGGAAGTCCAGCACATATGGTACTACTGACTACCCTGATGCTTCCAGTATGATTTTCTGCTTGTCCCTCGCAAGATCAAGGAGCTTTCTCACCTTCCTGCAAACAGGAGCATCTAAGGCCTGAGCCTCATGGTCTCTTCTGAGATCCCTTGACATGCAAACAGAGGTTGCTCAGTTGTTTGCCTTCTTATCCCTATTTTTGGCTTTGTAGGTCTCAACATGTCTTTGGCTGTCCAAGCAGACCTTTGCAAACCACTCCCCATTCTCTTGTTCTCACGTAGCTGGCAGTGATATAGGAAGATCTAGAAACTTCAATCCCCAAATCACTTCCAGGCTACATTGGGCGCACTCAAAAAAAATGTGTTTTGTTTGTACCTTTCCTGATGAATTTTCCTCTTAACCCATCTCAGAAGTCCATCCCACCAGATGACTCGATGATTCAGAATGTCCTTAAGAAGATATAAAACATTTCGTTTTGAAATACGGTACAAATGGTTCAACAAAACAGCACCTAATATGATCTGTATCAAAGAAGACGAAATGGGAATCAGAAGAGCATACAAATTGGTAAAGAGGGCACATGAAGTTCTAGTTGGGCACCTGCTTTTTCTCCAACATTGGACAGTGCCAGGTGAGACAGAGGACGTTTTAAGACATTGTGATCTATAATTATTAAACTTTACTCAGACAAAATTTCTTTATAGCCCCTATCATAATATTTCTTAAGGCAGGAATCTCTCACCTTGTTTTTAATCTTAATCTTTTTTTTTTTTTAGTTTTTATTGCTTTTAATAAATTTTACCTCAACTGAAGAAGCAGCTTTGCTTGTAGCCTTGAAAGACTTTTTTTTTAGGTGGAAAGTTAATTAAAATTTAGTAGCATTTTTGAGAGATGTAAGTCATAAAGACTCCATATTGGAGTTATTTCTTTTTTACTTCTTTTTATCTTGTTTTCCAAACAGGTATTTAAAAATATGTACTAGACATTGTACTAATATCTTGGAGAAAAGAAATAGTGGGAAAATCCCACAAAATAGGAACATTTCTGCCATGTATCATGTGAATTTTTAACACTTCTGAACAATGGCACTATCCTACACATTGTGCCTTACATGAACTTGTAAGTGTCCCAGTTCTAAATACCAGCTATATTTAACTTTACGTCTGCATTTTTCCTTTTATATACAACGCATTTAATTTATCTTAAGGGTCTTTTAAGGCACTATTTTGTGCAGGGGCTTAGGAAGAGCCACATCAATACTTTTAATCTTCTAATCACGTAGCTTAATTTCACATCTGGAAGTTTTACTGTGCAATAATTGAAAGACATTTTTAATCTGAAGAGAAAAAAGAGATCTTATTTAGTATGAAATCAGACTGACATGGTAACATTTGAATTAATTAATTTTTTGTTAATTTTAGAAGACTTACCTTCCAAAGTAATTTACGTTTTCTGTGTTTGTTGATACTGCTTTTTAATGTGACAACTATATGACATGCATTTCCTCAACAGATGAGTTAATGTCATTTTTTTTTTAAAATTACTTCACCTAGACAGGTGTTTCCTGTATATGTTTGACATTAAATTAAACATTTCTCCAGATGTTCTGTTTGTGGCAAAGCCAGTTAATTTTAGTAGAATGTTTAATCACGGATCAATGGCGTAATAGACATGCAATCTATGTGAAGCAGATATTTAACAGAACTTCCTAATATAGAAGAATATATATATATCAAAGTGAGGTACATAGTTTTGTAAGTGAATCCCATGAATATATTGATGTGGCACGCTACATTTTATGAATTTAGACCTGAAGTTGTGTTATTTGCTTACCTAAAAGAATTTTCACAAGGGGCAGTTATTTTTGATTGGAGGATATTGTTAGCATATACCCTTCCCGATGTTTACCCACATCTACATCATCTCACTAAATTAAGGTATAGTTTAAAACCAGTGTATTAGGAATTATAAGACATTTCTTATCTTTGAGTGTGGGGAGTCTTGCACTGTTTTAATGCTTGGTACCCTTCCATTAGTCTAGAATTGCATGCACTCACAAGTAATTGCCCTGCTTGCAAGGCATGTAGCAAACTTAAATATCGTTATATGCCTAGCTATTCTTCCATTAAGATTAGCTATAGATTTCTCATTAATTATTACATCAGATTTATTCATCATTAATAAATTAGATCTCCGTGTTCTGTCATGGACTGCTTGGGCCTCATGAAACACGTGAGGAAAAAGCCTGTACTTACCCCTGGTGATTCCAGGGTAAATGTAAAAATATTCATAGTTTTTTACTGTGAAATATTAGTGTATGTAGATGGACTAATAACAACTTAAACCCCTGTGATGATTGATGCTTTTTGTTGGCCCGTCACCTCATTGTATAGAAGTTTGTTTTAATGAGTTTCTCTAATGAATATTTTATATTGATACTTGGATGAATGGCACATGGTAAATGCAAGGTAAATTACAGCTCTTTAAATAAATATTTTTCATAAATTATTTATTTTGTGATGCCTGTATTGGTTAGATGTCATGTCAGATGAAGACTGGAAATTATTTACTCTAATACTTATTTGAGAGTTGAAAAAGTAAAAGACTTTTAATTATTAACAAGCTTCCAATATACTTGTGTAATTTATGGGAAACTACCACAAACTGTGCAAGATTACAATTTTGTGAGGACGGTGTATTTGTATCACGCAAAATAGAATAATCTCTTGAGTCTTTACAAGAAGTTTTATTTATTCATACAAAAAATATTGTGCTGTTCCTGCTAACACCTATTTTGATGAATTTCTGTCTTCCAAAGGATTATGAGTCCTTGTCAACTGTCATTATTTCCATTATAAGTTCCTGGTTATTTTAATGGTGCCAAATATTAAATTGAAAAATCAACAAGAATGTACATAGTGGATGGAGTGTCCTTGGTTTGTGTTGCAGTCCACAACCCTTATAAGTGAAGCTGCAGAATGTAGATATTTCAGTGTTTAGTAACGAGCCAGTTCTAGATCCCCAGAGAATTATTCCCACAGTTGTTAGTCTCACTGAAACTAGAGGAAGCGGGGGACGTTTCAGCATCTTTCAGAACTAAGACGGTTTTTCTTTCAGATATGCCAATGCCTACTATATAAAAAATGAACCTGAGCAAGACAGTCACTGGAAGACTGGACGACCAGCGCAGAACTGCAACATTGTCCAGACACTGCAATCTTGAAAGGTGTTACGTTGGAGATGAATGCAGTTTGTTTGTGCTTACCTGAAGATAACTGGCCAAAAATGGGAGATTAACTTTGGACATAACCTACTATGTATTCTCCTTGAATACTAGGAGCTAATTTCATGACTAATATATACCATATGCTTTCTAGAATAAACAGAAGGGAGTCTTCAAAAACTGTAAGTAAATCACATCTGTTTTCAGGAGAGTTTTTATACATCTTTAGTCTAAATTTATAATTCAGGGCATAATTCTGATTTGGTACTTTTTCTCAAATGTATACATATACAGTGGTCTGCTTTGCACACTGTTCAGGATGGTGGCGAAATGCGTGATCTAGTCTTTAGTAAATAAAATATTTTGAAAATATTAATATATCACTCCTTTTATAGAAGTCTTTAAGGAATAGTCTATGGAAAGAGTACATCATGAATATCAATTATACAAACTAAGTGAAAATATTAAGGCACTTCATGTCATGTGGTAGTGCCCCGATTGAGGGGGATTGCATTGGGTTTTCAATTGAGCTGAGCATTAGTCTAGCGGACAGTTCAAAACTGCCTTACGATTTTGTTCAAGGAAAGCTAGTGTTCATTTCTTAGGGACACTTCTGTCACAACTGAGATTTTGAGGTAAACCTCCCAATAACTATATTTAAGTCAGTGGGTGCACTTTCTTTTATGTCTGGACTCCTCAGGTCAGGGCCATATTGGATTATAAATCATGTGGAAAAAAGGAAAAAAAAAAAAAAAAGAAACATTTCATTTTAGGCATATTTTAAAAGTATGTGTCTCAGTTTTCTTGCAATGTTTCAGCTATGGTCCTGTGTGTCTACTTCAGAGCTTAGCTCAACTCCAGAAAATAAGAAATATTCAGCACATTATCTTCCAATTTACCAGTTAAGAAGAAGTCAGAGGTGTGGACTTAAGTGTATCTTACTCAATATTGTTTTATTTTGCATGTACACCAACTCTGCAAATCAACGGTTGCAGATAGTAGGCCACTCTTTCAGTCCAATACTAAAATATTTATCCAAAACAGTAGTTCTCTCTTTTCCACAAATCAAAACTGAACAGAGATGAAGGCAAACATAAAGCTCTTCTAGTATTTTTGGAACTTTCTTCATCTAGGCCATTAAAACCCAAGACAATAGTGCATATTATATTTCCCCAACACTGAGCATTTGCTCATATTTTAAAGAAAAAAATCAAAGACTATATCTAAAAGCCAGAGATGATTGCTATAATGATAGTACTGTGAATATTTGCCTTAGAAACTATACGAAGAAATGGTAGACTTCATATTAAGGCTGTCGACAAATTCAGGCAGCCATTCGTACGGAAGTCCCATAGAAGCTGTGTTTTCTGGTTTGTTTCATTTTGGTTTGTCACTACTCTACCTACTTTCCCGAAGAAGGCTGACCTGTGTCTACGCTCAGCCCCTTTCAAAAACTACACACCATCTTGGAAAATTCTGCTTCAAACATTGACTTTAGTTTTCTGCTATTAGAGGCTGATTCTTACAACCTGATTTCCTACTCTTTCCTGTCTTTAGAAACCTCAGTAATGTTAGTAGCCTCATCTTTTTGTAAATGTTATTCTGTTTAAGTTCTTGATTTGTCTTCTCTTGGATTCTAATAAGAATCCCGTTCCAATACGTACAAAAAATCTCACGCATGAATGTGCCTGTATAAACTAGTGACAAGTATGTGTTACAGGCCCCCCCTCTGTGCTGGATCCACAGGAACTATGTGTCTGTTATAGCCACAGCTACAGGGGATTGGTTTGTTTTCTCAAGCTGTAGTCGCTCATGCTGTTAGCTCTGGAGGTGCCTGGTGTAATCTACAGTGAGTTATCCAAGATGGTATCTGTTACACAAACGCACAGATGCCCGCACGAGCATGTTCATTGTACATTTTTGCTGCACAGTTCTGCAGCACAGACTGAATACTACAGTAAACTTTGGGTGGAAAAGCAGTTTTGGACGAAATAGGAGAAATCATTTTATCCCTTATTGTCCCAGGTGGAATGGTCCTGCAGATGCCATTCCCTTCTGACACTCTGTTTTCTCACTATCTGCATCACCGTGATGTCTGACAAAGAGCAGCTCGACACCCCAACATTTTTTAGCAACGAACTCTACAGACAGTTTGCCATCAAGAGAAGGCTTTGCAGTAAAGCTGGTAGCTCAGCTGAAAACTGTGCTGTCTCCAGAGCCAAGCGTGCTGCTGCTCAGATGGCTTTCCTTGCTGCTAAGTGCTTGTAGCTTGCCACCAGGGGCTCCTTAGTCTGTCAGACCTAGACTGTCAGTTGTGTTGGGAAGCACTTTTCACCAGAGTCAGAAGACGTTACAGAGAGAGTGCAGACACTGCTAAGAGGTACGATGGGACAAGAGAAGGGGTGGAGGGTTGAAATATGAAAGTGTTCAGAGTCAGGAAAAAGACTGGGGACGGAAGGGGCAGGGAGTTTAAGTGGGACTTTGGAACTGGCATGCATCTACCCCATCGTTATCTGTGATTAATGACCCACTTATGCTCCCGGGACCGGAAAGGGTCACAGTGCACAGCTAGAGGCCTTGCAGCACACCACATTGTACACCTAATCATTATGCATATGCCTACGGGAAATTGATGCTAATGCTGATGAACTCAGAACAAAGACTTAGCATCATGTTGAGAATTCCATGTTCCTGGTGACTTGGTACGTGTGCTTTTACCTGCCGGGGGCAAGACGGTGCTCTTCACAGAGTCTGCTCTGTGGAGAGTCTCCATGGAGCTAGCAGCTAGCGGAACAGGCAGGACACATTGCAAAAGAGACGCCCTCGACGGACTGTTCCGTACATTTGCCAAGTGGTTTAGGTTATTACATGTGAGTGCATAATGCATATTTGGGTTTACGATTAATAAAGATATATCAAAAACTGGTATTTTGGGTTGAAACTGAGCAGATTAAGGTGCGAATCAGTCAGAAAACGCTCTGACGCGTTTTCACGTCTGTAAGCGTAGCACTCTGTGCCATGAAGGGCTGTAATCCTTTCACTTGTTTTCTATAATCAGGATCTGCTCTATTTTGTTCACTCACACCATCTGCAAAGATAGAGTTACTTCATATTTAAAAGCCATGGTATGTATGTAGGATATGCTGTTTGAGTCTAAACGTTGCAGACAAAATAATATCTTATATTCACAGTTGCTGTGAGAGTCTGTGTATGACAATCTGTAAAGAAATTGAAGTCCACATTTCACCGACAAGCATAGCAGGCATTGGGGAAAAAAAATTCAAAATACCAAAAGAGAGGAAAGATTGATCAACAGAATTAGGAAACAGCTCTAAACATCAATTACCTGAGATTATACAGTTTCTATAGTAGTCAAAAAAATAACTTTCACATTTATGAGATGTGGCATTGAGACAAACAACAAGGTTCAAATCAACAAGTCGAACATGAAGGAGGGAAGTTTTTATGCTGCTCTTCTTCAGCAGGTTCATAAAACTTGGATGAACACCACTGCTCTCTTTTTTCCCTGAGGGAATTTAATGAAATCCCACACCCAAAGAGTTTTTCTGCTGTCTGTAGTACAGAGGGATTAGTGTTACTCTAGTATTGCTTCCTCAGAGTGTATTTATAAGATAAATATTTAGCCATCTAATATGTTTTCCATTTTTAAGGGAGTTTTTTGCTATCATAGTGGAAAGATGCCTGAACGTTAGATAATTGCACTCACTACTCTTAAATTATGCACTTTTACTTTTAAAAGAATATAGAAACTGTTTATAAAAATGCTTTTGAGTTCAGCAGCAACATTTTGACGCCCCCAGACAGTATTTTAAGAACTCATTTGTTTGAGGGGTTTTTAATCTGGAGACACTGAAAAGTTACACCTGCTGTGATGTCGTCAATCATGCCAGGAGGAAAAATAGTGGCATGATTTGTTATCTGTTATTTCCCTTGCTGTGGCGACTGTCTCCCAGTGCCAGGTCTGTCCTTAAGGCCATCACTTATAGGGACCACTGTCTGTCAAAACCACAACCAACTTTAAGGGCTGCTTTTGTTGGAGCAGACAAATGAGTATGACCTTTAACAATAAAATAGGCACCTACTGAGAGAGATGAAACAGCAACTGGAATTAAGAACACCATACGGCCATTTCAAACATTCAGGAAAACTTAGGAGTTGAACTATAACTTAATTATAAGAGTAAATGTGGCTAGATGTTGTCAATAATGAAACAGACATGGTCAGAAATATTGATTAGCAATGAGGATGAAAACTTATTTCAGGCAGGAATCATCCTGCATTTCATTAATTATGAATGGGATTGATGGTGTTCATAAAAAAATGTGGACGAGATTAAATTATAGCATTTAAAGGTTTGGGGTTTTTTTAAGCAGGTTGCAGAAGTGTACAAATCATTTATGAATATTCTAGGAGAGCGAGGAAAAAAGATAACAACACGCTAAGCCTTTGATTTACGCTAATGGGTACTTCAAAAGATCTTCAGAAAAGACCTTCTGCCTAGTTAGTGATTCGTTGTAAGGCGGTCATTGATATTTTGTAGGGTTTCAAAGCGCAGACTGAGAGTTCCAGGCAATGCATTGGAAAGACCACAGCACAGTTTGTGGTTTGAAAGGCTCTTGTAACCCAAGCTGGCAAGTGGTCAGTGGAGACTATATTTTACAGAGCAACACCAATCAATCATATTGACCACTTTTCTGGTAATATAATATTATTCCTGTGACAATAATGAAATTAGACTATGGATTTTGTTTAAATATTGAAATGCCATTTGAATATTTAATGAAATACAGTGCTCTATAGATATGCAGATTTTTGTGGCTTTCATGAAAAGAATATCACTGACTTTATGAACAGGTACTTGAATATCATCAAGCTAATAACATTTTTGTTGTTGTTGTTCCTTTTGTTTGCCTACTTGTTCATATTCAGATAGACCAGATCAAGCAAAGTGCTGAATGCCTTCAGCTCCTTCTGAGGTCAATAGGAGTCGAGGACACTCAATAGAACAGAGGTGTTTAGTACCTCTAAGTCATTTAAAGCATTAATGTATTCATCACAATCTTTAAATCATCACTAAAGATTATATATATATATTTTTTTTTATTTTTAAGAGCAGGGTTTTTTTTTTATCCAAGTATTTTCGTTTTTCCTTGTTGCTATTCTTATTTGACTTATTGTTTTATTTCAATTCTTTTAGAAATGGTCTGTTTACTATGACTAGGTTGTGCATTTGTTTGTGGTTCTTTTTTTTTTTTCCTAGAAAGTGTTTTATCTCGTTTTCTCATGAAAAATAAAATCGCTGTTTTTCAAGAAAAGAAAATCTCCAGAGATACGAGTTCCAGCCTGAGAACCAGTTCAAGGTGAAATTTGCTTGTTTTTCTCAGTATAGCCCTCGGTACAGCGATTCGCATCATAAAAAGTAACACAGAATTTTCTGTAATCAAAAGCTTTTGCCAATCTTAAAGGTCCAGATTTTTAATAGGCCCTGAGTCTCAATTGTAATCATACTCTAGAGTGGTTATCCTTTCAGCTTAGGGTTAAAAAGCTCCGACAAAGCACCATAGGGAAGCTTGGATTGCCCTTACCTACATTGTACCTAGCCTTGGGATGGATAAATACAGGCTCATTCTCTAATGCTACTGACTGCCTCCAGGAACACGAAGTTTTAAGAGAGGAAAACATGAATCCTGTATTTCAAGAAAGGTAGAACTAAGCCATTGTTCGCTCCCCTTAGACAGGATATTCAGTAGCCAGTTCAGATTGCCCTAGGGACACCTAAAGCTGCATTAAGTACTTGTGAAAGTGAAAATCCACCGGGAACCCAATTCCAGTGTTTAAACCTCAGCATGAGCACTGGAGTTCCTAGCAGGGTTCACTTTTATACGTCTCCATAACCGCATTCAAAACTTACTGTACGTGCAGTAAGGATCTGCTATTCCGGTTAACCTATGGAAACTCTGCAAAGAGATGGTCCTTCAGAAAATCACTAACAGGAAGAGAAAAATACAAACATTTCTTTAACTGCATCACGACAAAGGCAGGAGAAACAGCAGCTATTTAAGAACTGGCAGGTGCCTTTTACACGGTTATGTACCTTATGCAAGACTAAGAATATTTTTAACAGCAATTTTTGTTTTAATTGAGGAATGGTAAGAATTCCAGGCTTGCTTCTGACCTGTGTAATAAATAGAGCTGATGAGAGAAAGCTGTTCCATTTCATAAGGACTGGAGGATTTCCAACATTTGATTTTATTTCACCTTGGATACTCCAGGAGGGCTGTGGTTTTGAAACACGGTGCCTTCAGAATGACCAATGGCTGAAAATTAACAACTTAGCTTAAAAAAAAAATAAATAAATAAACAATACTTCTCATTCATGGGTTACTGGATCACTGAGCTAGGTCTGTGTGTTTGGACATAACACGGATAGCTTCAAGGTAAAATTTTGGTTGGGATTTTGTGAATTAAAATCAGTTAAAAATAAGTTAAAAAGAAGCTGAACTTCCTACTTGGTAAAATATACCGTAGATATATATCCATTTGCCTCATTGCTATAATGTGAAACCCATAATGGGAATTGCTGTTTCTAAGATGGGAAGGCAGAGCTGAACAGTCTCAGACATCATTTTATTATTTGAGGCTGTCTCTTACCTGCTCACTACTTCATCCCAACATGGATCATACATTTAAACATTTCTCCTTCTATGTTTTGTGGCAGTTTCTTTCACAAAATTGCATTGAACCAGCAATATTTATGCTCATAATGTATACACCTTATTCATTTGTAGACTTGGGTTCTTTTGCCCATACTTAGTCTTTCATTCTGACTCTGATTTTCAAGCATGAACCGTCTATTAAAAGGCTTTTCACAATCCTCTGAAATTTCTCCTGTCGATTTCTTTCTCACGGTGACTCTGGACAAGGTCACCATCTTGCCTGCAACCCATGCCCATAATGTGGCCACATTCACCAGTTCCAGCCTGGCTTTAGATTTTTTTCCACACTGTATATTTTCTGATTAACCTTTAAAAACTTATTTCCTAACCCTGCCCCTCCTTCTAAAAGCAAAGCAAAACAAAACAAAACAAAAGAGCTTTCTAATTCTGATGAATGCATTCTTGTCCAGCTTGTAACCAAGGATGCTGAGCTATATCTTAACCACATCACCCCTCCCTTCCATATTTCAATTAAATATAAGCTGTTACTGATCTCAAAACTTTTTCTTTGGACTATCCCTTTCCTACCTGATTTCTCCTATTCGGTAATGAGAAATCGACTTCTACTTCCCATCAGCCCGTAATACTTGTTCTCATTGCCTATAGGTTACATTTTCTGCCATGTACTCTTCCACCTATTCCTGTTACCTGAGACATGCTTCCCCTAGTCATAAGTAACTCTCAAATGTCTTTGCAAGTTCTCTTTCAAAATTTTCAGCAATACAAAGAAAAATGTTGACAACAGGCTGCAGATATCCTAAGGTCATAAAACTATTATGCTGACAAATTCTGTTCCCCACCCCGCTTCGTGTAAATCTTGTCTGCTATGTTTTGCTATAAGACTGTTGGATGAAGCAGGGGGGCATTGTTTTGCTGTATGTTTATGTAGCACTCAGCAAAATAGTGGCCTGCTCAATGATTTGGGCTGCCAGGTACTCCGGTAATGCAAATAATATATATATAACTGGAGCACATGCTCCTTGGCACAGACCACATGTGAGGTAAATAGGATTACATCCTGCAGGTTAAAACTAGCATATTATAGTAATACAAAAATGTACACCAGCTACATGACCCAAGGGGATCTTCTTGACTGCCTCTTGATAACGCCAGCTACAGAGCAGTTGTCTGACCAAAGGAGAACTAAGCCGTTCTTGAATTTCACACCTTAAAACATCAATGCTACTGAGGCAGGAGAAATTTCCCATTAAATGATTCACAGACTTAATCCCTTTGATATTCGATTGGCTGGCCACAACTTAGCACAGCATGCTGCTGGAATACATCTTTAACTCTGACTCCCAGAAAGATCTCATTCCCACTGGAATTCTGGTGCAGAGGCTAGAATTAAAACCAGATCTCACTGGGATGGGAGGAAGGTACAAGACTGTGACTGGAAAAATCTGGTTTATAAATTCCTTTCTCTGCCACGTTTTAGAAGTCTTTCTTTGTGTTAGTCTTGGAAAAACTACTTAATTCATTAAGGTTTTTGTTCTTCATCTGTGAGTCAATGATAATAGTTTTTCATTCTCTCTCCATGAGTCTTTACGGTTAGTCAGGCTGCAAGCTATTCAAAGCAGGAGCTACAAAGCCCTTGAATGCTTATCTGTCCGAAGATCAAGCCTCTCGGATCTATCGAAATACGTATGTTAGGGATATAAGTAGAGCTGAGCAAAATAATTTCATTCTTCAAAATATGGACACAAATTAAGGGGAACAGAAATACTTCTCACTACAACCACGAAAAATAGAAAAATTTAAAAAAACCCAAACAAAACCAAACCCAATCAAACAAATAAAGAATGAAGGAAAAAAATCCAAAGGAAGGAAAAAAAAAAAAGGAATATAGCAATTACAGTGTAGCTTTATGCATTTTCAACACTGTCCATACCAAAAAAGCCAAGTTTTCCCTATGTATTGCTAGGGGATACGTCAAGAACACTACAAAACCAATTCTACACAGAACTTCAGAGGAATTCTTATGACTTTTGTAACACTTCCGTTGTGAGTGCTTCAGTTTTCAATAAAATAAAGGTTTTCTACTGGCCACCATTAACGTGCTACAGGATTATGTATTATGGGCAAATCTAGCTGCTTAAAAATCCCCCCTGAAAAGAATGTTGTTCACGTGGTCGTGAACAAACCAATCTTACTGTTAAAAGAGAACACCAAGTGAAACTGCCACTAGATAAAGACAAGGAGCTGTGAGACTTTAGAGCACTATCATATTCCACACTGGTTGCACTGTTAAACCCCTGTCAGAGCCCTCACTTGTTGTTGACATTGTCAAACCCCGAGCCCCAGATGTGGAGCCACCCATCCCAGTCCTTGGTGCCTCTCAGACACACAGGCAAACTGTCCAGTGAGGACAAAGTTGTGTGGGGAGCTTCTCCTAACTGCATTTTGGTGATGAGTTGCTGAGATCTTTTCCCATCCCTGGGAAGCGTGAGTTAACAGGGCTGCCTGCAAGCTGAGACTGGTGCCTGCTGCACCCCAGGAACAGAGGCAGGGAGGAGCCCTTGTGCAGTTGGGTTCTGGTCTCACACGGTAAGTAGCAATTAACTGCATAGCCTTCCAACCCGGGCAGGAACTCAAATAACAGTGCACAGCTTTTCTCTTCTGGTCTTGGGAAGCAACAAGCACCCAGTTCACATGGGCGGTGTGCTGCTACCTGCACGCTCCCAGGCCAAAAGACAAGCCCTCGCAACTGGGAGGTCATACTGTTAGTAGCTGCTTCTCCGTTGAGGCTAGGATCTCATGACCTTGCACCTTACCCATCAAAGGATATTGGTGCCAGCTTTTTCTGTGGTATGGGTTTTTCCTTTTTTCCACCCTTCCACTTCCCCAGTGGGCTTCCATGATCCCAAGTATTCAGCTAAGGGGTGCTGGTGCCTGCCAGCAGAGTTGTACCCACTCGGTCTCTGGCTACAGGTAGTAATGTCCAGACAGGTGAGGGAGGTGATATGAGTCAGTGTTTCCTGCTTCTCAGACTCTGGCACCCGATACTTCTTGGCTGAAAATGAGGTACATATGTGCAGCAGGCCAGCTGGCTTGCCAAGCTTGAAGGCAGAGTCTCTTTCACAATACATTCAAAGTCCATATAGCTACTGTTAATGTAATGGAAGACTCTAAAAACAGTGGCCAAGTAAATATCTGTGCCTGTATGATTAATCATTTTCTCTACAATGTGACAAGCAATGAAGGGATTCACAATGGGCTTTCTTTAATACCATTTCTGTCAGAGATACCACAAATTTCACCATCACTTTGGAGTATTCTTCCGATCCTGTCATATTGTATGTTATAGCTTATATTATTTTTAATATTAATATGGAGACAGTAGTCCAGTTTCTGTCATTCTTCTTCTGAAGGCACCAAAGATAGTTATTAACATATATCTGTATGAAGAAAAAATCTTATATTGCACAACCCTGTGATGGGCTATATAAATTAGATGAAAAATCTTCCCATAAATACTACACTGTTTCCCCTTTGTGTATAGATAAAAACACTTTTGAAACCACATTGGCTTTAGATGGTTAAAGAAGACAACGGCAAAGAGACACTATCACAGAGTCATTGCCAGCTGGAAACAGAAATCTGACTCTGTTTCATATTTACTTGGGTTGATCGCAGCTGCTTTGCTTGTTGTAATCCAAGGGTAGCATACCCAGATTTTACACATTAACTGGGAACAGTGCCTCTGAACTATGCCTTTTGTGGTACTGCTGAGCAAAGAAAAACTGCCAAGGGACACATGCACCGTAATCTTTGCAGGCACTGTTGGGGTTTCTTTTGCCATCTACCCCTCTAAACACAAACATGCAAAAAAAAAAAAAAAAAAAAATAGACAAACCTGCTCTATTCCATAATAAGCCAAGCAGGTTCATCTTAGCTTCTTTGGTCTTGCGACTAGTTCAGCCTTGTTAATCAAGCTCATCCTGCCTCAAGTCACGTATGAAGCCACATACCATAATTTGGAATGCCTGAAGACATAGACAATGAGGATTTGAAACCACATGGACAGAAGTCCTCAAGAAATACTTTTATATCTCTATGTGTTGGCCAGGTACAGCTGACGTCTTTAGTGATGTCACCCATCATTTCACCTAAGGCACTGCTGATATACTTCAGGAATACTGAAGTCTAATTCTCTAAATTGTAATTCTCTTTACTTTCATTGAGCATCCTTATATTTTCTCTCAGAAACTCCTTAAATAACAAAGAAATTATATACATGGATCTAAAATATTTTTCATATTTCTGGTGCCGGCTGGCGGACAGGAGCCCCCATGGAGCAGCAGCCAGGGATGACCAGTCCCCTCAGAAGCAACCGCAGCCCTCAGGGCAAGGGCTGTAACCACAGCAGCTGTAGGAACTGTAGCAAGGTCCCAGCATGGGCGAGAGAGGGGTGTGTGGCCGGTCTGAGTGGCAGGGCAACGGTCCTGGGCGGTCTCTGCCTCTTGCATGCAGCTTCTTAAAGAGCCATCGTCCCGCCAAGAAGCTCCACAGCCAGCGAGATGCGGTGACGTGCAGGGGCAGGAACACTGTAATTGGCTTGCTTCTAACAAACCAAACCATTTTTGTCTTAAACCAGGACAGTGCGTTACTAAAAAAAACAACAGGCTTGATATAAATCTTATGGACCTCAGCACTTTGAGATCCAGAGATATTTATCTCAACATGTCTTGGAGTCATCACCACTGGAACATCTTTCCTCCGCAGCAAAAGCAAATCATGGAAGTTTGGGCTGGAAAAGACGGAGTCCGCTGCGCGCTGCTGACGCTTTTGTCTGTATTCTATCACCAGGGTCGCACACACAAGATTTTGGTAGTTAAGGAGTAATGAACCTAGAACAACACACCCCTCCTAATCATACAAATGCAAAAACTGCTCCCCGTCTCAGTCTTTCCCAAGTATTTCTAGTCAGTCATTATAGCCGTTTGGGGTGGAGGAGCAGGAACTCTCAGTGACAGCCACTGCATATATCTGACCACTGTCAGGCTGCTAATTGTGGCTTGGGGCAGAACAGCGGAAAATGACCAAAGCTCTCAAACAAAGGATATTAACTGCAGAATTGAGCTAGTTGAAAGGAATAGAAATAAAAATGCAGTAATAATAAAAGAAAAAAGACAAAGGCAAGAACGAACAAAAAGTTTTAGAAATGCTGTTATGGTCATTTCTTTAGATGTCCACAAGTGTCTGGATAGGATGCCATCTGTGATCATATTTACTAGGACAAAAAGTCAGAGGAAACATGTGAATGCTTTGGGTTGATGTCATAAATGGCCTGTTTTAAGTTTAGAACAGAGCTAATTCTGTTCAGTGATTTTACTTTTCATGAAAGACTTAGCTCAAAAACATGAATGGAGGAAGAAAGTAATGAAACTGGTTAAGAGAGAAAAAGCAGTGGGAAGGCATTATTTGAGCCTTATTTTTACCTCCTAGCTGAGAGGGGAAAATTTAAAACAAAAAATTTAAAAACAACCTGAAAAAACCAAGAACGTACAGGACTGAATAACAGGTGTCCTTTTGTGTATGAGCAAGAGAGGGACATAGACCAGAACTGCAAGTGTAGCCTATGTGTGTCCTGCACAGGCTAGACATCAAATATGCACTGTTTGGACTGCGCAGACTGACAGTGGTGCAGATCTTCTCCCCCTCATTTTCAATTAGCTTGGTCTGAAGTGTGAGATTAAAATTTGACAGCAGTCTACATCTTTTGAATCACACCATGGATTTTTTTTTTTATACCATGATTGGACTTCTATGTGTGTCAAAGGAGAGTTTGTTAACTGTCTGTGATATTTGTTCTCTCTTGCTCCCAGGAACAGCAGGCTGGGGATAGGTGGTTGCAAGCATACAATGATCGGTTGGTTGCACTACAACCATAGCTACTAGAAGTATAAATAAGGTGTATTCTTGCAAGGATATGCTTACTTATGCTTCTAGTCTTCCCAAAAAGTATATTCTTTATGAAGAGTCATTAATAGAGAATATCTTCTACCCTTTTCAGAAACCAAGGATTCCCCTCCGGCTAGGCAAGATACTTCTCGCTACTAAGCTGAGAAGATTCAACTGCAGCATGGCAGACCAACTCGTGGCATGCAGCTTCTTGTCTATGGGATGTACCATAGCATCATTACCGGTGGTGAAGGATGTTCTCTATTGAGATTAAGGTCTTTAAAGGAGCATAGAGCATCTCCTTTCACCGGGCAAGGAAAAAAAGAGACATAAGCCTTACATGTTTAAGCTATGCATTTTGTGTCCCTGCTCCAAACATGAACTTGCACAGCTGTATCAGCTAAATCAAAAATCTGCATTTTATTTCATACCACAAGACTTGGAAAATGTGTTACTACTCACCTTAGAAGACAAGTTTACGTACAATATCTCAAAAACTGTTTGACAACAGAAGGTCGGGTGTGACATATATTTGACATCCTAAAACCTCAAACTAGTAAAACTTTGAGGTCAAGCAAAGGTAAAATCAGAACGACCCTCTTGAGATTTTTATTGTGTACTATAGGACCACAAATAGACTTTAACTCCCCCAGCTTCTAACATGTCTGAACTTGACTGAAAGCTAAAGAGCAAGCTTATCTATTGATTTCACATGTAAGCTAAATGGTAAAATAACCTTTACTCATTAAAGATGTCAGTGTTGTACACGATTTGGATACCTTTGTCATTTGAAAATAACATATGGATATTTTTCTCAAGTTAGATTATTCTTAAGTAGTTTGCAATGCTGTAAAGCTTCAGATTTTTCACCTTTGTGATTACCCAGGATATTTTAGGATTAATCACAATATTCAACAGTGGAAAGGAATGCTGGTATATTTATTGAATCTGTATGAAGAGAAATATTTCTTTTTACACATATATGTTTTACAGTGGGTTTCTTATTGACATTTTGCCAGTGTGTGAACAAAAAAAAATTTGTTACATATAGCAATATATGATTCAAAATTGCAGATTATTTTGCAAATATTAGGTCCGTTGTAAAATATCCAGAATGTCTTATGAAAGAATGTCAGTGCTTGTGCATGTGTCCTATCAATGCTACCTATCTAGCCTGTCACATCTAGTCTGTGAGAAGAACAAGATCTTATTTCTAATTTTTTTCTATCATTATCAATTAAAAAAGCTCCGTTCATAAAAAATGATTAGGGCTGTTTCACCAGAAATGTGGTGGTCTGGGAACGCACTTTTTCTTAGGTGAAGTTGCCATCTCTTTTCTTACTGGCAGAATTATTCTAAAAAGATACAAGAGAGTCTGCCAAAAATGATAATAAAGAAAATCACTCAGATGGTTGGGATAATGAAGCAGTGGGTTTCATACTAAAGAAAGTTCCCCGACAGGAAAAAATATGTGTACACACATACATCAGGTATGCCACTGCTATTCATATTCTGCATAAGTAAACTTTCGGGGTAATTCAAAACTTTCAAAGAATAAAAACAGGTGTTCCTTGTCCCAAGGCTCTCAAGAGGTAGATCTATGATGCCCTAAGTATGAACACGATACTGAGAGTGGTGGTCTTGTGCAACAGGAACTTGGACATCCCAAACCTGTGCAGAAGTCTATGGGGCCAGATGGGATCCACCCAAGAGTTCTGATGGAGCTGGCGGAAGCGATCACCAAGCCACTTTCCATCATTTACCAACAGTCCTGGCTAACGAGGGAGGTACCAGTTGACTGGAGGTCAGCAAATGTGATGCCTATCTACAAGAAAGGGCAGAAGGAGGACCGAGGGAACTACAGGCCTGTCAGTCTGACGTCAGTGCCAGGGAAACTCATGGAGCAGATCATACATGTGGCATGTACAGGATAGTCAGGTGATCAGGCCCAGTCAACATGGATTTATGAAGGGCAGGTCCTGTTTGACCAACCTGATTGACCAACCTGATCTCCCTCTATGACAAGATGACCCGTTTAGTGGATGAGGGAAGAGCTGTAGATGTTGTTTACCTGGATTTCAGTCAGGCCTTTGACACCGTTTCCCATAACATTCTTCTTCAGAAACTGGCTGCCCATGGCCTGGATGGGTGGATACTTCACTGGATCAAAAACTGGCTGGATGGCCAGGCCCGGAGAGTGGGGGTGAATGGAGATCAACCCAGCTGGCAGCCGGTCACCAGTGGTGTCCCCCAGGGCTCAGTGTTGGTGCCTGTCCTCTTCAACGTCTTTATCAATGATCTGCATGAGGGGATTGAGTTCACCCTCAGTGAGTTTGCAGATGACACCAAGTTAGGCAGGTGTGTTAATATGCTTGAAGGTCAGGAGGCTCTACAGAGGGATCTGGACAGCCTGGATCGATGGGATGAGGCCAATTGTATGAAATTCAACAAGACCAGGTGCAGGGTCCTGCTCTTGGGCCACACCAACCCCCTGCAACGTTACAGGCTTGGGGAGGAGTGGCTGGAAAGCTGCCCAGCAGAAAAGGACCTGGGGGTGATGGTCAACAGCCGACTGAATATGAGCCAGCAGTGTGCCCAGGTGGCCAAGATGGCCAACGGCATCCTGGCTTGTATCAGCAATAGTGTGGCCAGCAGGAGGAGGGAAGTGATTGTCCCCCTGTACTCAGTGCTGGTGAGGCCACACCTTGAATCCTGTGTCCAGTTTTGGGCCCCTCCCTTCAAGAAGGACATTGAGGTGCTGGAGCATGTCCAGAGAAGGGCAACGAAACTAGTGAAGGGTCTAGAGAATTTGTCTTATGAGGAGCAGCCAATGGAACTGGGGTTGTTTAGCCTGGAGGAGAGGATACTCAGGGGAGAGCTCATCACTCTCTACAACTACCTGAATGGAGGTTTTAGGGAGGTTGGGGTCAGTCTTTTCTCCCATGTGACAAGTGACAGGACGAGAGGGAATGGCCTTAAGTTGCCTCAGGGGAAATTTAGGTTGGATATCAGGAAAGCCTTCTTTACAGAGAGGGTGGTCAAGCATTGGAACAGGCTGCCCAGGGAGGTGGTGGAGTCCCCATCCCTGGAGGTGTTTAACAGACGTGTAGCTGTGGTGCTGAGGGACATGGTTTAGGGACCCTGGCAGTGCAGGGTGAACATTTGGACTCGATGATCTTAAAGGTCTCTTCCAACCAGATGATCTGTGATTCTGTGAAACAGAATATGATGTTTGTGCAGCATTGTCTTTATATCTGGAGTAATTTCTCTTGGTTTTAAAATCCTTAAAGGTCTGTGTGCAGACTTTGGTTAAGAAAGGCAGAAATGCTTAAGAGAGGAAGGAAAGGAAGTAGGAGCTGGGTGAACATTTTTTAGGGATCTAAAGGGAGAAAAGATATTTGCATTTCCAAGGAGACATACGATGAGACAGTTTGGCTTGGGAAGTCGTTGGGTGAAACTGGAGGAACTTATTAGGCGGAATTTGTGGCTGTGCTCAAGTCAGTGCTTAAGTTACTGGGAACACTACAAATCTAGAAATGAAACTTGGCTGCAACTTGTGATACTTCTAATTAAGACAGGCTGTGTTTACAGAGCTGTGTCCAGAGCTGTTTTCCTGTGCTTGAATTATGTTGGATCTCTCCTAGGAACGACTCTCTGTTAAGTTAGCATTTTGCTAAGGAACACCCAGGGGGAGTTTAAGATGGCCCTCCATATACAAAAGGGAATACTTGGTGAGGAATCCAGCATTGGTCTGAATCAGTTAAGAGCTTTACAGGGTTTTCTCCCCCCGCAAATAATCACATTGGGAACAGTGTATAAAAGGAAGAATCAACCTGCCGGGAAAACAAACCAAAACAGAATAAAACAAACCCCAATTCAAAGAGTTTATTTGGTAAAAATGAAAAATCTGGCTTGTTCTCTCATTAATTTCTACTGAAGATAAACATAAAGTAATGCCTGTGACCAGAATTAGGAGAAAGTTGACTGAGTATTGACAGACACCACAAAAACTGGGCAAAAATCTTGATGTGTGGAGGAGATCTATTGTTCTTAGAACAAACATTATTGCAGAATGACACAAACTGCACTAGGGAAATCAGCT
The DNA here is from genome assembly GCA_009769605.1 of Bucorvus abyssinicus. Lineage (NCBI taxonomy): Eukaryota > Metazoa > Chordata > Aves > Bucerotiformes > Bucorvidae > Bucorvus > Bucorvus abyssinicus. The sequence goes on from CM020033.1 coordinate 2,982,374, forward strand.
AGAAGGATGAGCACTCCCTGAATGCGTGCCAGCTTCGAAGAAATTGGCAGGAGTGTATCTTTTTGGGACAGTCATAAATCAGGCATTGTGGAGTAGAAATGGTTATGACGTGAAATTTTCATCTCCGAAAGCTTGCAGCCTGTGCACAGACACCCATACACACACAAGGACTTCAAGTACTTTAGCATTTGGAGCTTAGAAAAGACTAGTCATATAAACTTCTGTTGTAACAATTATATCTTTGAAGTGACAAACAATATACACAGCAACTTTTTTTTTTTTTTTCCTTGGGATCCATCCAAAGAAAGCGGGGGAGCAGCCCGAGTCAAATTGTAAATGTCAAAGACATATTTATACTTTAAGATAATGTTATGAGATACAAGTTTGCTGCAAAAATCTGCCTTCTGCGTCGACAGTGGCAAACTTGTCAGTCTTCTTTGGTGGGAAGATAAACACAGTAAAACAAGCGAGGAACAGAAAGCATAATGTAAGGCGGATGGCCACGAGGGTGATGGATAAGCAGAAAGACATCTCTCTCTGTTTGGTAGTATGCAGATTAAAAGGAAGGATGGATGAATATTTGAATATCAAACTGATTTTAAGTGTTTTGTGAATTAAATATAATTGTTTAGCTTAATTTAAAACTAACATGTAATATTTAACCTGCAAGAAGAAGTGGTTTAGTCGGAGTCCAGGAGATTTTCCTTTTGTTTCCAAGTAGAAGGCTTCCAAAACTAGAGACCATCACCGATACAAAACGTGCATGTCCAGGAACTTACCCTGATGACCCACATAAGACAAATCCAAACACAGAGGCATTTCTACTGAGTATTTATTAACAAGAGGAGATAATAATGAGTAAGAAGAAATATGAAGCGGTTTATTTAAACTTGATAGGGTTTGTCATATGAATGGACAATTAAAGCTGACAGTTAAAACCAGTTTTGCAAGGATAGAATACAACAACATACACAAGGTGACACATTACATCAGAGGCCAGTTGGGTCAGATATTACTCAAAATCACAGTGTCTTTGGTATTTATGGATTTGAGTTGTGCCTGCTACAAAGTTTTTATTGTGTTGCGGGTGGGCATCTGACACAAAATACCTGTTCACACCAGGAAGGACCATCCAGGTCTCCATAAACATTCACCCATAGCAAAAAATTGTTTCATTTGAATGTGATGTCGTTAATTGATTGTCATTTCATGCAGCCAATTCTAAAGCTATCTGAGTTTCTAAACAGAGAAAATGTTTCATCAAAGATGGATAACTTGAAATCAGGCATCTAAAGGCAAACCTCTTCCTGCAAGGAGCAGGGAGTTGGACTCAGTGATCCTTATGGGTCCCGTCCAACTCAAGATATTCTACGATTCTATGAACATTTTTGATAAATGAAGTGAATTTCTGACTTCGAACTTTTCAAAACGCAAATGCAGCAGTATTGGTGCCCACTATAATCACTGTTATATTAACGCAGCTGATTTTCCCAAATCTGCAATAACTGTTCGTAAGACTGGATGAGCGTTTAACTTATGAACTGTTAACAAGTAAAAATTTCTCAAGGATATTCTGATAGATGTCTAGGAAATTAGAATGGTTATATTTGATTTCTTGGCTTTAAGCTGCTGTAGGCACAACAATAAAGCAAATAATAGTATATGATGGAAGGAAAAATGGGAAAACAAATGGAAGTGGTTATAAACTGCTAGTTGAAACCTCTAGGAGAAGTAGGAAAAAAAAAGCCAAAGGTTTCAATGAAATTTCAATTGCCCATAGAACTAAAAGTTATCTTATTGATAACATGTAAAGGTTCACTGCTAGGTTAGTTTGATCAAATACTGATGTATAAGGACAGGAATGTTCAGCAGATATTTCAGTTATTTATTTGAAATAAAACAGAGAGATGTATCTGTCCCAGGTGATGCAGTTGTAATTGAAACTTTACCCTCTGTAGCAAAGGTTTTTCCTGGAATTAAACATTTTTAAGTGAACTGGCCAAGATACCTTACACTCAGGAACAACCCAGCATTTCTCTAAACCATAAACGTTAACCATAAAGAAATGGGGAAAATGGGCAAATTCCAAGGGAGTAGAAGACAGTAAAAAATTTCCAAATATTTCAAAGTGTACAAAAGATTAACCAGAGTATTAGTAAAAGACAGAATGGAGTTAATTTTAAGTGAAAAATGGGATAGCTCATTTAAGCCTTTACTCACAAAGTAGGTAGAAATGCAATTAGAAGAATAGGCAAAAATAGAGTCAATGCTGCTCATCATTACTTTCTGAAAAACAGCTATTGTCATCAAGTTATATGGCATTTTCTGTTTGAATCTTCAAATAGAATTAAAGATTTCGGTGATGAAAACATTCTGCATGTAGTGGGGACTTCTTCCAGCCAACTGATTTATTACTAAAAGATGTTATGATTAAAATCTTGAGCTCTATGGGGTTAACAGACCATACAGATTTGGCTTGTATACGGATCACAGAAATTAGTTGTTTATGCTGAGGTGAGACAAAGGGAATTTTTCTGTCAGACCGGGTTTCACACCTTGATCTAGTGTTAGCCAGCCTCTTTATCAAGAATGTAGAAGACACTATCGTGTATTTCCAGCTTGAAGATGACACAAAATGATGAGGACATCTCACTTCTACAGTGATTTGAATGGCTTGTTAAAACGGGTATGGTTTTGTACTTTTTAATACAACATAACAGAAGATAATATATCAGAGAGTGAAAAAAATAGACTTTGTTTAGAAGATTGGGTAATACTGGACAGCAGTACCCCTTTTTGCTGAAAGACTATACTGAGTCAGTCGCAGACAGCTGCTGATCTTGAGCTTTTTCTGCAGGATCTGCCTCCATGCCTCAGGCTTCCCTTGGTATGAAAATAAAGCCAATACCAGGTAGCAGTGTGGAGCTCATTTTCACTCTCTAGGTAGTACAGGAAACCTGTGAATAGGATAGGTATCCAACTCTATTTCAGGAAGGACATGGGAACCAGTAGAGAGACAGATGAAAGGAATATAAAAAGGGATTTGGGGGAAGAAAGAGGAAATAGGTGTTAGGGTCTAAGGGTTAAGGGTCCTCAGTTACTAATTTTGCAAAATAATCACTCTTGGAATAATTCCAAATCGTGATGACAATTAAACATCAAAATAAGTGGTAGTTTTACCACTGGAGTCTTGAAAGCAAGGTCATACCTCCTTTTAAGAAACGTGCACGCTTCCAGCCTATGAGTGAAGCTTACTGACTCGGTGGCCTGTGCCTTTCTGCAACGGTCCTTCACGGCTCTGCATTCAGTGGTTCCAGATGAGATGCTGTTAGAGTTGTAACTCCATGATGAGACGGTCGTCTTAACAAAACCTACCCTTGGTTTTCAGCAAGCCACTGGTAGGAGTTAGGAAAGCTTTCACTCTCCCCAAGGGCACAACTTGGCTGCTGTTTTCCTACCATATCTCCTGATTCTCCAACAGCCCCTCTCAGGAATTTCTGACTAAGCATTAGGTTCCTCTCCGCATGTCTGGCTAATCAAGCTTGCAGACAGAGCTCCCTGGGTGAATCCTAACGTGGCAGTCTCGGTGCAGAATCCTCGGGCTTTCCAGGTCCACATTGCTCGTGTAGCTGCTGGCTTCCCGAGCTACGTGCAATCTTGCTTTACGTGTAACGTTAGATCCCTAGGCTCAGCGCAGGATTTCTTGTGTAACAATTTAGATTACGGACCGCATAAATGATTCCTTTTGTGAGAGGGGCGTTTTCTGACAAAACTCTGTCCCTTTTCATCCTTATCCTGTTTCTCTGTTTCCCTACATTCCGGTTTGCCTTCACCTGCTGCCTCAGAAAACGGATATCCTGAAATCTCACAGCAGTTCTAACTGTGTTTCGAGAAAAGTAAAGGTTGATAGGCTGCAGTAAAGTGTTGTGGTATCTTCGCTATACCAAGGAGGTGATCTCAAGAGGCTTCAGCCATAATGTATCAGGTAACTGAAAATGGCTTGGGTTGTGGAGCAGAACTGTTAACATTACACTAGTCAGAATTTAAGCGTTAACATTTGGGGGGCAGCGGGAGCATATTAGTGTTTGGGTTTTGTTTTGAAACTTTTTTGGTAGTAATATATGTCAGCTGTATTATCATGCCTCAGTCAAATACACACATGTTCTCACTCTGGTGGTGGTTGTGTAAGGGTGTGAAGGACATGAATACATTCATATGTTAATATATGGTGCAGTATTGTGTTTCTTGAATCTGTTAGAAGGGTCTATTTGGGGATGAAAAGCATTCCAGCCTGACCTACCTCTGTTTTCCTGACCTACCTGTTTTCCCTTCTGCGCGCCTTCACGTTTCTTTGACTGGAGGAGAGCTTGATAATTTGATAGTGCTTCTTCACGAATCAAAAATGTGACTCAACCTTTTGAAAAATCACTTTTTTCCGAAGACATAAAAAGCTACATATTAGAATATAATTTAATTGGATGACAAAACAAGCTCAAATACTGCATTCTTTTGGTTTGGTTTTTATTGCATATTGTTTCTTTACGTTTCGTATTTCACACTGTTAGTGCTCAGATCTACCTGGCACCCTGACTTTGTTTCTATTTCTGCTTCACTTCCCACTACAATATCAAATGTTTTGAAAATGTATTTTGAGGAAAATAGCGTTTGTTACAGTAATATGTTTCATCGTGGTAAGGATATCCTCTGTATCACTCTATCCCTTCAGGGTGCTGCTGCAATTAATGCAACCTTTTTGTAATCTGGCCTTTCACAGTGGTAATACTGGCCTTTATGTAGCCTGTCTCCTGTTTTCCATTGTATAAAACTTTTCACTGCGGATCTCAGCATGGTTCAAAAATGAATCTGTCTTATTCTTTATTTCACCATGCAACCTTGAAATAAGAAGTTAATTTCTATCACAAACTTGACCTTTAATACTGTTGAGCCTTATCTTTTCACATACTTTTTCTTTAACCTTCGAAGATACAAAAGGCATCTAAAACTCATACAGAGCGTTAAATCCTAAATATTTTCTAAGCAGCTATGATCTACTTGCCACATTAGAGTTGTAAATTAAGGTCTCATGTGTTGCAGAAACCAGCCTTCCATATCACAGTTTTCTCCCGTGAATGAGGCAAGAGTCAGTCAGTAAATATATGTGGTCAACCTCAGATTTGCCACACTGGGAGTTCACATGTATTTTTAACTGCCTTCAATTGTTAATGTATTCCTCAAATGAGATGCATCACCTTGAAGAATGACTTTTTGCCCTCTGGGAATATGCCAAACAAGTATTTCATTCACTATGATAATCAGTTCTACCTCCAGCAACATATGAAACCCAAATTTAATAGGCACTAGTGATTAGGTTTTAAGACACAGAGTCATCACTGTCCACTGTAACAATAACAATAATAACATAGAGAAAAAAACAGGAGAAACAATATACTATATTTGCTTGTGGGAATCGTTAATAAAAGAAATGTAACTATCAACAATATGTTTAATAAATGTCTTGTGTCTTGTCATTAAAGAAAAAAATTATAGCAGCATTTTTTTATGATTTTAGAAACGTTCTTGAACATAAATAAAAGCCACTCCTTAAGTTTTCCTGCATGACTTAGTTGTATAAACCTGGACAATTAAAAAAAAAAGGGGGGGGGGGTGTGTACGACAGACACCTGCATATTGTATTTTTTTTAAATCACCAGCTTTTAAAATTTATAATGAAAGAAAGAGAATGTGGGAGAGAAAAGGAGAAAATTGAGCTCCCTGTACAGTTTTCAGTGTTAAAATTACCTGAGGTCTTTCTGAACTTAAACCGTTATAGAAAGCAGAAAGGGTAGTTATATGACATTATGGAAAATAAAAAATCAGCCTTTAAATCAGCAGCTTAGGTTGTGGACAGTAAATGATACAGTGGTTCCACTTTCTTGGAACTGCGAAGCAGAAGAAAATGAAGAAAGATGCCAGTGACAGGGTGAGGATGATGGGAGCAGGCTAGCATTATGAATGATATGTTAAGTGATTGGCTCAGCAGGAATCATGGGATTGCTGCCTTTTGCGGGTGCTGATTTTCATCTACATTGTTTGCCTCTTTCTCAGAAAGACCTGACATACACAGAGCGTGTGTGCATGTGCATGAGCAACATAGACGAATGCAGATATATATTTACATGATAAGTTATATATTCTTACATGTTCAGAAGCCACCTTATCTGCTTTACTAGCCTTACACCCGATCCATTTAGCTAATCAGGATAGCTTTCTACAGAGTAAACCAATAAACTCTGTTTTACATGAATTAATATCCTCCTGCTTTTCTTATCTGGGGAAGTATAAAATTTCTTTTTTCTTTTGTCTATTGGACTGAAAGAGAAAATGTTTTGGGGTTTTTTTTTTTTTGTTTTTTTTTTTTTTGAACTAATTACTAATTCTGAAAGGTATCTTCTGATCTACTAAACTGAATAAATACAAAAAATGATATTTCTTCTTCATAATATTTTCTACTATTTCATGTTAAGTATTTCTACTTCATAATGTGTTGTCTAATAGGAAGACACACCGAGGTCTTCCTCTTAGAAGAATGTATACGTTATGTTTTCTTTGATGTGCTTTAAGCTGCATACCGTGCATTCTCTGCTTTCAAACTATCAGGCTTTACCGGGTTCATGTAGTCCGTCTGTTTCTTTGTGTGGACAAACAGAAAGATAAAATGATGCTTAACACTGATTAGCTATATCGGAAACACATGCATGCAATTAAACGTAATACTAATTTAGAAGGGTTGTTTTACTGAGATTACCCTCAGCAGCATTTTTTTGCATCATAAACAATCCCTAACTCCAAGCTTCATCTCTGAACATTAACTCCTTAGTGCCTTGTTCATTTATTCTGAGCATAGTCCTGCTCTCTTTGAATATTCTTGCGTTGTGATTAAAACAAATTGAAATTTCAAGGGTGTAAGGGTGGGTCACATATTAGTGCAGGAAAACAACACCTTAAACTCTTCTTCTCTAAGATTCTGATGTGAGAAAAAAGTCAAATCTCCCCACGTTTTCTAAACTATACCATTCTCTTTTGCTGTGCAATTTAGGTACCAATTTCATCTGTTGCAAAAGCATCTACCATCTAAAGATGGGTGTGCAAAGGCGTATAGGCATCTAAACACTAATGAGGATGGGATGGTTTTCGTCTGAATATCTTGTTAGTTATTATTCATCATATGAATACTTATGATGGACATGATAATATTTAGGAGACTGTTTCTGTGTGGTAAATCAGTTTCCGGCAAAAAAAAAAAACCAAAAAAAACCAAAACCAAAAAAACACCACAAAAACCAAACCTGTTCAGTTTAAAGTTTCTTAGCTTAAAACTTTACTCTGGGTCAGTAGCATTTACGTAACTAATATCTTCCTGTAATCCCATCTTTTCGCTGAACATTTACCAATTGCTTGTGGGGAAAAATAATGAAATCCTTTTTTCAGAGCAATAAATATTGATAATTAAACTAATGAAGTATTATTATTTTTTCCAGACTGGACACAGAATTGACCCAGGTGCTCATTATTAAAACTTTTTAATACATTTTTGCAGAATGAGAAAATGAACATCAGTGAACCAGTATAATTAGCATGCCTTCTAAATAGATGATATAGTAATATACTTGTTAGTATTAGGAGATCCTACAAATTTCATTTATCAAGATACAGCCCAGCAGGCATTTTCTAGTGAAAAGGGCGCCTGTGAATCCCCAGTATACCACTCAGATCACCCCCTGAGGGGAAACGCAACTTGCATTCAAATCAAACGTTTTCCTATCAAATGCTCTACTAATGGCTTTCCTATGAGACCCAAGCCTGTCAGTCACCTACTACCTATTTAGACATGTTAAAACAGAATTCGTTGTTTATTTGTATTTCATTGAAGTGAGTCTGTTTTCTCATATTGAATTTGTATCCAAACCCCAGGTTGTCAATACTACTTAGTTAGATCTGCTGTTTGTTGTGTTTTTCTCTGCATGCAATCCAGGGGAAAAAATAGTGTCACTCATGCCAGCTTCAACCCTCCTATAAAGCCTGAAGCAGCGTATTCGCTAATTTTATAAAGTAACTAACAGATATATTGAAGGCTATAGGAGAGCGTTCTCGCATTGTATGCTGTTTTATCAGATTCAGCGATGCCTTTGCTGTGTTCAGGTTTCTGTAGAAAGAAGCTCGAAAAGGACCAGTGAAAGAAAAAGAGATGGGGGGGGGGGGGGGGAAGCCATTGTTTGTAATATTTCTCCTAAATTACCGTAAGTTTAATTGTCTCAAATATAGGTCGACTAGTCAGTAGACATATGTGACTGCTGTGATTTTTGTGAAAACTATTTAAATTAATTGTGTTAGCAACCTCTGAGTTAGTTTACTTGCGCTGAAGCCTGAATCTGTGCATTAAACATTACATAAAAACAAGAACTAAGTGTTATGTTTGATATGCACTTCAAAGCCTAAAAGGCCAAAGAAAGCCCTTCCTTAATTATTGAAGAAGTGTCTGTAAAGGAAACATGAGCAAATAGCATTCATGCTTTCATCCCCAGTAACCTTTTATTGTCCTTTTCTTCAGATGGCCAAGTCAGTATATTTAATAAAGGGAGCAGCAACCATCAAAGAAGGCAGGAGTCTAATAAATGGTCCTGATTAAAGGCCCTGACAGGGTATGAACTTTGCATAAATTTTCCTATGGTGTCAGGCTAGGATCCTGATTGAAAACCCATTAACATAATCACACATTTAGAGGAAATGCTGTAATGTATCAAAAACATTTCCCTTAGTGTAATAATTTTAAGGACATTAAAATGCAAATGATAATAAGGAGCTGTGTTTTAGTGATGTTCTGAAAGCCTGATTATTCAAATATTTAGTATGAAATATGGAAGTTCCTTTAACTAATGCATCTACATGATTTCGAAGATTTAACCTATATTTGTATTTGAAAGACTTTTATACCGCTACGGTATATTTCCTGTTAATTTTAGACTTGCAAAACCCAGCAAGAAATTTAGTTTCAATGATAGGGCTAAGTGCTAAGACCTTTTAGCCTGCTTTAAAAAAAAAAAAAAATCTGTGTTGAAACCAGGACACCAGCTATGCTCTTTCATTTAGTATTGAATTGTAAAAGTCCGTGTTTTGGTGTTGTTTGGATTGTAAAAATAGTTTGCAGAACTCAAATCATCCTTTTCTCTGTTTCTATTAAAATACATGCTTAAAACAGATTGGCCATTGAATCACAGCAGCGATATTCTTGAATGCTAATTTTTAACAGTAAAAGAAACTCTATCCTCCCACACACAAATAGCCATAATTATGTAAAGAATGACTGCTTCAGACTGATGACTTTCAATATGCTTGAGTCTAGCATACTGGTATAAGAGGCCAGAAAGGTCAACAGTAATTCATAACTGCTATAAAATTGTGTAGCATCCTAGGGCTTCTGGAGGATGCTGACATTATCATGCTTCTTCTGCTGGTTTGTATATGTAAATTTGTGATAGGAAGTGCACTGCTTTGCTGTATCGCATGCAGAGCATCAATCAGGCAGTAGAATACATCAGAGTATTTTCATTATGCCTAGTTATTTACTGCATCAGGAGAAATTACCCTGGCAAGCCAAGCGGCCTTCTCTGGATAGCATGATATGACCAACCAGGTTTCAGCTCAGGAGTCTTGTAAACATTACAGGATTAATCTCACAATCACAATCATCAATCTTTCCTAGTCCTGCCTGGGTGCAACTGCGGAGATTGGTAACCAGGCAATGTAGATTTAAATTTAACTCTGAACATCAAGAGCTATATGTCAGGTCCACGCACCATATTACAAACACCTATATTTTTACTCCAGCTTTAGTACAAAATGATGAAAACATAAAATTTTTGCACTTCCAATTCATGTCTAATTTTTCATTCCTGTTTTTGATGCATTACAGGGAAACGAGAAATATTCTGAAAAAGACACATTTCCCAATACCAGACTCTAACGTTCAAATGATGCACTCTGATGCCTGGATCTAATGTATGTGTTAGAGACAACTGACACTGCAGTAAAACGTGGAGTAGTAATTCGGGTTCAGGACCAGACTTGGGCTCCTTGGCACCGAGCCGTTAGAGGTTGGGGCACTGCAGGGGTGATGTACTTAGCCTCTAACAAATGGAGCACTAAATACATCACACTGACTCAGAGGTGGCACTGGCACCAGCTTCTGAAACGACTGCTTGCTTGCCCTCCTGCCAAAGGAGAAAAGGAAAGGATTCTGGCACACCTTGCTGCGCCGTGTGAAAATGAGCAGCTGGGAAACGAGAGCAGCCTATACGAATGTTTCATCGTTGTGAGTTTAACGGTGCTCAGTATATAACGTAGCCTACTGAGATATTGCAAGAGAAAACCTGTTTGGGGTTTTTTTTGTTGGTTTTTTTTTTAAGTCAGGTGAAAAGAGCAGTGATAGTGATAATTTTTCTGTAGTCAAGAAACAATAAATATATAATGAGCTGATCATGTATAGAGACTGTGTGGCAGTTTAATTTGAACTCTGATCTTTATTTTTACTCCTGTCCAAGATACTTTTCATAGCACGCATCCAAATCATTTTTCTCCCTTTTTGTCTGTGTTTCTCTCTTCCTATGTCTCTGTCTCTGTGTGTGTCTCTCTCTCGCTGCCTCTCGCTCTCTCTCATATACATAGTTGTTTTATAGAATGCCGACAGAAATTGTTAAAGAGCTTGGGTTTACTTTTGCGCTTCACAGAAATATTTACGTCCATGATTTTGAGCCTTTCTCTTTATTTAATCATAACTGCAGGCACTTTACTGCTATATACGAACACATTCCCTCCGTAATAAGTTCCTCTTTAGCACGAGAGGAAGCCTTTGCCTACTAAATAATCCTTATATGATACGCAGCGATCGTACTCATTTGGTCTTCAAGAAATAATGAAAACTCTGCAACATGGTGCGTAGCTGATGCGTGCATTGGAAACCACCGCTTTCACAGATAATTCCTGATTTATGCTATCCGAAGGTCTCGTTTGAAGTGTGCTCTTCTTCTAGACACGTGGTGACTGAACAGTTAAATGCAGAGAAGATGGGTGTATTGCAGTGCTTACTCCATTACTTCTGTCCACGAGCCTCCTCCCCCGAATTGCTTTTTTATCTTTTTGACCATTTTTAAATAACTAATGGCCTGATACGCTTTTGTGGCTATACCTAGCCACATGCTGTTCTCGTCATAGGCCCAGCTAAGCCCGCAATACAGAAGTCTTCCAGTGCAGATAAGACAAATGGGTGCCACCTCACAACATTTCAGATCAGCTTGGGGTGTGCAGGGGTGCGAGGGGTGTTGTTTGCAGACAGGGATGACAAAGCTCTTCAGGAGGTAAAAAGCACATTTATGCCAGGAGGTAGCAATATAATTCCTGGTTCTTTGTTCCTCGTTATCAAAGAGAGATTAGGCATTTCTTTGTCCACAGGCTCACGGAAATTTCTTGGGTGGGCAGGAAGAGATGACAACAGTATAAAACGACCAGCCTGGGCTAGCCCCTTTGTGCAGGATACAGCTCCTGCCTCTTCTGCCTAGAAAATCTGCCATCTCTGGGCAGCCACAGCGCTATTCTGCAGGCCCAGCTGTGGCACGGCGAATGCGACCTGCTATCCTTCTGCTGGCGTATTGTTAGGCTGGCCGACCTGGAGACGGTGCGCAAATGCACAGCTCTGTACGCACACGTGGAAGCCCAAGACTCCTGACCCTGAGAAGCTCTGGAGTTTACAGGCTTTGACAACAGGCTGTACATAAGGAAACGGTGATATCTTCGCGCTCCTTGAAAAGATTCTATAAAGCCAAAAAGCTCCATTCTCTCTTCCCACCTTTCCAGATTTCTGTTAAGAGATTTATCTTCTTGTTCCGTGCTAGAGGATAGTGATTATTATTTTTTTCCCATTTAATATTAACCAATGACATGGAATGAGAAGCTGCCTTATTGTAAACTACCACAGAAAGAAAGGTAGGCTGAAAATAAAGCCCTTTGCTAGGGTGAATCCACAGCGTGACATAAGGCAGGTCACCAGATTCTAAACTTAAAGGAAGCTGCCCTAGAGAGTGCTGCGATACACATCAGCTTATTAATTTAGAGACCTATTCCTGACAGGCCACTTGCCCACTCATAAATTTCTAAAGAGTAAAGGACTGAACACAACTGGTCAATTCCAGAAATTGCTTATATGTTTGGTGAATTATGAAATATAAATTGTGACCCTCCTAGACTGGATATACCTCGGAAATTCTGGGCTGGTAATGTTTTTTGGCCCAGGCAGATTTTTCTAAGCCTCTAAATGACATTACAGTGTGTGCCAACTCTTCCAGCAGCTCTGGAAGAGGCAAGGGAAGCATACCCGCTGGGGTCCCTCTGACAGGCCTGAGCATTTCTTATTTCTGCTGCTTCCCCCTCATAAAAATGCCAACAAATAATGCCTCGTGGTAGGAGCCGAGAAGGCTAGCTGGTGCATTGAGGGTGGCAGCACCCAACAATTAAGGAAGCGCCCAACACCTGGAAGGACTCCTAGGCAGTGAGGAGATGCCATGAGGAAAATATATTTCCATGACTCCCATCTCCCAGTCTCCTTTGCCATCTGTAACAGCAGAACTACCAGCACACTCAGCGAAAGTTTCTCAGATGTGGCTGTCGGAGATACTGTTCCACCTGTAAGCAGCAGTGATGTAAGGGGGGACTCTCCAAAGCTAAAGTTTGGCCACAGATGACACTACCTGCACAGCCTCCCATTAGAGAGGATATATGAGATCACTTTAACCACTCACAGTTTTGCAAGGCTTAAATTCTGCTTGTCTATACAAGAAGTTAGAACACGGTAAACAAGGGTGTGAATTAACAGAGCACTAACTACAGCACCTCACAGGACTGGGCTCTTTCTTTATAAGCTCTTTAAATAATAAGTTCTTTAAGGAGAGCACTCCGTCTTCGTTCCTACCTAAACAAGGACCGGAAAGACGTTCCTTTATTCACAAGCCTGAGGCTACCTCCCCAGCTATCACCCCAGCCAATTCCGCGCTCGGTGAAGTTAGCAATATAACGTAGGAGCAGTGATCCGCAAACAGCAATCAAAAGCAAGAAAAATGCTAAAAACATACAACAGGATGAGTCTTACTGGCTTACCATTAATTAATGAAATCTAGGACTCACTTCTCTTTTCAGCAACCGCGCCCTGTACTCTAAAAAGCCTCCACAAAATTACGTTCTTAGGTTTGCTGCTCTCACCTCTTAATCCTAACAGTTTGGCTTTGTCTTATCCCTTGCATCAAACATGATCCAAGACCAACCTTCTTTCACCTCCTCAGAGTAAAATTAGGTGGCTCTAAGAGTCTAACCTAGGCTGTTATATAGTCACTGTAGCATCTCCCAAGACCACGTTCGCTGCTTAGGTTATAAGGGCTTAGAGGAAAACACTCCGGCTTCTTCCATGCCTTAATAGCCTAGCCTACTATTCGCACTACACAAATAAATCGTAATCGTATTTGGATGAATTTGCAAAAATGTGTATCTATTTTACCTATTCTCACCTTTACAATACTGGAGTCACTTAATGTGACAGTATTAGCTGCGCTTTGGTGTTGACCAGCTGCAGGAAGAAAAATGAAGACCTTCACTACGTTGGGCAGAAGCTAGAAGTGCGTATGTGTTCTGCTTCGCATAAATCTGTCAGCAGTCTTGGAGCTAGTGCCAGAAAGTAGATGGAGCACCCCACCCCACTAACAACCAGGTTGGTGGTAATGACAGACTAGCAAATGTTTTACGATTCCCCTGGAGCCTCATCCCTGAGCCTCTGTGTTTGTGAAATTCAGATGTAGAGTAGCACAGAGAAAGCCACATCCCCTGACGGGACAGAAATCCCCTACTAGTTGGTGTAGAGATTCCACCACAACATATTTTTAATGACCACTTCAGACTAGCAACTGCTGCTTATGCACTGGTGAATGCGTCCATGCTTAGTAGCTCTGACAGAGCTGGCATGAGCTAGGATAAAACTAGGCAGACCAGCTGGACACCAGCCAGTCGACAAGCCTACCATACTGTTATAATGCAACAGAATTAATATTTTCCATGCCCTCAGTTTCAAAGTTCTCTACTTTGAATGTAAGTAATTTAGAGAGTTAAAGCTCAAGTTGGGGGAACATTGATCCTGATGAAAAATTAGTAACTTTTGATCTTGGTGCATCCTCCCTTTTTCTAAACACTTAGAATTTTGCTTCTGTGTGCTTGTAAAATACATCAGCTTGAAAAATTCAAAGTGTAGTATAATTTTGATTCATAGTAATTATTTCTGCTGGCATTTAGACCTAGGAATATGTGTTTATTTTGGTGCATGTTTTCCTCTAAACATTACTGAAACCACCGCAGTAAGCTTTAACTGCAGCAGCAGATATGCCCAGTACATTCTTAGAACTAGGTAAAACATGGAACCTGTGATCAGATAGTTCCTAGCTATGCTCAAAATACACATGACTTAATGCTGCAACAAAACACATGTAAAAACAGTAAAATTAAGGTTCCAACTCCTGTTAGCTGATATTCTGCTCTCTTTTCCTCATTCTTCTTCCACTTCTTTCCTTGTTTACTTAAAAAAAAAAAAAAATTTGCTAAATCAGCTTTCAGTAGCCGAAAAGGGAGTTGAATGTGTGGGTGTATTGCTACACAAATAAGTGAAGCCCTGTTTTCCTAGCAGTTGTATAAGTTTTATCTTCGTCTCAACTCATGTCTCTCTTTCCTTTTGCTCCTGCTCAGCATACGAACACCCTCAGACCGCAAGCTTCTTGGGCAGTAATTTTTCAAGTGTCTCTAATTACATCCATACATGTAATATATCCATAGGTCTCAAAATAAATTATGGTTGTCTACAAAAAGGTTCTGTCCATAACTATTTTAAGTGTAGCAGGTTTGGAGGCATATACTTTTTTTCTCTCCCCTTTTTTTTTTTTCTTCCCACTTCTTACTTTTTCCTTCACTCCTTGTCACTCCTCCTGAAGCTGCAAAAAATATTTCTAAGCATTTGAGTACGGGTTCCGTACGCTTCAGCATTTTCAAGAAGCTCAGTTGCATGGTGCATCTTGGATAGAAGCCAGTATCTAAAATGTTAAGGTTTAAATATAAGGACCAGGAAGTTGATTTGTATCTGGATAATGAATGCAGAAATCCATTAGGGTGTGCAGATTTCCATTATGATCTCTTGGCAGGTTTTCCTGCTTAAGAGGTGGGCTGCTGAATGTTGCAGAAGATGAAACTTCTGTGGAGCCCTTAGCCCTAGTTAGGAACAGGGAGATGATAAAAGCATGAATCACAGTTTCCAGATCTTCTTTTGACAGGAATAGGCACAGTCTCTTGGGAAAGTGGAAGTGCAACCATTTCTTACCACAATTATCTGTGTAGTCAGGACTATCAGTGAATCTAATACAGCCTCAAGATTGTTCTCCATTATCGGCTAGCGGGGGATATCCTCTGCTGAAGGTACGGTCAGCATTACTGATTGCTCCTTTCAGTGTTTTGCATTAACTTACGTTTCCCTTTAGGAGGCTGCTTTAAAAATTATAAGCGTCTTGTTCGTCTGTCAGTGGCCTTTTAGCTACTCAGGTGCTTGCATCAATTTAAGCTCTTTTTTCATGACTGTATGTTATGTTCCCTCTTTCAGGTGATAACATTGATCGTATAGGCTAAGATGAAGGGGTGGAGCTGGTGACAGTTCAGCAAAATTGAGGTGTTGCAATTAGCTCCACGGATCTAGTTGTTTCTGAAAAGGAGGGGTGAGAGAAATCCTTGCAGGGTTCCATATAGATAACCTACAGATGCCTAGCTATCTCACAATTCAGTGAGATCTGCTTAAAAATGTTTCCACAACACGTTGGGTATTCCTTAACCAGATCACTGCAGGACACCCATCACCACCACCCAAGCAGTTTTCATTGTCTGTTTCTGCATGTAACCTGATGACGAGGGCTCCAATATGTTGATAGGATCATTCCATCCGAACATAAGGAAAAACTGCTTTACTTTGAGAGTGACAGAGCACGGGAAAAGGATGCCCAGAGAGGTTGTGGAGTCTCCTTCTCTAGAGATACTCAAAACCCATCTGGACATGATCTTGTGCAACCTGCTCGAGGCGAACCTGCTTTAGCAGGGGGGTTGGACACAGTAATCTCCAGAGGTCCTTTCCAACGCCTACCGTTCTGTTATTCTGTGATATCTTTGCACCACAACATTCTCATTGACCAGTCAAGAAGAAGATTGCAGGTGAGATCATTCCGGTCAAGTGTTTAGTGTCTTGAAAGATCTATTGCACATTGTGATGGTTGGAAGATTACTTTCTGTGAACCAGCATTTATGTTTCCTGTCATTAAAGTAGCCAGTTGCACTTTACTAGCTTTTACTAGCTATTAGGGTCAGGAATTCACTTAATAAATCATAACAGCATATGTGAAGACATTTTTTTAATCTCTTAAAGTATACAGAACATTATGGGCATGTGTATGAGGACTCCACCTTTATTTATTGAGTATTTGAACTGTGTGCATTTTTCAAAATAAAGTCCGGAGTACTCCATACATTAAGGAATAGGCCTGCACAGCTTTTTTTATATAGACTAAGGGCAGTTAAGATTCATTTTTCAGCTTTCTGAGCTTGCACAAAAAATGCAAAAATGCGTGTTTGGTTTTGTGATGGAGACCCATGCATGTGTATGGTCATGCAACACAAAAGAGAAGCAGCAATTTATGCCTAGCTTTTCCGGCCAGGAGAAGGAAGGAAGCCTTGAATTTCTTTTATTCCCATTTATCCAGTGCATTTAGAAACCAAAGACCGTACAGACTGAAGGACAGTAAAGGAGCTTCTATGATCATGTTGTGTTACACTGTGGTTCATTCACTATGAGGAAAATTTTCATGGGAGACATGGCAGGATTTGTCCATCTAAAGTGGCATAAAATACTTGGAACAGAGTGGGGAAAAAAAAAATCTCATCCTACTGAATATATATATATTGCTGTATATGACTGTTGGGTGTATAAATACAGTGTGTGTGCATGTGTGTGTGTGTGTGTTTGTACATGTGTGTTTCGAGTATTTTCTTGAGCTCAGACCTTGTTCTTCTTCCCCAGCCACAGCCACCAGAATCAGTGTGGAAAGGTTAAGGCGGATGCTTCCTTTTGTGTCTCGCTGTACATTTATTTGTATATGTGCTTATTTAAACCTGTGCACGCTCCAGAACTTTTAATTAGAATTTTAATCCAAGAATTTTAATTAGTAATCAATAAAATATTTTTCATCCTCCTCTTTGAAAAGGAAGGGGACAAAGATCAACAGGACTAGGTGAACTTGTTGTTCACCGTGGTTCTTTGTACTGCTGTTGGCCTTAAAAGACTCCATCACTTTTTGGGTTACGAAACATCAGAGCAGAACTACAAAACACGGGGTTTTCACAAAACCATATTCAAGAACCGAACTTCAATTAATGGCTCTGGCTATTCTCTGCCTCTGCTGTTAAATAAATAAATAACATTTGATTGAAGCAATATCTGGTGTTATTTGATGGTTTTCCTTTAGCAAGGTCTGCAGGAAATAAATGTATACAATACTGTATGCATATGTGTATGTGTTTCAAACTGTGGCATGGTCCTGCTTTTAATACTTTTATTAGCTCCTACATACAGAACATCAAAAGTCGAGATCATATGCTGTAAATGTAATTGCGGTTTCAGGCTCTATTCCTTGCGGGGAGGGGGGCGAGGTTTCCTTTTATATCAGTGTATAATCATTTGATTGCTTGAGCTCTGATGTTGCTCTTCTCTTCATTGACACCCAGAACCTCTTCCTTACCAGGACAGCTGTGGAGAGGTTAGGGCTTAGGCGAGCTGTTGATGTTACCTGAAGATATGAAAAGAAGAAAAAAAACAGTCAGAGGAGCTACTTCAGCCTGGAGACTTGAATAGCCGTCTCAGAGCGGTCTGGTTTAGGGTGATGGGTTTGGGTTTATTTTTCTTCAAGTTATTTGTTGGGTTTTTGTTTTGGTTTGGCTTAATTGTAATCGAGTTTTTACCGTATTTCTTTTTTTTTTTCCCCCTCAGGGCTAGAACCTTGCATTCATACGGCACTTCACACAGTGGGACCTTGATCCTGATCAGAACCTCTGCATGCTCCCATTATACAAATACTAATAAAATGGAGCGGAACAATACAGGAGCCCTATGGGCTAGTTTTTAATGCTCCTGTCTCTTTTTCATCAAAATTAAACCAATTGAAAGATAACACTGAGCAGGGGATTTTTTTTATTATTATTATTATTATTTTGACGGATTGTACATTTTTATAACACGCACATCATGAAACGAGCGTGTGATCATTTTCAAAAGAAATTATAACACTGGATTCGCTTGGTTTTACTAAGCAGTCTGCTATGCATACGTTGTTCGGTGGCATCCTATTCTCACGGACGAATTGCAATTTTTAAAGGGATTTAACGCTATGATAAAATGCTTACCTTTTAATTGTTATTATCATATTATTTTAACAGTTGCAGTCTGTTAAGCAAATAAAAAAAAAAAATGCTTAATACCGCAAAACCAGATTGAGCTAAATTCATGAAATTTACAGATTACCTAAAATGCGCGGAGTTAATTACAGCCTGCTTTCCCTGGCATGTCAGCTTGATTAAATTTGGAGTTCCAAGATGAATTGGCCCAAATTCATTAGTGTTCCCCGGGTGCATATGTTGGTCAAGGTCAAGCGAAGCACATTGACTGCGGTGTTCGTCAGGAGGGGGAAGGGTTTCCAAAGAAGGTGGACTCTTAAAAGGTCTGGGGTTGCAGCAAGAAACTTTGATACTTTTTAACTTAATAAATCTTGACAGCCTAATCATGGCTAAGCCTTTGCAGTGTTATTGGTACAGATGGCAAATCTAGACATATTTAAAGAGATCTCAGCAGCTAGTGGCAGGAGAGCACTGAATCCAAATGCACTGTTGGGCTCTCAGAGAAAGTGCAAGAAGGGGGATAAAAAGCTACACAGCATTTCCATCTCTTGACATCTCCAGCAGCCTCAGATACAAAATATGATAAGGCTCCTGCTGAGCTAATAAGCCCAACAAATGTCTGTGTCCATGAAGTAGATGAAGTGGGATCAAGTAGTTGGGGGCTGCTGTATGAAAATAAGCCAGCACCCAGGGTATAATGGCACTGTAGAAAGCTGCAAGGTCAGGCTGATGACAGAAACACTAGATAAATAGAGACCCCATCAGTAAAACAGGTTTGCCTGCTGGATCCGAGCCACGTAACTATTTAAAAAATCCCTATGTTTTAGAAAACTCATCTAGTTTAGTAAATAAAAGGACAGTGTTTGGTTTGTTGTATGAAACACCACCACTGTTTCTTACTTATTGCCGTAGAGACTGTGTGATGCATTGTTTCTCTGTAAAGTATTACATAAAAACAGAGGTAAAAAGAGGATTTGACTATGAACTAAAGGAGATTTTTAAAGACAGCAGTGATCTCAGACGAACCATAGATTTGTTCAAGGCCTGCTGGCACGTAACACTTTTTTTCTCTTAATGTCGTGGATGTCGAGTACATCTCTATTCATCTTACTCTCAAATTACGGTCTGGGTATTCCAATAAAATAATTTAAGCTGAAATCATGCCGTATATACAGGAGTGATAAATGCAGCTCCTTTCATTAGCAAAGGAAAATAAAGACCTATCTTGCTGAAATAGCATTAAAATAAAAATTAGGCAGTGCCTGGAATTTCAGGAATGGGTCAAGAAGTTACATTAATTCTTGAAGCATAATATTCACTTAGTGCTACTTGTAAAGGCGTGTTTGAAAAGTACAGAACCTTCTAAGTACCATGCGTTCATTACATTTGGGAGATGTTGTAAGAGACCTGACAGCATGCCACAAAGGTCATACCTGTAATTCCCTTTAATTTAACTGTGCGACGCTTTAAATTTATGCAAACATAATTATTGCTAAATTCTAGTGTGCGGTACATGGGCTACTGAAGCCAAAACAAGCCAGATCTGTCTTGTGAGCAGCAACAGCATTAGGAAAATAAATCGGTAGTGATAGATTATGAATATTTATGATTGTTTCTCTCCTACCATTTTAATCATTTACAGATATTTTCAGTTTTCATCCAGCAGAAGTACAACTGAATGCAGTGCCTCCCCTGGAGTCTTAAGGAGGATGCATAATAATGTGGCAAGCAGCCTCCTTCCCTGGACTCAGGGCTGGGTCATACATCATATTCGCAGGCTTGCATTGGGATGCAGAGCCGCACTGCTCAGCGGGAGCTCCAGGAGGCATGGTGCCTCAGGCAGGCACAGTGTCTCCCGAAGCTCTGTGGTGTGTGGAGAAGTGCGTTGGCTGCTCCTGCCTTTGAGGCTGCAGCACCTTGTTCCTGCCTACCCCCAGCTAGATCTGCTGTGCGGGGCAGAGGGGACAGTGATGTGACGCACTCCCCTCCCAGGCCCTCTCCCGCTGAGGAGAGAAATCTGTGGCAGAGGCTCATGCGGTGTGAGCAAGGACTGCTATTCTGATTCTCCTGTGGTGTTGCAGACTGGAGGGGTACCTTCCCTTAGTCCCCCTCTTCTCCGAGGCTTTTCATTTGGATTGGGTTTGTAGGTGGCTGCCACTCACTTTAACAGCTCGTGTCTTCCTTCCCACGTCTCACGTCCATCGTGCATGCACATGACAATATTTTTTCTGCCCTAAGGAACATCCCAGTCGATACCCTCCCAGTTATCGCGCAAACATCTCTGCACCTTTTTACTGTACAACTCCTTCCAATCAGCAAAAAGCCCAGAAGCAATAACATGTTTAAAGTACCCTGCCAGGGCATTCTCATTACCTGATGACTAAGGAGAAGAAGAGGCTTGGGAGGTGGGGAACAGAGGGATAGGAAAAGACTCCTCTGTATCACGCCCACATCCTGATGGGGTCCTGAGCATAAACAGGGGGCTAGAAACCAGAGTATATCAAACATAATGCCTGGCAACAGAAGAGCGACTTAGAGCTCCGCCCCATGCACTCACCCTAAAAGAGCACGGTGAACATCTAGTCCTGTCTAATGTGGGTCAGAAAACACCGGCTTCATGTCCTAAATGTTCTCTTAGCGCCCTGGAAGTTGTAAGAAGCAACCAGCAGCAAATGGGATGAAAACCTGCGTGTACACCAGTGGCACAGCTCAGCGCCGAATTCAAAACGAGTTCTTACGCAACGTGAGTAGTGAGAGGACCTCAGAGAGAGGGCTGGGCTTTCAGGGCAAGCACGATGTAAAAGCTAATAAAATACCAACTACCAAATAACCGGGCGTCGCCAGCTCATGGCGTTCAGAGAAGCAGATTCACTTTTGAGCTGACCCAGGCAGTGGAACACAGCGGGTAACAAACACCATTAAAACCAGACGCATGACAGAAAGGATCAGTGTTGAGCCGCGTTGTGGGTTATCTGGTGCATCACAAGTGCAAGGAAGAAGATGCTGCAAAGGACAGGGAACAAAAGCAGAAAGACAAGGGCTTGTTTGCCAGACAACTCCTTGGCTTGGTTGAAAATGTTGCCGGTGCAACTCAGTTACTTCGTTCTGCCTGGATTTTTGCTGCTACTGGTGGCCGTTCCTGCAGGTTGTAAAGGATCCATATACCCCATTGAAAAGACATGGATTGTTCTTGCAGTCCTGCCCACCACACTTCCTTTCCCTGAAGCAAGCATTCACGAAGATTTTACACCTGATTTTTGCCGTCGTCGAATCTCAACATAGATAATTCCAGGTAGCTGTTCTCATCCTAGCCTCAGTGCATCTCTTAAAGACTCGCAGGACGGAAGACTAACTGTATCACTTCAGGCGGCAGTGCACAGGTTTATCACAACTCAGAAGCGATCCCCTTCATCCCAGTGCTAATGTTGGCTTCAACATACAGCCAGTAGCGGTGGTTTCTCGCCTGTACCACAGTAGAGATTCAACCTGGAAAAAGCTCTGAGAAAGAATAATTTTAGGAATGATTTGTCAGCTGTGACAGGGAATGTCAATGGTTATTCTATCCATGAAGCATGTACTTATGGGGCAAGGAGAATTCTATTTTCAAGGACAACCTGGAGTTACTTAGTATTAAAAAGGAGGAAAAGATATATTTAGCAGCTGGAACCGTGGATGGAACCATGGTGGTGGATTACTTTCTAAAACATAGAAAGATCTTAAGAAAAAATTCAGGATGGATCTGCTCGCATTTTATAGACTACTTCTTAAAACTCAGTAAAGCATAAATAGAGGAGTTGCATTAATGAGCTCATACATTTACATTATTATTATTATTTGCTATATTTTTTCAGAAATAATTTGGTACTTACCTTCTTTCATCTTTTTAGCAGCTGATAAGTCAGTCACTGCCTTTTTGAGAATATTTCTAAATTATTTTGATATAATTCTGAAGAAATGTCTTCCTAGAGTCAAACTCAGTGAGTACTTCAGTTTGCCTAATCCTTACACGGTGCAGGGATTTAGGAAGACTAAAACAAGCTCCATCTCTTGTTGTGCTGAGAAGTTCAGGGTAAGCAGACCTCAAATCCCGGGGTGGACATCAACCTCAGTGCAACCAGTGGTCAAGGATAGGCTCTATTTACTACTGTGCATCACCCAGCTGAATAAGGAAAATGTATGTGAGAAGAAGGAAAACATACAGTCATCTGGAAAGTGAAGAAATGGGTTTAGGGTTCCCAAGGTGCTATTCAATCCCATGGAAAATGCTCCGGGAAAATAAAACCCCTTTTTGTCTCAAATTCATACGCCAGTATACCTTATCTGCTGTCATGCTAACTTGGGGCTGAAAAAGACCACGTGCATGTGATCTACCAGCTCCGCTGCAGAGTGGCGATCAAGAATGGTATCACTGTGCAATAAGTGCCACAAAACAGTGCAGCTGACTGCCCCAAATGCTGGCAAACGCATTAAAAGCACAAAAATGCAGCAAGCATTTTTCCTGCTGCCGATTCATTACAAAATTTTCAGTTACGATAAATTTTTTCATCCTAATTTTCTAATTGACTCTCTATTTCGAAGAACGTTGATCTCTTTTGCACGCATCCAGTGTGATATGGCACACTAAAGAAATTTGGCTAATTCTAAAGAATATCTGATAAAAAAATCAGTAATATACTAAGAGCTTCACTGAAAGGGTCTGCAAAACAACTAATATATGTTCCATTAAAATGATTAATTTGAATAACTGTAGAAATGGATGGGTGTGAGTGAAAACATGGGAGAGGATTTTGCTATCATCTCAAGTACCTCATCCAGCTATTAATTTTAAAGTACATAGATTTTGAAACTGTAGATAAGAAAAATAATATAGAATAAATTATATTATACAATTATTTCACCATAATGGATAGCTTAAATATATGAAATATTAATACCTACAGTATAATTAATATATATGTATATATACGGTAACTACAAATATATATTTTAATCTCTATAAAGTGCAGGGACTATTTTGACTACATCTTTTTTTTTTTTTTTCCATTGCATCACAGTAAATATTTTCAGTCCTTTTCCCTTCTTTTATTTTTTTTTTCCTCCTTGGAAGAAGTCTCTCTCAGAACAAAGGAAATGATAGATGTGAGCTTCTATGATTACTGAGAAGGCAGGCACAGTAATGACACTCAGAAAATTCTCTTCGGTTCAGAAGTCGAATCCAGTACATTAGAAACATTCAAGTTTCCAGAGTGCTATGTGAAAAATTCTGTCTTTTCCCAGGATTTCGATTTGTTGTTAAAGCATATTAAATAAAACACATCAAATGAATGCTTTCCTATTTAAATATAAGCCATGTAGGATAATTTAATTTCTATCTTTTTTTAAAAAATAATTTTAAATTTTCATTTATGAGGCAGAAGAAATATATAGAGTATCAGATAAGAATTTCCATCTTTGTTACTAATGCAGTATGTAAGAGGCAATGCATACTAGCACCTGAATGCCTAAGAAATACAGGATTTGAAGGTTAATTGACTCGCTGACACCTGAGATTGGATTTGTCCCAAACTTTTCATAAGTACAGAGACTTTTGTACAGGTACATGTTTGAGTCTGTATGTCTGTGACCTAATTCTGACTTTCTTCCACCTTCAGCTCAGAGGAAAGCCACTCTGAATGAGTTGTGACAAAAATATGGCAGTGGAGAGAGCTGGCAGTGAAAAACAGATTCTTGAAGAGTGAGGTGCATCCTTTAAATTTTACTTAAGCTGTTGGGTAGATATTTGTGGTTCCCGAAAAAATTCGAAATGGAGGTGAAAAAAGTTGTGATTTCAACCATTTCCATTTACATTTCCAAAAAATAAAGGGACGGTGGTTTTGTATACCAAAATCCATCACAAATACTAAGACATTTGTCCACTGAAATTCAAAGTTTGCCAAAGACATGGAAAACATTTTGATCATTCCTTGCTAGAAAGGTGGGATTTAAGTTTACAGGATGGGGACCGTGATCAACAAGATCATTGAATACTAATCAGCCCACAGTGGTGTCAAGGGTTAGGGCTGGGCCGGCCACTAGACAAATGACAGATGCTCTCTATTAACCCCTTCTCCCTCCTCAAAGGTAAAGAGAAAGGGAATAAGAGGGAGAGACTTATGGACTGGAAAAGAAAACTAAAACTGCTTTAATGAAAATAAGAACAATAAAATGAAATATATACAAATATATACAAACCCAATACCGAACCCAACACCCCGATGGCAATTGCATCACCGTCACCACTGATGCTGTGGGTAGACACTGGGGAAGGCCCAGGCTGGGCTCAGCAGCACCTGGGAACTGGATTCAGGAGCTGGATTCTGGAACTGGATTCAGGAATGCACGGAGTGGGATCGAAGGTGGAACGGACAGAGTCCTCCTTGGATGTCAGCTATTGAAGCAGAGAGGTTGGCCCTTGTGATGCCTCAGCCTTGTACCAAATATGATGTATATGGAATGGAACACCTCGTTGGTCAGTATAGTGTCACCTGTCCTACACTGCAGGGTCATCCCCATGGTGGTACACAGGATTTAGCAGTGACCTTGGTCTTCACAGCAGAAACTATAAGCAGGACCCTTTCTGCACACCGGTCCCTGCTGGGAACTGTAAACTTGGAGCATTATCACTTCTGGGAGCAGACACTGCCTGCAAAAATGTGCCATTAACTTCAGACAGTGCCGTTAGAAGAGACTGAGCTGGAAATTAAAATCACTGAACAGAATGAGCTCTGCTCTAACTCAAACCAGGACAAGTGTTCCAGCCAGGAACCGAGCGTTCCAGGATCTTACTTCCCCAATTTCACTGCTCCTGGCAGTACCCATTTTCCTGTTCAGTCCCACCTTTTTCTTAAATAACTTTGCTGGTTGTATCCATTTGCAGTGAGTAGAAATAATAGGTTCAAAAGAGACTTACTAAACAGATTAGTCACATACATTCTATAATTGCTTAAACAATGCCCAGAGCTTAACTTATAGAGCTAATTTATTTTTCTTTTAGCTTTGGCTTAGGTTTATGATTTATTTATAATATTTACTAATGCACTGTTGGATATTTTGTGCTTCTATTTAAATCAATACAAGGGCCATAGTGACTTCAGTAAAAGCAATTTTGAATTTTGGAAAATTTTCTTATCCTGTGATTGATATTCATCACTTATTCCAATTCTTCACAAAATTTGTCCCCTTCCTGGAAATAAAAATGCTATAAGCATTTTTTCCTGCTCTCTTAGTTAGGTGCTGTAACATGTTTTCTACACGTCATGGCTGTACTTTGCCCTGCAGTTTGAAAGTTTCTAGTTTCCTATCCATAACAGATATTTTTTTAAAGCAAGCTATAAAAGAACAAAATATCCTACATTCAACCCTCTTCAAGTAAATTAAAAGATTAAAAATCTGAATATTTTAGATGTTATTTTTCTAGCAGAGCTGATTCAAACTGTGAACATTTTATTGACTTTAAACTGTACTTCCAATAGAATAAAAATAGTCATACTAAGTGGTAAAGGTGAACTAGTTTGATTGGTTCAGGCCTTTTGTATACCAGGTTATAATTGGTGACCACAATTTTGCTCAGCTACACGCCTAAAAGACCCGCTAAAATCTTGACGGCGCTCGTTGGTGTAACCGAAGCATCACCACTAGTTACAAATGGTTGCAATGAGAGAGCTCTCTACGATCACTCACACTTTAATTAACGTTGCAGAGAAGCCTTATTTTTTGCTGCATGACAACATACTCCCAAGAATTTTTTTTTTTCAATTTCTGTTAGGACAATTTTCACGTTCATTTGAATTAAAGGGGCACATTTGGTTTCACAGCAGTGAATGCAAATGTTTTGAATCACTGTGAATTGACCTTCTGTAGTTTACAAGCTGTGCTGGCAAAGCCTGGCCTTTCTTTCAGCTACGACTGATACATTGCTTGTTCCCGACTCTGAAGCCAATAAGGGTTTTTTTGGAACTTCTGCCCAAACTGTTGTAAAGCTGTTTTGGGGGTGTAGGCAGCTTTCTCATCTGCCAAGCTCAACTGCTCCTGGCACTGACGGTGTTAATATCTTTTTAAAAAAATCTTCCCTTGTTATTATTTGATGCATTTCTACCCTGATTTACGTTGCCTATTATAGTTAGCTTTGGATAGGTACCTATAGGGCCCACTATTTACAGGGACAAGGAAAAACACCTACTGGCAACCTCGTGACTAGGCATTTACACCTGGAGCTGAAAGGTCTAACTGGTGTAAAAAGCACTCTTCAGGGTAAAGTTGACAATTGTAGTGATCCTGACTGGTGTCAGGACAAAGGATTCTCTCTAATTGAGCATGGCTGGAGAATCAGTAAGGGGTAGTATTAGTTAACTGGCCTAAATGAAACTTTCAATAGGCCATTCCTCCCCCTCATACTGAAAATGAACTGGAGCATTAAAGCCACCCCCCTACGTCCATCTCTTATCAAAGACCTTCATCTCCTGCTCCCATACAATACAGCCAGCTCCGTAGGCCCTGGTGCCATCACTGCTGTTTCCACATTGTGCTGTGCAAAATGAGTGCTCTTGGAAATGGAAGCACTTTGACAGCAGGGCACCTTTACCTCTTTGAACCACTGGACAATCATATGAACTATGCTCATCGGTTGCCAAAAAGAATGAGTGAGACACCTGCATTATCTTTATCATAGTATCATAGAATGTTTTTGGGATGAAGGCAGCTTTAGAGGTCATCTAGTCCACCCCCAAATTAAGATGATACCAACTCTAGCTCTGGGTGTTATTTCATTGATCTTATCCTGCCTGGTTGGGTAGTTCCAAGAAAACTGTTAGGGAAATTTTAAAGAAGAGAACAATGGTGAATAAAATAAATTATTAGATTATGAAGAAACCTTGTGGAAACACCAGAGAACCTGGAAACTCTATTAGTATTGCTCTACCTGGCTATTAAGAGAATCGGGACAATCCCCAAATTGGGGATCAAAGAGAACAGAGTCTATCAAAGTCTCTAAAGCAATGGTAGAGGTATCAGCAGCTGAAGAAAACTGCTAGAGAATGACTGTGTCATTTCATTCCGCAAGAGATGCTCATAACCCTCGTCTATGAATTAAGTGCGTCAGCTGGGTGGAATTTATCAACGGTACACAATAAAAAAATGAATATTGTGACACAGTAAGGGCATATAGCTCTTCCTGCTTCATCCACCTCCTATGCTTGCTATGCAGCTTCAAGCAAATAAATAATGCTTGTTTTAAAGAAGCTGTTATGGATCACTAAGAAAACTGTGTCTTGCATCCGCAAGAGTAAAATCTCTGGTTCCCTTCAGGAATATTATGCCAGTGTTGTTAACCAGCAGTCGTGGCATTCTGTGCTGTAGTCTCCATCTGAAAATAGCCATGGCTCAAGTCCCGAGCAGGTGCATCTCCTAATTACATGGTGTTTGCTTGAAAACCAGTTCTAGGCAATGATGGTTCCAGAGGTGTGTCAAATCAGTTCATTCTGCCTATGTCTATCTTTACCTCCTGACATTCCTTTTCTTTGACTATTAAAAGATAAAATAAAAAAATACGAAAGTTTCTTGTTGAAAATTTTTCTTAGTGGACAGGCATATAAAACCACATACACGGAAGATGAGGTCTTACTATATCAGCGAGTAAATCCATGGGGAAAACAAGAGTTTTGGTCCCTTTGGCTTCTTGATATGCTTTTGGAGGGATAGCACGCCTGATAACATCTGATGAAAAGAGATCTCTGAGAATATAACATAAAAAAATTTCTTACAGTATATAAGAAGGAATAGAAGGGAAAGAATGTAATTTAAGATTAGCTAAGGGTCTGCAGAACTAGTTGTCTTGAATTGTTTTGGAAGACTGATGGGGTAAAATAGTCATAGACCTTTGTAAGAATTCTCTGCTTATGAGTACAGACTTAACTGACCGTGCATAACATAGAACCGCATGTATCACCTAAGTGCAAAGTTGTCAATAAGCACTGAAAAGCTGGTGGCCATATAGATGGGCTCAGAGCACCATTACCCATATGATGCAGATATATGTTTTTGTCCTCAGAAGAAGAAAACAATCCTAGAACTGCAAGACATGTCCATAAAACATATTTTTAATTAGCATTTGAACATTGACGTGGAGGGCAAGACTGTTTTCTGGTGCAGAAAGCAGCTAGGCTATGGTGGTGACATAGGAATCTCAGGTACTGGCATCCAGAAACACAGACTTTGAGTGGCTGGTTTTAGGATTTCTAGTTGAAAGTGATGTAAAGAAATTTAACAAAGATCTACATTCACAGGAATACTCATGACCCTTCTGAGTGAACTAGGGCAAAGGAGAGATAAGTCCTCCAATTCTCCCTCCTTCCCTCCCTGCAAGTTTAAAATTAATTGTACGGTGGGTAGCTATGGCAGGAAATACTGAAACCGTTATACCACTTAATCTTGAGAAATGGAGCCCATATTCAAGTTCTTGCCTCAGATCAAACAGAAGAAAGATGTAAGCCTGGAGCCCAGGTAAGTGACCATCCAGTATATAGCTTATGTGAATTATTCTTGATAAGCAGTAAACTGCTGCAGCCTTAGCTTCAAACTACAGCTGAAGGATTACTGCACTTGCCTTGTTATTTCCCTAAGAAACAGCTAGATTGACCAATGAGATTTTAGCCAAAATTACCATATTATTTAATATACCCATACTATTATGCTAGCTACCTGTGAATTTGTGTTTCCCTTCACTTCCATACAGTATTTGTTGTTATTTAAAATGCTGATCCTCCTCCCAAATCTTCTGTTTCCGAAGAGGTGCCTGTCACTGCTGTCATATATTACATACCTGTGCAATGTCTGGACTCTACGTGCACTCAACTTTGTCCATTCTTCATATCCACAAGTCTTCCATAATGCACTATCTTTTCTTCTCTTCCCTCACCCTTTGTACGGTTCTTTAGACTTTGGCGTATGTAAAAGGCTATCATCTGACTTCTTCTGTCTAGCAAGGTATTGTAAGGAGATACATGACTCCTTCACAACAATGGTCAAAAATTCTACCAACATCTCATATCGCTACAATGAAAATAACAGTAGTCATTCTTGTTCTTAGCTCAAGCTTGCTGGGGGTTTTCTTTGGGTTTGGTTTGTGGGGGGTTGTGTGCTGTTTTATTTATTTTTAGCAATAGATTTATGTAATGGGTTAAGATGGCACTGGCGGGGGGTGAGACTCTTTGTTCTCCCCTTCTCCTTCTCCCCAAAGCACGGGAAAAGTTTTTCTCACAACTTTTGGGAAGAGAAGCCACCGCCCTCTTGCTCCCTGATTGGGAGTCGAGACATTTCAGACACGTCTCAGGAAAAAAAAAGTATATAAAAGCTGGGGTTTGAGACACTCCCCCGTGCGAGCCGAGGCACTTTTGATTTTCCACCCCAAGACTGAGAGGCTTTTCATCAGAGAGAGAAAACCATCTGCAGTTACCTCCATAACCCTGGAGCAGTAAAAAAGATTCCTCCCACAAGTAGGTAGACCTTTCCGCTCTGCCGATTACTGGCGGGGGTGGCTTTTGGACTGAGTTAATCCAATAAGGGGTAAAACCTGATGTAAGCCCCAGATCCTGCACTGAGGGGACAGATACCAATGCTGAGGGGACAGATACCAATGCTGAGGGGAAAGATACCATGCTGAGGAGAAAAGTGAACTGGTTTCAGATGCTCAGCACAGAGCCTCTGCAGACGCGGGCAAACCCACAGGCATTCCCTGGAGATTCCGGTCCGTAAACCCGCTCCGCATATGGGAGAGCCAGAAGCCTACTGCCCTCGTAAACTCAAGTCTTCCTTCCAGCTACCCTGGAGGAAGAAGGACTATGTTACTGCATGGAGGTTTGCTTCAGGAGAAGTTTTCTAAGACTGAAAACTCCTGAGGTGATGAACAAAAACTCCTTTCCTCCCTCCCCACCCCGGCGGCGACCGCGTGGCAGGTTCTTTGTTTGTAAATGGGAAATATGGGTCGAAATGAAGGAGACTGTATTGTGCTTGTAGATGCCTATTTATGTATTTATCAATCTCTCCCTCTCCCTCTCTTTCTCTTTACCAGTCCTGTTTAACTTTAAATGATTGATTTATGGTTTTAATTGCATTCAGCATTAAAACACTTCTGTTTTCACCCCCTTTAAGTTAAAACCTGTGTGTTACATTCTTTTCCTTCGCCTCAAAACAAAGCCTAAAACAAGCTTAAACAAACCACTAAAACTATCCTTTGTGTTGGCTTCGGGGGGTTTTACATGCCCTCCGGACATACGAAGTTGCAAACCTCTCAGAGACAACAGCCTCGTAGTTTCAAACCGCGACAATCTACCTCTATTCCACCTCATTCCACAACTAAAGTAGTGGAACAGGATGGAAGGAAGCACGTTTCATCCTGAAGAGAAAGACCTTTGGATTATAACATTCTGTCCTCATACAAGAGCATCAAAGATGATACCAGTTTGTATTTCTTCTCCATTTGCTATTTTTTCTTCATTTGGTGTTTTTTAATTTCCTTTATTTTCAGTAAGTTCAAGAAACTTAGGGAGTCACCCGATCAAAAGTCTGAAACTGTCCACTTCAATTCATCTTTTATTTAGGCTCATCCTTTATTTGGCCCTTACCTCTGCTACCCACTACTACTGCCCTGACGATCTGTCACTAAGACATCACAGGAAAGAGGAAATCAGGGCTTTCCTTGCCCTATTCCTTGGTGTTTGCCTGCTTTTTATTGGTAACAAATCTTTCCTGAAGTTAGCTTGTGTGTGGTGAGCTAACTTAGGTGAAACTGAGGTCATCAGGAACTGCTGTCAACGTCACAGAATCACAGAATTGTTGAGATTGAAAGGGACCTCTGGAGGTCATTGGTCCAACCCCACTGCCCGAGCAGGACTACCTGGAGCTGTTTTCCCAGGACCATGTCCAGGCCATTTCTGAATATCTCCAAGGATGAAGATATCACAACCTCTCTGGAAAACCTGAGCCAGTGCTCAGTCACCCTCACAGTGAAAAAGAGCTTCCTGATGTTCAGAGGGAACCTCCTGTGCTTTAGTTTGTGCCCATTGCCTCTTGTCCTGTCACTGCGTACCACCAAGAAAAGCCTGGCTCTGTCCTCTTTGACCCTCCCTTCAGGTATTTGTATACATCCTTGAGATCCCGTGAGCCTTCTCTTCTCCAGGCTGAACAGACCCAGCTTTTCTCAGCCTTTCTTCATTGGGCAGATGCTCTAGTGCCTTAATCATTTCTGAGGCCTTTTGCTGGACCTTTGACTAGCAAAGTGACCTCATTCCAAGGCCACTCTCGATAATCTTTGAACGATCATGACAACTGGGAGAAGTGCCCAAGGACTGGAGGAGAAGCCACTCCTATCTTCAAGAAGGACAAGAAGGAGGACCCAGGGAACTACAGAGCAGTCAGCCTTGCCTCAGTCCCTAGGAAGGTTATGGAGCAGCTAATCCCGGAAAGCATTTCTAGGCATGTGAATCCTAGCTCACTGGGCTGGGGATCGTTTTCACTTTGACTGGGATAAAAGGAGTTTTCTGCTTGCCAGAAAAAGCCTAGAATTAATGAGAGAAGGAAGATTAGAAATCTAGTGTGAACCATGGCCCAAGGTTCGGAGGCCTAGAACAACCTCTAGGCCACCATAGAGAGTCATTGCTCCATTACCAGATGTACTTTTTCCGGATGAGTTTACTTAGGTCCTCCAGGCAGTAGCTAGCTGGCGGGGAGTGTCAAAGTCTTCTATTTCGTTCTTGATTCTTGGAACTCTTCATGCGGCAATCTGGGGAGCTGTTCCCGTGGATCCAGATCATGCTCTTCAGTGACCAGTTCAAAGGGAGAATTTTAGTGCTCATCTCTATGTAAGAATGATAATGACAGCTGTGCTATTCTATAAGTGCCCAAAGAATCTGCTTCATTCAGCAGCTGTTTAAGAGAGGAGCACCACCTCAGATGACTTTTGATTTCAAAAGATGGAGCTGAGAGCCTCTGAAAGGCAAAGTTCCCTGCAACAACATCAGGGTATAGGGATGGCTCTCACTTTTGAACAAACCACATACTTGTGGAGCTGAGTTGGAGAGCAGACTGGCGCTCTGGATGATGAAGTCCGTACTGGCTGCAAAGGATTTTGTGACAAGGTTTTGTACCAGAAATGAACAGGGCCTTGGTGCGTGCCAGATGCTCAGACAAGTGCCTTATGGAACCATTGATTACAGTTTAAGCTCCAAAAAGACTAAGCTACTTGGTAAACACTCTAACGCTGTAGCTTTTAGCCTCTTCTAGGCGGTGAACTTACCACAAAGAGATTTGGTGTCAGAGGAATCAAAATGACTGAATGTAATTTTGGATTCCAGTACATATCCCTGCAGCAGAGTATAGTATAGTATATAATTAAGTTTAATTGCTATATGAAACAAGGATTCTCTCAACCAAGTAGGCATTTCTGGTTCTTCTATCTCAAAAGCATACAATGGAACTGAAAAAAGGACAGCAAAGAGTAGTAAAGATGATCAGAGGTATGGAAACCCTTCCATACATTAAAAATTACTAAATAAATCAGGGCACCACATTATGTGGAAGATATATATAAATACTATAAAATAAAATAGTAAAATAATATAACAAAGAAGAGTTAAGGGAGTAACTGGTGAGTCTACAAAATCTTTAACCACCTTGGAGAATGCACAAAGAGAATTATTGATCCCTGTGCTTTCCCATACAAGAATATGGGCTACCAGACAAAAGAAGCAGCTGGAAAATTCAAAACAAACAAAAGGATATACTTCTTTATAGAACACATGATATTCTTCTTTATTAAACATACAGCTAATCTGAGGAACTTATCACTACTCAGTGTGGATGTTTAAAAATGTCATTTGTTCCAATTCATTGAGAAAAAGCATAAATTAAAAACAACCCTCTCATTCAAGAAATCTGAATTACAGACAAAGGCTGGATGAATATGGGAAACAGTATTACACACTTGCCTCGCTCTTATACTCTGCCCCCTGACGTGCTACAGGACATTGTCAGACACATAATATAAGACTAGCTAGACCTTTGGTTTGAACCATTATGGCTGTTCTCATTTTCTTATGCTTTTAAGCTACGTGTTATTCGAGAAATTCCCAGGCTGCAATAGTAACTCCAGCTCCAGTCAGTGATTACACAGGTGGTAATTCAGCAGACAGGAGTACAGGAACAATAGTAGAGCAGTGTCAAATTTGGGCTGAGAACTGCCCTGGGATCATCAAACCCAGAAGCCTGTCATATACTGCTAGGGTTCAGTTGCCTGCTATGCATTTAATCTCTGCTTTGGATTATAAATTAAACTGGAAATTAAATAAAAGTTGTGGCCCGAGGCCTTTAACCATGCTGATAGATGTCACAAGGCTTCTTTTGAGCTACAAGGCACAAAGTAGAAGGGTTGCACTATTTTTGATTGAACACAGAATTATTTTTCTAACTCCATTTCTACAACCATTCAAGTTTCGTTTGTGGCTTGGCTCCTCCATAAACTCTTTGTTCATGAAACTTCTAGTTGCTTCTGTTGAAACAGAGATGCTTTAACTGAAATGTTTAAGGAGGTTTGGAAAATATTCTGGAAATAATTTTAAAAGTAATGGATATTCCCTTGATTTATATCCTTGCATCATACACGGAAAAGAGAAAAATAATGCTTCTAATTGTAAAATTAATATTTTTTTTTCTTTTTTCTGATTATGGTCCTAACTTTAAACTATGTGGAGAGTTGATCTGATCTGGAAATTAGTGTCAATATTCAGCCCAGGTTAATTATTTAGAACAAAGACACACTGGCATCTGGAAAAACAGAGATGAAACAGAACTTTTAAGTATGGCAATAAGAAATGGAGCACAGGATGGTAATAGAAAGTAGTAATTGCCAGTAGATACAGAATAAAGACAGTGCGATCAAATTAATCAAGCCATGATTTATATTTTCCAAATTTATTAGAATTTTTAAAACATGTTAACAATTTATACAGTGTACTATTATGAGTTTAAATTAATTAGCAGTTTTTTGAAAAATATATAGCAAATGGGTATGTTGATCAAAGGAAATCAAGTTACATTGATGCACATTCTTTTAATGGTGAAAGATACAACATTTAAAACCACTTTTTTTCTTGGTACACATTTAAATAGATTTTCTATGACTATTAAAATGTTTAAGACTGACAAAATAGTCATAGTCTACAACCTACATAAGAAAAGGCTTTGATTACAGTAAAATTACACAAAAATGTGTCATTAAAAGGCATTGGACAGACATAAAACCTAACCTTTTGAGCTGAAGAATACTTAATATTCTCTTCATGATCATGCAAGGGGAAATTCTGTGCTATGGAATAGCTATTTTCCTGTTAAGCAGGCTATTTCATCAATGATTTATTCCTGAGATGTAATAGGTCGTTTAAAATGGTGGTTTAAAAGTTAGGCCTTTTTTGTTTAATTTTCTCACAGGCAGTTGGTAATTATCATGGTCCTGCAGTTTCTCTGGAATGCTGTGGAGGGTCAAATGCCAATGGAACCCTGCTTTATAGGGTAATTAAGACAGTAGACATGGTTATTAAATACATCGTGCTAAACTAAACTGGAATGCTGTGAAATAAAATTCAAATCATAAATAAAAACCTGGTATTCTAGCTAAAAGAAAAAAAACAGAAAGAGCTTTCGACAATCATATTTGCAGTAAACAGATGTGGCCGAACAGCGTCTGAAATTCTGCTGTTTAAGTAGCTGCAGATTTGCTAGGTGGTTCAGGAGCATTTTAAAACTAGAAATGAGAACAAATGTGCTCTAAGTGTGTTTTGTGAACCCAGAAACCTAGCACAGCAACCAGGATTCAGCCTCATAGTTCTCAGTGCATCTAAGGCATGTAAAAAAAAAACTCCACAATGAATAAAACCATCTGTATTCGTAATTACCATGCAGCATGTGCCGGAAATATGTACTAAAATAGGATGATGGATGTAAGTTTAATGTGAATAACAAATGAAGTTTGAGAATCCTGCAGAAAATACCATGGGATCTTAGCCTCTTTTTAGGATATTACCGGGTGTAGCGTAGCTGTTTCATTCATGTCTATCCCAATATTTTCTGTCTGCAAATATCCTTGGAGGCCACGTATAGAGACAGTACTGTGTGTCTGGTGTGCAGGAGAGGGGGGCGAAGATTAAAGGCTTGATCAGCATAGGTAATAACTAACACAATGAAAGGTGAAATACAGCACCTGTAAGATATACTTCTCTCAGAAAATAGTCCAAACTTGTCTTTATACTTTTTCCATACTGAAAAGATAGGGCACACAATTCCCTTCCTAAAAACGGTGATGAGTATACAAAAGTGGCAGGAAATGTACTTTGGATAATGAGTGTAATATAAAGCAAAGTCTGTAAAACATAGAATGAGGTTTGTACGTGTGATACAAAATTATATTCTCTTGGTTTAAAAGTCTGGAAGAGCATATATGCCAATTTATTGGTAAATTCATTGCGTCATTAGAAGAAGAGAAAGAACTACGCTTCCTCACTCCCCTGTTGACAAAAAAAAAAAGAAAAGAAAAAGAAAAAAAAAAGAAAGAAAAGAAAGAAAAGAAAAAGAAAGAAAAAAAGAAAAGAAAAGAAAAGGAGAAAAGAAAAAGAAAAGAAAAGAAAGAAAAGAAAAGAAAAGAAAAGAAAAGAAAAGAAAAGAAAAAGAAAAGAAAAAAGAAAAGAAAGAAAGAAAAGAAAGAAAAGAAAGAAAAGAAAAGAAAAGAAAAGAAAAAAGAAAAAAGAAAAGAAAAGAAAAAAAAAAAGAAAAGAAAAGGAGAAGAGAAGAAGCTAAATATTTCCAATTCTAGCTGTAAAACTGGAAGCCAGAATGTGTAGCTGACAGGCACAGAGCCAGCTGACGTTAAATCACCGGCCTTTCCATCAGATCAGTCTTCTTACTTCCACATGGAACTCATTTTAAGTTAACAATGTGTAGTTTGGCCAAAAAATTGTTTTCTTCGGTATAGAGAGTTGTTTCATTTCTTTTAAAAAAAGTATTTTCTGCCTGCTTATGTAAACAGTGCGTGTGCCGGCGTTCTTTTGAACTTTAAAAACAGTCGTTACATCAAAAAAGTTTTACTTAGGCTATTTTGGGGGTTCTATATCTGTAGATAGAAATGATTGAAATGGCTGTTTAATTCATGTCTGTACTGGTTGATGTAACTCATCCAGTTAAGTGTTTACTTAAATGCGTATGTAAATGCCTATAAAAATGTTGATTAAGCTACTTGACCACAGACGCTCAGAAAACCAGCCTCCCTCCTTAAGACAGTAATTTAAGTCAGTCTCAGGTGATACCCGCGTGTTTACAGTGCTGGTACAGACAAATGAAGATAAAATCTGATCATTTTGCTCTCGCTCCAAAACCTGGCCGTTTTCGACCAGATGTATTTGCGGCACGAAAAAGCAGTAGAATGGAATGCTACTCGTTCAGACATTTGCAGTCGATTTATTCATTCCCGGTCGCTTCCGCTGAAAACTCAGAAAAGCAGAAATGCAAATTTTCAGACATTGGCTTCACATGAAATGGGACAGACCACTGCAGCAGCTACTGTTGTGAGACCAGATAGAGCTGCTGCTGCCTATACATAAAGACGGCCATTAAGGAGAAGTTGTTTATTTCTGCTTCTGCAGAAATCATAAACACCAGCCATGAGCCTGACAGCACAAGCTGTGCTGCAGTAAATTCTAGTACTTTGCTGGCCATTCTAAGCTGCCCAGTAAAAGTTACTGTGGCTAAATCCCATATACATTTCACGAAATAGTCCTGCTCAGAAGATGGTATCATATTCATGCACAGCGGGGTGTGCAAACGCCTATAAATCAAAACGTAGAATCTGAAATATCTATAAAAAAAATCTGTGCAAATTTAACCATGACCCGGTGCCAGACAATAGGCCTTCATACGCTTTGCAGCTTAGCAGACACCAAGGAATTTTGTTTGGAAGTGATAGCTACTGTCTATGTAATATTTAGGACCTATTCATGGAGCATCTGGCAGAAAATAAAAGGGTTTCCTCCTCTAACATATGCTAAAGAAGGATGTGGTCCTGCGCCTGCTCCTCCTTTTCTGACTTTTTGCAAATAGCACAACATAAGAGACAGTTGTTTCTGGCTGCCCTGCTGCCTGTCATGGCTGTCAAGTGAAATCCCGTGAATTATTGCTCTTCCAGATGTAAGAGATTTCCAGGCTGCCTTAAACTGCCTGTGGTTTGTGGTACTGGAGAGGAGAGAAACGAGATTAAACTTCATCTCATCAGTGCAATCTGAAAAGATCACACAGAGGACTAATCATCACAGCTTTTTCATTCCAGAGCCGGACCCCAGAGCTGCGCGGTTTTGTTTCAGGGCTATGTCACATTAAGCCTCTTGGAAGACATTGATTAAGGTCAAACAATGTTTGAAGATCAAAACCAAAATTTTTAACTCTGTGTTGCCTCGTACATTTTGCATTCTTCAAAAAGCGTCCGGCGTTACTTTAGCCGGCTGAGACAGAAAAGGCTGTGAGTTGAGCGCTGGAATTCCGAGATGTTGGCGCTTCTTAGCGTAAACTTACGAAAGATAAAAGAGAAAATACTCACCTAAAATTATTAAGCTAATGGCATACGGCATTCCCCGTAATTCAGCAGAAACCGCCACCAAAAACCCCCACTTGTCACCTTGGTTGCTCGTAAATGTCTGTCTATGATTTCCAAAACTTGGCTTTTTGTTTGTTTGTTTGTTTGTTTGTTATGTTTTTGATGGTTTCGTCGTGCCAACAATGGCTTCTGGACCTCTGAGGTTAGTCTGAAAGTTTTGTGTGAGTAAAGAATGCTTATTCATACTCTGATTATACAGTTATTAGTTATACCATTTTCGGAATGCTCAACTGTAACCCTCCATCAGTTAGGAAATAACAACAGGTTCAAAATGATCGGTAGAAATTTAAATGAAGGTTTCCAGTTTTGTTTCCAGAATCGTTCTGTGATTGTATTGTCCGCTCCAACGATTTACTGTTTAATTTCCAAGTTTCCTCTATCCTCTTTGAGATGTGTAAATATGTATGTATGAACGCAGAGGGAGACACGGCAATGTAATGCACAGAGTTACTTGGGAACTGTACTTTAAATAATAGCGGTAACGCAAAAGAGCCTAGTACCTTAAAACCTAAGCCCTGTCAAATGATTACTGTCATAACTGTTCTTTTTATGAAATCAAGGCAAGTGGAGGGGCCCCTGACAGTTCACTTCAGCCCTATTAGCAAAATATTAATTATAGATAAGGAAAATATATTGCCCCAAACCCACCTGGAAATAATTGACAAATGTATGCGACTTAGATCAGAACGTAATTGCCCTGATTCGACCTATGTAGCTTTTTTTAAAAACTGACGTCGCTTGTTTAAGTAATAGTGTTGGCTACCAGATGTAAAACCTCCCAGGCTACCTTCCTTTTCCGTCTGAGCTCGGGCATATCACAAAGGCTCTCTAATGTGAGGGGATACCAGTAAAACTGTGATGAAAACCATGGGTGTGGATATCTG
Source organism: Bucorvus abyssinicus (assembly GCA_009769605.1). Classification (NCBI taxonomy): domain Eukaryota; kingdom Metazoa; phylum Chordata; class Aves; order Bucerotiformes; family Bucorvidae; genus Bucorvus; species Bucorvus abyssinicus. The sequence continues at coordinate 3,021,542 of CM020033.1, forward strand.
CAAGTGGCTCACATGAAAGCGTTTACTGGTTTTCACGCACGTGTATTAAACCGTAGTGGAAAAGAGCCCTTCCTTGAAAGTGCAGTAATTATTTGACACTGCTTTTCCTCAGACATTTTTTTGCTGTGGGATGCAAGTGAAAGATTACAGCTGAAAAAATGATCATCATACCTGAGGTAGGCTCACAGAATCTTTTCTTATGTTCCGTGTGAAGTTGTCTTGAACTGAAACCTCTGCTCCTTAAGGATTAAGGGATTGAAAAGCAAAGACCGAAGCCGCTGTAATTTAAACCCAGTCATTCTCGAGCACAAAGGTGCAAAATGAACTAAGTCAATCTGCTTCTTTGCTAGTTCAGCTAAGAAATAATTTTACCTTTTTAAAGTTTTGTACTACGAACATTCCAACGACGTGATTGTTTTTAAAGGAAATTTATTTTCTTGCTTTTTCACCATGAGATCAGAGCCATGACACATGGAATAGGTGGACGTGGTTTCAAATTGCAGCGTACGGCGTTTCTGAGAAATTCCATCTATGTGATGTATAGACAAATCATAAAGATGAAATGAATCAATGAATGTCACTGAAGTGGGTTTTCTTGATTATAATAAAAATGTCTCGTCTCCAGAAATACTTGCAGGGCAATTTTCTCTTGCTATTTTTAAAAAAAAAAAAAAAAAAAGGTTTTATATAACTAAAGAGTCATAAAAAGTATCAGAAACAAACTTAGTTCCAAGGACTGCAAGAGAAGAGGGAGCATTTTTTTTTATAGTGCAGATAATTAATACGTTCACTAGACAGAAAAAATCCGGTTAATTACTGGGTGCACGATAACTGATTGCAGGTTCTGAGTTTCAGTAACAAAATCAACTGAGTTCACGTTTCAGGTTGTTGGACTCTTCGTAAAGTTTGTCGCAAAGACCCAGTACGTCATTCTAACCAAAACAATTCCAAAGAGCAACGTACCCAGCGGAAAAGGAAGGCCCGGCACCGGGCTGTGGGCACTGCCGTGCCGCGCAGGGGACCTGTCTTTGATTCCTGGGTCTAACGCTCTGCTCGCAGACGAGCAACCCCTGAGAGGCTGCGACGCTCAGCGTGGGAGGAGAGAGCAGCTCCACGGCTTTGGGAGCGCAGCCTCTTCGGAGCCGCTTGCTTGGCAGCAGCTCTAGTTAGCGCAGGCGGCGGTGGGCTCCCCCCAGCCTCCCGACGGAGCATCAGCTGCTGCGAAGGAAAGGCTTACGTAGAGGGGAATAAGGGAGTTGTGGTTGTTTGGAAGTCGGAGGAAGTTTTTCCCCCCGGGGGAAAATACCCCAACCTATTCTCTCGTGGTATGTGTTGAAATTTACTACCTGTAGGAGCAAGGGTAGACCTTAGAACTCTTGTATCAACTTTGGGCTGTGTTGCATAGTTTCCTTTTGGGTGAGGAAAAGTCACGTAAGTGGTTGCATGTTTGTGTTTATAAATCATCTTCTATCACTGATTTAAAACTATGATTCGCTGTTTATCCACACAGTTGATGTCGAGACGGCAACCGGCAGTAATACGAGCTTTACAGCACTTCCCATTTAGAACTTCAAAGCCTAACCTGGAGGACCACCCTCTCTAGAGACAGAAGCAATTAATTTTCCATATTCAGCGTGCTTGTCTTGGGAGGAAAAACCTGCCAGTCATGCCAATTGTGTGGAATGATACCAGGGAAAGCTAGTTTTTATCACACGGGCAGCTGACACAAAACTCTCCTACTTATCTTAGGTTGGATGGGGACGGGGTTCAGAGATGAAAGGTCAGTTCTTTATCCACTAAGCCCTCCAGATATTCCAAAATCCCCAGTACATTACAAATTTGAACAGTTTAAGCTCTCTTAAATAAAAGAATCTCTTCTCGAGGTAAAGTATACAGTGTGTATAGATACAGTGCAGGAGAAACATGTGAAAGGTCAGAGATGTGACCTTTTAACATCAATAGTTTTATTTATTGACAAAAAATCCAGTTTAAAGGGTTTAATGAAAACGCAAGACAAGAATCAAGGAATCTGTTAAACTATGTAAATTTGACTGACTAAATAAATTGTGCTGTGTGCCTCAGAAACTGCAGTTGCTATGAATGCTTTCTGGGGCTTATTCTTAGCAGAGAAAGCAGCTTCAGAAATTAACGGCGTACTGGTAACACTGGCAATCGTCAAAGCAGTTCCTCAATTTTTCTATTATAGCCTAAGGTAAATAAAGTGGTATTTTTATTTTCCTTTATATTTTCTTCCATGTCACATCAGTGTTCTGTTACCCTAAGTAAGGAAAAAACCCGTTGACTCAAAGGGCTCGCTCTCACTGAAATTAGTAGAGAAAACCTTGATGCAGGATGATACCCATAAAGTTTCTCTAATCTGCTGTATCTTTTATTTTATTTTATTTTATTTTATTTTATTTTATTTTATTTTATTTTATTTTATTTTATTTTATTGTACTGCCCACAGTAGTTCAAGCCCACACCAGAGAATTCTAGTTAGCGTGTCCATTGGCTGTACTTTTATATCGCTTTTACAATAAATGTTTTTCTAATACACCAAACGTACAGTGGGAAATACTGGTGACTATGTGTATAGATAATATAACTAATATATGAATATCAATACAAATAATAGATATGTGTATATGGATGGGTTTTCCAGCGGTCCCAAACACCACTGGTTTCCACGGAAATTACTGAGTGCTATAAATGCTCAGAAAGTCAGAATATAGAGCCATTCAGCTCTTAAAAATGGTTTTGATCCTCATCAAGTGCAATCCAAGAGGTCTGAAGATTAAAAGTGAAATTAAAAAAAAATCTGTTTCCTGCCAGAACAGTACTTTGGCCTTTTACAGTGCTATTTATAGACTACAACATTTCCTTTAGGTAAATCAATTATCTGTATCCTCAAATGCAAATTTTATTCTCATGGACTTTTGGATTTTGCCATTTCAGTAATAGTCTCTGGTATTCGAGTTCAATTTTACAGCTTCCCTGGAAACACAACTTCCTTTTGTGATGTAATTTAGAGGCTTCATGGAGAACGTGCATCAAGACACACAAACTGAGAACACAGAGAAGAAAAACAAAGCTGGATTAAAGATTGCCTCGAAGTGCTGGAGCTCCGGCCCAAGCACGCCGCGTTCTTGTTTAAAATGCCTTGACAATAACACCGATCATTTCATCTCTCGTACCTTTTATGATTTTTTTCCCGTGAAATGAGAACAGGACACACCTGGAGCAGCTACAATGGCAGAAACGAGATGGTGCAACACAGCAAAGCGGTAGTATATTGTATATATTGTAATATTTTCATCTTATTCCTCTGTCTTCTCTTATTAGTGTGATGAAGTCTTTGGCAAATACATCTTGATAAATTTTCATATAAATAGTAAACAATATCACGCTGTTAACATAGCTTTGCTTATGAAACTTTATAGCCTAATTAATTCAGCGGGGTCTCTTGTCAATATTTCAGACTACCTTCGGCGTGACACCATCAGTCCGTTTGATCTTCCATGCCACAAAATACGCTAACTCTGTATTTGTATTTTACAGATATTTTTAACGATACCTGAGGTTAGACAAACTATTGATGGAAGATTTCTTGATCAAAAGAGATACTTGGTTTTATCCGTAGATAACTGCACAAGATTTACAATACCGGCTTACTCAGTGGCTTGACTGCGAAGGCTAAAGCTTGCTCACGACACAACCTGCAACAACTTCACGTTTGCAGGGTTTTTTCCCCATATTTTAAACATCAGTGCTCAGTCTCGTTATGCAGCAAAGCATTTAAACACGGAATCATCACTTCTTTCACACGTGTGACAAAGCATCAACGGGACTCTCCTTTGAAGGAGATACTGTGGAATTGCCCGATACAAATATACCAAGAGTAATTTCTTCTATTGTTTAAATTATCTCATTGGAAAGACATTTCATGCACAAAGAATATGTGCACATGCAACCGGCTAGGTTACGAGCCAGTTCTCTGGCGTCACCCTGGCTTGTGTTTAAGGAGAGCTGGAATGCCCCTCAGTTAATCTGCGTTACACCGTGCAGACCAGTCCGTACGCAGTCTCACCAGTGTGGTGAAGTGACTCTTTATCAAAGATCACTTACAGCGCTCAGAGCCCCACAGTGGACTGAAATGTAGGAGAAGGTGAGTAATTTGGAACCTTAATAAACCTTAATAAAGAATTTTGCTTTGTTTGTGCCCAGCCTTGAAAAACGCAGATTTCAACTCTTAGGCAGGACGCCGCGGTACAACTTCTCAAGGGCCTTTTTTGTCTGCACACCTCGCTGCCTGCCAGAGGCTCGGTGTCACCGCTCAGCAACCACAGTAACGCAGGGTGGGTGTCCACTGCCTTTAGTGACAAGTGCCTTTTGTCTTCCTCTCTTTTTTTCCTCTCCCTAGGTCTTGATGAACATTCTAGTCTTCCTGCCTTCCTTGCTTTCATTTCATTTTATGAAGGCATTTGGAAGCCTTTTCCTATCCGGAGACAGACATGCCAAAGAAAGATAGGTTTTTTTCTTCCTGGCTTCTCGACAGATAATTTGTACCTACTGTGTGCAGCCTGAGTGCCTGAAGTACACATTAAAAGAATGAATGGCTACACTCCAGCTCCACATATGGTAAATGTGCTACCCCGATATTGCCTTACCCTGTCAGGTTAACGAATATTCATGTCTTTGTTCGCAAATAGAACCTAGTAAAAGTTCTGTTAAAAGGAGGAACGGTTTTAGGGGGCTGCTTTGGGGTTGTTGTTTTTTTTCCTTAAAAAGCTGGAGGAGGTGTTTTGGTGTTATAGCACTAGGAAGAGTTGTATAACGTTGTTATCAAGGGAAATTTTAAACTCAAGAACTAGTTTTTCACCATGAGGAGCACCCACAGCACCACCTAAATTTTCAGTATCTATGAAAACATGGCCTTAAGTCTACTAGCTGATTTCTGAAAAAAAGCAGTGTCATCGTTTTAGGTTGTGGGTTTGTTGTTTGGTTGTTTGGGCTTTTTTTAATCTCTAAATTGAGATAAATCTGGAGACGATTTTGGAACAGACTGGAAATCTTGGCCAAAAAAAAAAAAAAAACCACAACAACAAAAACCGTTAACCATTATATATTTAATTCCCATCGCAGCTAATGCAATCAGATGCCTAAAAGTTTTCATAATGTTGAAAGCCTTCACTGTTTGACACAATCTCAGAAACAGAACTTATGGCGCTATTACTAGACGAATTCTGCTAATAAATAAAGCCCATTGCTTGTTCGTGCTTTTTCTGTGGACTATATATACTAAAACATCAGAAGTTCAAAAAGATTTTATTTAAGCTATCTGTGTCATGAGATTCTGCATTGTAATTTAGAGGTGAACTGGAAAGAAGATGCGTACACTGCTATGGAAGCTGTGAGAACATGTTGTACTAGTACCTTAGCTGTCACTCCAGACAGTCAAATGAAGGAAGTCAATGGATCTGTGGTACAAAGGTCAGAGTGGCAGTATTTCTGAAGAATTCAGAGAAGCTGTCTGGAGACTGCTAGTGTGTGAGGTGGAGGAAGAAAAGGAAAGATGAGCAATGAATTCCCTAAAGCTATTCCCCTGAATGTGTTCCATAATAAATTTTAAATGTGTGTCATAGTGGGGTAGAGGAGTCGGATTTACTAATAAGTTGCATTAACTTTTGTAATGTTTTATGATCGTGATCTCTTTAAGAGTTTTTAAAGTTTGTATAACACAAATAAATTCAGATTTTTGACTGACTATGTCATTCTCTGCTATTATATACTTTATCTGCATCTTTTATATATGAAATTAAGAGACTGCTATATCCCTCTTACTCCTTTCTTTGCCTGACTGCTTAGCGGCCAGAAACCGCTGTGATCTGCCACAGCGTCAACGACTGAATGGGTGAGCGGATGTTTTCCCCGCAGAACCTAGACAATAACGCTGGGCAGAAGGAAAATGGACTAACACAAGGATCTGATGCGAGAATGCCTTTCCTCCAATGACCCATCTGGCTTGCCCATGACAAAGCTTTTACAGGACATAACATAAATGAAATAAGAAGAATGAAAGCATTAAACAATGTAGCTGAGGACAGAGGAAAAATAGGAATTTAGAGGAAGGCAGAGTCTATCTCAGAAGCAGAAAAAGGCAACATTGCCTACGCGATTGTTCCAGCCTTCACAAAAGGGATTGTTTGCCTAGCCGGGAGCCGCCGGAAAGGATTAACAGTTTTCTAGGGCGGACAACACCACTGTGATCCCACCTCGGGGTATCTCAGGTGTGAAGTGGGGGCTTGGGGAGAGGGCAACAGTGCAGGCTCAGTTGGCCAGTAGTGCCCTTGGCTGACATCGTAGTTTATTTGTGAGCTTATTAAGGCTGGCCAGTCCTTCGGGAGCATTCTTGGCAAAGGTCACAAAAGACAAGATTTTGCATAATGAATACATTAAAATCTTTTTGTTAGTGCATGGGGAGCAAGAGGATAATGACAATGAAGCTTTGGAATACAGGAAAGGAGGTAAAAGCAAATTAGTCCCTGAGGTAGCAAATATGATCACCATGTGGACTTGGGTTTCTATTTTAGCAAGTGAGCCCTGAGAGAAAAAAAGTGCTTGGAAACATGCTGCCTTTTATTTAGATCCATAGCTACTGCACTGAAAGAGTACGCCACAAAGGGCAGGAGTGCCACTTTCCTCTGTGATGAGGCATTTATGCGGAAGGATCCCATACAGTAAATAGGAAGGGATGGAGGATGCTCTACACATTTTTAAGTGGGGGGGAAAAAAAAAGACCAAAAAAAAGGATGCCATTTCAGCATGTAGGATATAAATTGAACTTGGTTATAACAAATTCATGCTGAAAATAAAGTTAACGTTGTCATATTTTAACCATGAGTCTCCTGGGGGAATGATGTCATAATACAGCAGATAGGACCTTTATAAAAGACCCAAATTGAGCGGCAAGGACAAGCAAGTTTCGGTACCCATGCGAAGATGACAGGGTCTCAAAACTCAACAACCTGGTGATTCAAAAGACTCGGGACTGATAAAAGGCAGAAACACCAGCTATTCGGGTCTGTTCAAGGGTGCTATAAAGAGAACCGCATCCCAGTGAAAATAGATCAAATACTACTCCAGTTGCTAAGATACCTTAATGTGACGAAAGCTAAGTAATTTTCTCAAGTTTTTGTCATTCTTTGCAGTGGTCCTAAAGTACAAATATGCAATCTTAAGTAACTGGAAGTTAGAGGAGGACGTAGGAGTATAGCAGCTGGTCCATTGGAGCACATCAGTGCTCTCTTTAGGCAAGTTTAGGCCGGAGGAAAAATCAGCGAATTACCGCATCATTTTGCTAGGATGTCTTTCAATCACTCTATCAAGATCTTTACAGCTCCCTTTGGCAAAGCCCAATATAGAAACTACTGTACTTTTTTGGTTGTCACTAGATCATTTAGAAAAGCAAATTCACATTTATTTTTGGTCCTTTGGGGGAAGAGTCTCGAACAGAAATAGATATATATTTATAATTCACGCGTATTTTGAAGTCTGTGAGCAGCTGTAAAGGACCACAATAATTAGTCCACTAACGAAAACTTTGTTTTATTTGCACTAGCCTGTTTTGGCATTACTATTTCTATAGAAAACATAGGAGCTAAATGATACCATTCTTTTTCACCTTACCTTCTCTCTGTTTGTGCCTCTGTTACACGCCGCTTTTAACTCATCAGATGATGCAACTGGTAACCAATTTTTGCCTCCTAACAGAAAGTTCACCAGCATAAATTGGAATTCTGTGTTTCTAACCCCTGGTGACTCTGTATTGGTTGCAGGATCTAACGTGGCCCTGGTGAGGTGACAACATCAACTTTAAATGCCCAGTCAGCAATTTTCATGGCATTTTGAAATTTTTTATTTTTTTTTGGCTAAGATGCCTCAAGGATGATTATGCTATTCCAAGCAAATTCTTTAGTGGTAGGGACAAGCTGTTAAAATAATTAAGATTTGAAGCTCCTGTGTTTGCGGATAATAGGTGAAAGTTACAGTTAATTTTAACGCTCAGACTATGTCTAAATTAATCACATTACTCTAGCCCCATTTGCCCACGCGTGCACCAGTTGGAATAGAAGGAAAAGATCGCATGCTGTGCAATGTGCGGTGCATGAGTTTCCGAAGCATTGACTGAGACTGCCCACACAGCTACTCTGCCTTTTCTGCTGCACAAAAAAATGAATTAGGACCGCGATGAAAAATAGAAGTGTTTGGGTTTTTTTTTTTAATTTCTAGATTTAGTTTGTAAATCGTGAAATATATGCAATGTCTTCACAGGCATGAAAGGACACCATCTAAATTTCTATTTGAATAAATATTGTAGAAATGCTTAACGTACTATAGAAAGATTTTCAGCCAACACATGAGGGGAATACGTTTCTTTACAACCTGGACAACTACCTGGTTTTTATTCTGTGCCAAGGAATGCTTAGCACTCCTGCCACTGTAACTAGCATACTTTTAGTGTCTGGCCTCAGATCACTGACAACACATATGCAAAGTCATCAGAGCACAATGCAGATGAAAGCAGAGCTTGTTAAATGAATGAACTCAAAAAAGTTAGTCAGTGGTAAATCATCATCAAATGGAAGTGGTCCTTGGAAGCTCCTCAGGGATCAGCATTTGACTCGGTGTTATTCAACATTTTCACCCATGAGTTAAAGCACAAATATAAATCATTCTTAGAAAATTTGTGGGTGGCAGCAAGACCGGAGAATCAGTAAATAATAATGAGGACAACAAAGCCACACACTGTACTCTAAATTGCTCGTAAAATTGAGATAATTTAAAAAACAATTTTTTTAAAAAAAACAACGCACGTTACAACTCAGTTAAATGCAAAACCATGCATGGGAGAAAAAGGTCCAGGCCAGCCCAGCAGGATGGGCACCTTTGTCTGTCAACACTGAGGAAGCTCTAAGTATCATAGTGGAGAGGTAAACAGAGGCACAACTCTGAAAAACAGCAATTGGAATCCTGTAAATATCCAAGTGAGAAACAGGATCTGGAATTTTTATATCTCTATTTGGCAATAATGAGACAGATAAGAGAATACTTTGTCCATTTCTGTTGTCCACAGTCCAAAGAGTTTTGGTTTGTCGATTTTTCAAAATCTGGAGATGTTGTAGAAAAGAGCCACACAACGATTCAAGGTTGGATAAAATGCCTACAGTGAGAGACTTTAAGAGCTTGGTTTGTTTAGTCTATTGAAAAGAAGATTGAGTGGTGACTTGACTGAGAGGTAACTGTGAAAGTATAAGTACTCTCACAGTGAGAAAACACAGAGTACTAAAGTGCTCTTTAATCAGGCAAAGAAAGGGATAACAAGAACTAATGGCTGGAAGCTGAACTAAGCCACATGTTAACCATGAGTGGTTAACCACTGGAACGAGTTATGAAACGGTATCATCCTTTCCCTATCTTTTAATGTCTGCAGATCAAGACAGATTCTCTTTCTGGAAGAGACGCTTTACCCAAACACAAGTTATTGGCCTCAGCACAGAACAACAGGATAACATATGAAGACCCATAATGGGAAGCCAATAGCATAATATAATGACCTTTCCTGGTATTAACCTCTATGAAAAAAAATACCCAGATGGCCACCCCACTGTGCATCTCTCAAACGTCTTTGGTTATGTCTAAGACCAATCCTTGTACCGCTTCTGTCTGAGATGGTCTGAGTTTTCAAGTTTTAAAGAACTATGTAGCAAAATGTCTTTCAAAAATGTGTTCTAGAGAAAATGCATTGGAATGAAAACAGGAATATGATTAAAAATATTTTTAAATTGAATTGCTTTAGCAGTCTTGTCAATAGGTGAGCAGTTACAGTATCACTACTCAGTTCGTTGAGCAAGCAAGCAGTTCATATCAGGGCTAGTTTTGTTTAAATAAAACCTCAGCCTAGCTTTATGTTTTCTAGTCTTTTCTGTCGTTAAATGGGTCACCTCCCTCTAACACAGCTGTGACAGGCTCAGTAGTGTGGTTTCAGGGTATCGTCTTTTCAGATGGCAGAGTAAACACACTCATTTGCTGTGCCAGAATGAATAAAAAAGAATTGTTGATCCTCCTCCACAGAAAATCAGCAAGTTCTTTCTGTCTGGAATTGGATAAAACATTAACTCCAAATCAAAGAAATATTAAATGTCTTGATGCGTGTGAAGAGAGCATCACCTAAATTTCAATTTGAACAAATATTGCAGGTATTCTTGATGTAGTGTAGAAAGGCTTTCAGCTGACGTGTTAGGGACATGCACTGCTTTACAGCTGGGGCAGCTACTGATGCGTTGTGGAGCTGCTGGACTGAAGGATTAGGCAAAAAGAGTAGGGCTATTCTGCCAGATACAAAGAAGCTTTTAGCCATTGGTATATTGGCAGAAATGGTTAAGGTAATAGCATCAATAGGAGATAGGTGTTTTCCCTAAGAAGAGATAACAGAAGAGAATAGAAGTAATCAACTACAGATGTGTGATTATTCATCAATAATGTGAAGAGCAAGAAAGGCACTTTTTCCTTACATTGAATCAAGTACAGGGCATGTTTTCATGCAGAAGTTGATCAAATTTAACAATACTCATTCAGAGATAATCAGTGTTAGAGCCAGCTTTCAATCAGTTAAGTGGTGCAAAGCTGCCCTAACTCCACCCAGGATTTGACTTAATTCCATGGCTTATTGTAGTTTATTTTACAATGGTTTTTGGCCTATAGTGCATAATTTTTTAATCAATAAAATATAAAATTATATCTGCCGAATCTAAAGGGGAGGAGAACTGAAGGAAAATGTGTGGCGTAAACCAAAATGTAAATGCAATTATGAAGGACTGCACAATCTCTGTTACAAAAAATACTATCCAGTGTGTTTAACTTGGCCCCAGACGCTGATTCTCTTCAGCTTCCAAGCTAACTGCACCTGGGTGGAATCCAACCATTGCCACTGGATCTTCAGGCTGAAATGCAGGTATCCTAGATATCTTTTATCCGAGTTTCCTTTGGTCAGGAGATATTACTGTTGAGTGGCTCTTGCACACTAACAGAAAACTCCTAAAATTTCAGTGACTTGTGGATGATAGCCCCAGAGCTTCACCCAACTAAGGTATCCCTGCCTAACCCTCTCTGGCCAATGTGATGGAAAAATAAGTAGCTTGGCTTCTGTATCATAGATTTTCTTTTAAAAAACTTGAGGAACAGTTCTCTGAAAACCTCAAAGATTTTGCAAGACACTGTTCTGCAATTAGTTTTCCTCTCAGCCGTTCAAAGGGTAGCACATCAGAAGGGTGAGCTCCTTCAGTGGTGCTCTCTCCTGTGAGTTTTCCATACCTGTGGCACTCTGTTCTTCAGCAGATACGGTTTTTATGAATGTTCAGGTAACCCACACTTAAGAAAGTAGTTCTATACAATTCTTTTTGGGGTGGTGGAAGGCGAAAGGGGAGAAAACCAGAGTCAGCTTCTCCTTGCTCCAGGCCTGGCATTCCACAATCCCACTTTCCTCTGACATCATTCACTGCCACTTCAGTTGGGTGGAGATACCACTGCTTTTGGGGCCATGGTCTTAGACAAATCAGTGAAGTTACTCCAATTATCAAAATTAACCTGGAAAGTTATTCGGATAGAAGGAGAAACAATCAGTGAAGGGGTTTAATCTTTGGGAATGGTGGCCACTAATGAGTCAAATTTCTTCGGGGAACAAACATAACTGCTGATAATATATTTTACTGGTATGAAGCAAAAGAGCTGATATTCTGTGCAGTAGAGGAGCCTCAGCTGTTAAATCTAGGTGGGGAACGAAGTACACTTGTCAGACGACCTCAGATACCACTTTCTTTGTGACAAAAACTTATTCCCAGATAGCGCTGTCAACTTAGTAGCTGCTCAATTGGTGCCGTGGTCAAGACGAATGCTTGTTTCTTAATAAAAGTTTGTGTTGGGTAAGAAAGCAGTGGCCCTCACCTCAGGCACTTCATTAACGGAACAACCCACTGATAATGGACCATTGCATCATTATTGCTTAAATAATGATGTTATACTGCGTGAATGTAAAGCAGCTTTGTTTGGAGATACAAATATACTTATGTCCAGAAATGTACAGAAATGCCTTAGTACTTATTTGCTACATGCAAAGGTTTTGTTATTTGCAAACCAGTATTTTAGGGATATTTCTGCTTACTGATTTGTAGTTTGCATTGGATGCTTCTCAGTAGATTTAACGCTCATATAGTCAGTTAGATTTTGCCTTTTCCTGTCCAACATTCCAAACAATTTGGGTGATACGCAAGCCTGGTTTGATTGAATTGCCTTCCCTAGGTCACGCTTTCACATTTTGTTTATAATTCTTCCTCCACTGTGAAACTACTCCAATCTATCTTAACTTCACTGCAGTACGGCATGGGAAACCACCAGTTAAAGAGGATAATTAGCACAAGGATTACAACATTGAAAAACGCCTTCAATGAGAGACAAGTACGACTTCTGTGACAGGAAGCCTATCAGTTTGGAGAATCACTCGTGGAGCTCCTCAGAGATTGGTCTTAGGACCAGTATTATTTGATACAAATACTGGGAGTGTGCTAATGAAATTTTTCTGATGTCAAAAAAACCTTGGTGGACTTGCCAAAACCAAGACACCTGGAATATCATACAGGAAGAATTACGTGATGATTGTAGAAATAGAAGCAAGATGAAATTTAGTAGTACAAAGTGTGAGGTCATGCACTCAGGGAATAATAACAAGAATTTCTGCTATAATCTGGGAGCTCATCAGTTGGAAATACTGCAGAAGAAAGGCTCAGGTTTAATCAGTCAATCACATGATGATTATCACTACCATTGTGAAGCTGCCATGAAAATGGGAAGTGTAATCCTGGGGTGTGCTGGGATGTTTTCTAGTACTAGCAGAGAGTACTGCTTGCACGAAGTCTTGCTTGGCAAGACTGCCTCTGGAAGAGCGCATAGAGTTCTGTTGCATCACAATTGCATTCAAACCACAAGTGCCTCAGAGAAACACAAAAGAGATGTTAAGAAGCTCAGCCGACGCCTGAAAAGCACCTTAACTTCTTTAGCTTAGCAAAATGAAAGCTGAGAGAATACAGATGTACGTTGTAAATACATTATATGGCAGGAGGAGAGCTATTTAAGCTTGAGAATGAAAAATAACTAAACATAAATTAATTAATGTGGTAATTCACAGAATGCTTATAAATATGAGTGCAAAGTTCTGCAACAGCACTAAAAGAACTAAAAACTATCTGCATTTGACATCAAGCTCAAGAAGTTTACAAAGAGAGTGCATGTTGAATTTGCCTCTAATAGTCAGGGATTTCTTCCTTTCCCTAAACCTTGAATCGCTATTGCCGGAGATGTTTGCTGTTAACACCTCTCTTTAAACTGAAACTAATAAAACGGATGGCTCAAATCCATTGCCCGTCCCATCACGCTCTATTGAAGGGTTTCAGTTAATTTTTTTTTAAACTATAATTCAGTGCGAGTGGTTGATGATGACAACCATGTTCAGTTAATATCCTGCAGTATGAAATTATTTTCAGCCAAAGGGAAAGCGCTTTAGTAAACAGGTAAGCAGCATTTTAGTGACGAACCTATGCAAAGTACAATAACTATAAGGTGCACAGCAACCACAAAAAAAATTTCACGTCTAGACTACAATGAGAATATCCTACAATAATTCCCTGTCTTTCTAACTGTGCGTGAATGAATGAAGCAGAGAAGTCTTCGAAAATGCTTCGCCCGATGGACTCAGTTGGACTCACATTAAGAGGGAGGAAAAGAGTGACATATCTGTACTATTGCTTTAGGCACGTTCAAACAACCCAATTTATTTAAACCAGAGGTACTTCCTCGGTTCCGTCTCTGAAAAACAACAGCGTGACAGTTTGATATCTTGGATGCAGAGAGAGCTTCATTGGCACAGAAAAGATCTGGGTTTGGAAGCAGCAGAGAGTTCTTGCTCCTGGGACAGCGCCTCATGTTATGACAAAAATGAAGTATTCAAACTAGTGAAATTCAGGGGTTTTCAACACTATTCTTTAAAGAACGTTCTTTGTGCTTATGACTACAGGGATATAGGGTATGGAAAGATAAGTAAGCCAACAAGGAAAACAAATGTAAAAGCAGAACTAAATTTCAATCCAACATAAAGGAATAATTAAAAAATAAAAATTAAAAGGCCCTGCCCTGAAGGGGGAAGAGTCCAGCTGAACATCCTTTGTTTGGAAATGGTAAATGAGAAGATCTGAAGTACAATGTGTATAAAGACATGCTTTCAAACTCATGTTTTCTTTAAATCCTCAACCTTCAGTCTGCAAATATAACTCCAGTATACAAAGATATTTTTTATTAGTTTTATGAGAAAACATGCAGAAAAGGACACAGTATAATGTGTTCAAAGAATCCATGGGAAATGTGCAGAGGTCCACTTCACACCATGTTTCTTTCTGAAGTACAAATACAATACGGGCTTCCTAGTGAAGTATGTTATTTTGAAGAAGTTGCTGTGGTTTTTTTCTGATTAAGGACCACACTCTTCGTCCTGAATCCCTAAATTCAGGTAAATCTTGCAAAAATATATTTAAGATATTTCTTTTTCTTCACGGTTTATGTTAGCTCTTTTTTTTTTTTTTTTTTTTAGGGAAATATTCTTGTACGGTAATAGAATAATTTCATTCCGTATCACCTCCATTGTCCTGTATCTTCTGCTACTATTGGACTCTATATTTTTAGACTGGGAGAAATGAAATTATGTATAGCAAGCAATTAAGGCCTAGAATTGTCAAGCTGTCATGGCAGACGGTAGAAGAAATTGTATCTTAGTTGAATCTTACCATTATATAATGCCATTTCTCTGTAGTCCATCTGCCTATAATCTACTGTAAATGCTAGATGAAGACCCTGAGTAATTTTTTTCTCTTCTTTAGTCTGTCACCTCACTGTTAGGGAATGCAGAGTCAGGAATATAGTAGGTGGTATATAAATACAAGCATCAATTCCTACATTTTAAATTATAGCCATTTTAAATTATTACCACTAGTTGAGGTAGATTGCTGGGAGTTTGCTACACCGGCCATCTCAGTCTGCACTTTTAGGAGCCACATTGTGACTTCAGGAAGTATCAGGCAGCATTGCCTTTTGCAAGGGCTTGGCTGTCTGGACACAATAAAGCTTGCAAAATGACAAATTAAATAATGCTGGAGCTGTTATATAAGCGAGAACATAAACTTGCAGAAAACATGCTGGATTATAGCTGTACTGAACGTGCGGAGACAAAATAGAAGTGCCGGTGTCCATGTGGCAACATGAAGAGGGGGCACGGTGTTTCCAGAAGATATCAGGGCTCCTCTTCTTAAACATAGCAGGAGGAATGTGGTATCATTCCGAGTGCTGTTTTTTATAAACCACAAAGGTAGGCCAGCGTAAGGCAAAACAAATTGTGAGGGTGAAAAATAAGCCCTTAAAACAAGACATACACCTAAAGAGACTAAATAGACCAGACTATCAAGAGTTAAGGCAACTAGGTAGACCGGTGTCTGTCACGTCAGAGCTAGGCAGGAGAGCCATACACAGTATAACAAACCAAAACGGCGCTAAAAGAAGAAAGTTCACGTAGGAGTGAGATGATCACTGCCTTTGGAATGGACAAACAAAAACCAGGAAATGGCAAAAAAAGCCACCTCGCAGCTGTCTTAGTCAACGAGTCTCCAGGCATGCCCACTACTGCAAACAGCAGCCCCCTGCCAAGAGTGAAACTGGCCAAACTGGCAGAAATCAGAGAGGTGGGAGCTCTGCGTGCTCCCAGGGACAAAAGTGACCACAGAATTAGGCTCAAAGTTTGCCAAGTTTGCTTATGGCAAAGAGGGAAGTTAAGAGACTGTCCACAAATACTGGTGAAGAACAGGAAGGCTCTTTCCAAAAACATGGACAGCAAATAGAGCTTCTGCTGGAGTAAAGAAGCCTAGAACAAACCAGCGGGAAAGAAGGAAAATGAAGGAAGCTTCTGAAATGAAAAACTTCAGAGATATTTTTGAGAGAAGTGTGAGTTGACAAAGAGAGCATAAGGCAAAGGGAGCTCTCAGAACACAGACTGGGGTGAAAAACAATTTAAAAAAGGAGATATAGAAATTCTAGAATTCCCAGAATTGGGGGGGGGGGGGAACGACGACAATATATGTATATATATATACACATAAATATATAGAAAAGTCAGTACCCCCTAAGTCTAAGGATAGAGATGTCCATGTTCTGGGTGGACAGATATTTGTTTGTTCACATCCTGGGTCTTAACAGGCAACAATAAAATAATTTTTAAAAGCAGTAGAAGTATTACTGACTGGGACCAGAAGCTCTAACCTCACTCTGACTTCAGAGCTTTCCAAGATGTAAGTTAAAGGTGACAGTGATGCAGTTTAAAATTTTAATTTATTTGTAGTAAATGTTTTGGGAAGTTTGTAATATTTGTTGTGTTGACATCTCCAAGTGAAATTAATGGACATGTTACGAGTGTTGTAAAAAAGTAAAATTAATAAATCTTTTATGAACTGAGTCGCTAAAGTTAAGTCACCAATGGAAAAAGTGATGGTTGTTTTACTTTCCAGTGGTTTACAGTGATTGCTCTAAACTGCTACATTAATTTGGTGGCATTGTGTAATAAACTCAGCTCTGCAGTTGTTTTTTACAACAGTCTAAGAAAACATCCTTGCAACACTGCAAACCAGTTCATCCTGCATAACCTTTACAAATGTCTCCTGGCAAAAGTGAAAATGTTTTTATATTGGATTTGGTTTATATGAAGATAGCTGTGATCCAGTGGTTAGGATAAAGTTCTAAATTTAAAACAGCTTATACTTCTCCGTCATTGCGGTACTATCCTGTTATATGACTTTGACTAAGACATGTAAATCTACTTTTTTGTATGGGGTGCAATTCAGAATGCCTACTGGCAAATTTTCAGCAAGAAAAAAACAAAGCGGCATTAGAAATGAACATATCTAAAAAAAAAAAAAAAAGCATTAGTGTCTTAGAATTGTTTTTCTTTCCAAATAGGAATTATGATGTTTACTTTGTCTTTATAACTGAAGCTCTGGAGTGTTATAAATGCAAAAAGCAATATGAAAGTTCTCGAAATTATTAATTTTCCACAACCTCATTCTTTAAAAATAGAGTGTGTTCATTTCCCTTTGTTCATGAACCAGTTCTAGACATTACTTTGATTTATACTGTACAAATGCTTGATATAAATTCCAGTTTAGAAAATATTATCTCTATACTAAGTGAATTGAGCAAAGAAGTAGCACAATGGCCAACTTATTGCCAGACGGGTTCACATTTAATCAAAGAGTAGACTTGTCCTCTGCAAAATAAATTCGAGTACAGTATTTAAAAATATACATAGGGGTGCATCTGTAGCTGAAATGACAGACATTTTAAACCTATTAATGTTTTACTAAGTTTCGCCTTGTAAAAGAAGAATTTAGGGTGCATTCTAAGTATCCAGCTTTTATTTCTCATATATGTTAACATGCATTACGAAGGTTGCTGTGGTAACTTGTCGGTTTTTCCTTAATGGTCATATAAAGCTTTCATTAATGGCCAGCATGAATCAGACCTTCCCGTGGGCAACTTGAACTCAAGTACAGACTTTTGTTAAGGGTTTTTTAATTGAATGAACAATTTTAATTTTTTAAAGACGCATAGTTGTTTTTCTTCACGTTCTTCCCCCCATTTAGCTTCTCGGATCCTGAGGTGTTACTTAAGGGCATAATTAGAAAACATTTGGGGATAATGTCCAAATAGTGGATTCAAAGCCGTGATTATATTTTCCTTTTTATCTAAGTTCTATTTTTGCTTTCATGATCATGAAGACTGTAAGACACATTTAAATCACGAACTTTTTCAGAAATACGATTTTTTAAAAAATAATAATACATTTTAGTAATAAAAATTGAAGACATGCTAGTACAATCCTTAGAACTGTATGGTACATGAATAAGATTGTGTTCGACTTTGTTGTTATGATGGTAATGAATTTATTTGTAAAGTATCTCAAGCTGATGTTTCTCAGCTGCTTCTGCTTCCAACAACATTACCTTATGTCAGCATCTTTTCTGATCATTGTAAACCACAATCTCTAGTACAGTACCTAGGAATCAGTAGAAGGAAAAATATATCAGGAAAAGGGGTATCTAACAAATAAACCACCCAAACTACCTTCCTCATATTTCCAGGTAATTTCAAGAACAGCGGAAAAAAATTAGTCCGTTCATCTGTGGATGTGCATCTCAAAGCAGAGAAAACACTCGGTAAAGATATCACTGAAAAAAAAATGATAACAATAATAGAAAATGTTTCTGTTATGCTTGTCTAGTCAAAGTACTATGAGAACATTAACTGCACCAACTACTCAGCACCACTGATAAACCAACGTGTACATTCTGTTTATAGTAGTGATGAAACGGGGCCAAAGTTGAAATAGCCAAGAGTATATTCCTTATGAGTGACAGAGACAGAAGAATTTCATAGCAGTTAATTCTATATTCAGCTCATTAAACTATGGAGCAATACGAAACTACTGCTGAACATGGCTGCTAAGAAAGACCTAGAGTTTTGTGAAAGAGATTTTATGGCCAGGACACATCTCAGCTCGGATTTAACATAAATTGCATCTAATTGTGCAGAGGATTCCTCTGAAGTTTCTGTTGAATACCATAGCTTTCATTTCCTGCAATGAAACTGGTGGGAAATGTTGTTCCTGCACTACTACTGTGTGCACTACTAAGAGAGCTGTGACACTGCTGTTCTTTCTGCTATGCCACACACACCACATCCAGAGAAAATCATGACAATGGAAGTCAAGTCGTCCCTGTTTATCTACCTACTTAGCTATTTTTGCCACGCAAGAGGACTGAAGTTGTGTAATAAATATCTGTAAGATCTTATGAGGAACATGAATAGAAGTCTTAGAATAAATGCTTCCATCAGGCAGTTATAGCCTATAAGCACCATTTATTACTCCTTTTATAAGGACAGTACATAGCTTGGCATAGGTCGACCTTATTCCCTACCAACTTCTTTACATTCACTGACATGTTGTACGAGCAAAAATGAAGGCACTAAATTTAAATTTCCCAAAAGACAATACTGCAACTCTTACACCTTCCTGGAAAAAAAAAAATGTTGATTATCATCTTCAGTTTGTCTTGTAGCACAAATTTAAGAAATAATTCCTTACTTCTTCCTAATAAGAAGACAGCTTTCCTGGAGAGGATTCAACTGGAGAGCTTTCCTAAAGATCAGTGACACATAAGGAAAATCACAACTTCACAAGACTGGTGACTGGTGTGTAAAGGCAGAAGGCACCCTGGCATTAATGGAGGAGAAAAGGGAAGGAAGGGAAGGCAGCGCGATATTTTATAAATACAGAGAGTATCTGGAACATCTTGAGAATCTCCATGTGCTACTTAGACATTCAGAAGAACAGCCATTTATTCCACTATATTATCTGCACATGTCCTCATGCTTATACAGCTTCCTATTAAGTCAGTGGACTTCTAAATATTGACACAGGAATATATATATCTATAATTCAAAGGTAAATTATAGCCTTTGTTTTCAAGCTGCTTGGGCATAACATCATAAATATTGTTTATAAATTATTTCTTTGAAAGTTGTCTCATCAGCTTCTGCCTATTCTTACTGTAACTTATTCAAGGCTAACCTTTCCTTGAAATCTCATTTTAAAATAATGTTTACATTAATGGTCTAGTAATAGGCTGCCATTTAAAGTAAGTTTAAATGATTAAAAAGTAAGACCAAGCTTAAACTCTTGTTCCAAAAAATGTTTCATTTATCGCATTCCTTGTGGCGATTTAAGTAAAAAATTGTATAGTTAGAGGGTAAATTGCAAACACAGTAGTCTGTTTAATCATTATGATGAAAACCATACCAAAATTTGCAATATAAATTAAACTTTCCCTGGGACGTTTGACATCTGATGCAAAAGTTGCTTTTATAGATGTTTCTTCAAAGCTGTATAATACACTAAATGTATGTGACATTTAAAATATTGTCACTGCACCTTCATCATTTAGTTTACGGACTCAGGAACTAGTCACTTCAGCACACTAAGAAAACTGCTCAACATGCAGAGGTTTGAGTCACATGATTCCCATTAATTTTAATGGCATTAGATGGATAAATCCATTAAATGGATAAATTACATGGAAATTCTTGAGAAGTTAGGGTCGATAGAATTTACTGTTCCCAGCTTTGGTCTGAAGACCTTTGTGCCTGGCTACCTGCACCTCTGTAAGGATCCTGGGAGCCAGGAGTGGATGGAGCGGTATAAAGTGGTTAAAGCAAAGGAATTCAAAGTTGAAGAGTTCTGTGGTATGTGTTCAAAAGCAGGAAATAAATAATCAATACCAAACGGGAGAAAAGGTAGCTTTGAAATTACACTCAACATCTCCTTTGAAAGCATAATTTCCTTAATCATAGTGTGTTTTGCACATGATGCACAATTACTATTTTTTTTAAATAGTGTGAGAAATACATATTGATATTGAAGTCTGACACTTCAGTGAAGTGCATCAAATGGGCACTCATTTGTACGATAAACAATGCAAAGAGATGTTCAGAGGTTGCACTTAGAGTTTATCCTACATGTATAAATACAATTGCTGGATTGCTGTGAATTTCAGGCTGAAACAGATTCAAGCTGACCCCATTCGGTATGCCTAAAAAAGCAGAGGGAAGGAAGAAAAAAAAAAAAAAGACAAAGAAAAGCTTAGGAAGATAATTAGGACATATGAAAAGAAATAATTAAATGCTAGGTTTGGGCTCGCTTCCGGCCACCATTACCTGTACAGAAATCACTGGAACTAAACTTGGGTATGAATAAAAGCGGCATATAGTATGAAAAAAAAAAATCAAAATAATTTTTTTAGCATTCCTCAGATCTAGCCTATTGGCTCAAATAGTGAACATCCTACCTGCTTTGAGAGTTGTTCAGCACTGCGAAGTATACCATCCAAGTGCACTTTTTTGGCAGGATTGTACGCAGCTTGTATTGATTAGATAGGCAGCTATTTGAGTTGATTAGCTACAAACATTTCATGAAAAAGAAATAACTGCTCGTTCACTATAAAAACATGTAGTTTTCTTCACCATGTGCTGACTCAGCTTCACTTGCGGTCTGAAGGATGAAGTCATATAGGTCTTTCATAGTCTCCTTTTAATTTGTAACATTGGGCGGGATAAGAGAAGCAGTCTGTTACAGCGTGCCCTTGTTCTGCTGCATGGCTCCCGCCGTCAGAGGACAGAGAATCCCTCTGCTGTCTAGCGGAGTGAAGAACTCTTCAGCAGAGTCTCTTCTGGAGAACTAGGGAAGGAGGAGGCAGCAATGATACCCAATACACTGACTACATGCGGCTGGCAAATGACTTAAGAACTGGTGCCAATTTGTACAAGTAAACCCGCACCCAGCTCAGGACCTGGCAGGGACTGGGGAGCGGGCTGGCTTCTTGACTGTCTCTCCCCAAGCAACCTATGGAAACTGAGCTCATCAGAGCTTTCTCCTTACTTTTTAATCCAGCAGAACTGAACGAGAACTGGTGAGGAGCCCTTTGAGTGCTGGGCACTCCCAAGAAGCAGAAATTAACAACGGACATAACGTTTTACTGGAGCAGTTAAAAGATCGTGGTCCTGAATTTCATGCAGTCATTTGGACCATAACTGTTTTACTGGTTTCTTTTTCGGCTCACTAATGTTCCCAGGTAGCGTTCTGATCTGGAGTGTAGTTAGAACACAGTCATGACCTGGAAGTAATGAGAAGGAAACAGAGAATGACTTGGCGCCTAGCACCGAGCTAATGAGCCCATCCTTCCAACAATCTTCCTTTTTACAGGGGGAAGTTTAGTTTTATTACTGCCCCTTTTGCTTCTTCAGGATATATACTTGGAAGGGTTCCTACTTCAACTCCTCTGGCTGCTCTCCATGCTTCTTTAAAATAATAATTACAGACCTTGTTCTCTTCTTCATAGACTCTGACACCACTTGAGTGTGAATAACTCGATACAACATTGCTTTCTTTAAGATCCTGTCTCATTTTTGACACAACAGCTTATAGCGACACGACTTCCTATGAAAGGCCGTTGAAAACAACTGGCAGAGACCTGGGGAGCCAAGAGCTCTGCACTCGGAGAAAATGCCGGTCACATAGATTTGGAGGGATGGGCACTGTCACGCTACCAGCCACAGTGAGAGAATTATTGCAATTCACATTTGAAGAAAGACTACACACAGAAATAGAATTACACACGTAATAGATTGCATCAGACTCGCAGGAGAAAACCAAACATGTCAAACTCTGGAGCCATATAATGGCGTGTGAAAAAATGTGGCTTGGTATAAAGTTTGTCCTTGTTGTGTGCCAAAACACAGCTACTTGGCTATCCTCATTTCTGTACTTTCAGGGAATTCCTTTCAAATGAATATTTAATAGTATAGAGTTTGCTATAATTAATAGATTAAAATGTGCAGACTTTGCTGAAGAGGATTTCATGGGATAAGATCAAGTAATAGCAAATGTCAATGCATGTCACCCACGAACATGCTTAATTTGGGATCTGTTGAAGGAAAGGCATACGTAGGGAACAAAACAAGGTACCAAAAACTTGATATTTAACAATACAGCTGATGTGGGCAGGATGCTTAGAAAATTGAAGTTACTTTTAACACAAAATAAGAGTTTGCAGGTAGGGAGAGCTCTGGAAATGTGTACATATACATTTGGTAATAAAGTTTTGGAGGATGATGTATAACGTGTATCAAATGTGCAGAAGCAACCTAGGTATAAGGAGAATTCAAAGGTACAAACAGCTGAGTACCGGGGGGGGGGGGGGAAACAAAAAGACATTGCAAACATTAAACAGAACTAGGAGAAGGACATTACAAGAGAGAACAGGGCTAACGGGGCTCAGCCTTTCTTGATGTGTCACAGGATAGTCTGACCTGAGCAAACAGGGTTGGCTTTTTAAAAGACCAGTTTTTATGACTTACTCGGAACAGCTCTTCTAAAGTTAGGTAGGACACCTTAGCACAAACCCCATGTGCCAGCGACTCCTTTCCCTTTCACTGCCTAGCGGAACACACTGCATCTCTCCTCTCCAGTGACACACAGCAACAACTGGCGAATGTTTATGCGTAGGCGATCAGATACCGTAACTGGGACTCTTAAAATGGAAAAACTCAGCTTATATGGCAGTTGATATGGTATCCAGCTACTGCACAAGCAAGTCATTAGCGCTGTATTTTAACAAAATGAGATTGTAATTAGATGTCTGATTCTAAAGGCAGAATGAGTTGCACATTTCTGGCTGCTGTTCCCGAAGCATGACGTCAGAGTAATCAGCCAAAGACTGTCATTCTCTGCTCACCCCACATTTTTACTCCATTAGTAACTCACACCTAGTGCCTGGGCAAGACGAGATTCTCAGTCATCAGTGAGCAATAAATATCTCTGCCAGGGTTGATAAGATTTCTCAGACGTGTATAGTAGTTTTTGGTGTGTTCCTGTTTTTCAATTTCACAAGCTGTCTCTGTGTTGAGGTTGGGTCTGGATCGCTGTTGACTTGTGGCTGCTTTGCCTCAGTAGAAATTCGCAGTGTTCCTTTGTGCTAGCTGTCTCGAATGGAATAGGACCGTCACAACAGGTTTCTTTCACCCCACAGTGCGGGTAGACTATCCAGAGTATGCCAAGAACCCCAACTCCCACCTGTTGCAGTGACCCTATGGGTCACTGATTGCAGACAAAGAGAGTAACTTGCTCCCCTACGCTGGGCTGTGGCCAGCAAAGCGTGGCTGTGGGACTGGGAAATCCTACAGTCCTGCAATTTAAAGTTACCTGCACTCTTTTTCTTGGGTTCTGAGCATAGTCTTGCTAGCCCACTGACTTCACCAAGAGCTCTGTGCTTAGAATAATTACAGAATCTGGAACTACACATCTCAAAATGGAGATTAATGACTACATTCAACAGCTCTTCCCCCCAAAATACGCAGTATTACCACAGGATGTGGCAAATGATGCGTGAAATGAGACACCTTTGCTGATTGGCAGCGCACAAAGAGGATAAAGAGAATGACATGTAATTATTACTGTGCTATTAGCTGTGATATTCAACCTACACAAACACAGAAAATTCCAATAAATCCAAAAGCATTAGATTTGTTTGAAAAAGAATAAACTGCTTGGAAACTTCTGTTTTAACAAACTTCACCAGAACTTTCTGCTGGAAGGGACTAGGGTCCAAAAAACAAAGGGACGTATTTTCAGTTAGTCTCCTCCTCTCAAAGCTCATCCCCTTCATTCCCGTTACTTGGGAAAACTCAAACACCTTTCCAGCACATTACCGAATTCCTTTAAATACTAGGGGTTGGGAAGGAGGGGAGCTATGACATTAGTAAAGTTGTGAGAGGGTTGCGCGTGTACCTTTATCTGGCAACGTAACAGATGCAATGCTGTCTCTTTTACAGAGAGAAATGAATACGTAGTATGTTTGCCAAAGCCCTGATGAAGAATGAGTTAAGAATCTTTTTTTCCAGTTTTACGGATTTTATGCTTTGTGGCAAATTACAGAGCATACATTACGCAATCTAAGATAATCTGTTAGCAGAATGTGTTAAAAACAACTGAAAAAAGTGCATACACCAGTATCTGGCATCGGTTCTATAAGCTTCCCAAAGGTGACCCAATAAATTCAGAAAGCCCTTACACCTTTTAAGATAGATATGTCAGGTGGATCAGAATCCCTCCAGTTCTGGAAGACGAACAGTATTATTTATACCTTAAATATTTTGAAAAGGTGAAATTAAGTTACACGTGCAGAGAAAATTGAAGAATATTAATCCCAGGCGTTTTGTTTGCTATACGGTCAACTGATTCTTTTCCACCTGTCTATGGGGTGCTTATCTTCTCTCCGTTTAATTGATAAACACAGAATGAAAGTTTGTAAATGCTGCATGATCATTTTATTACGAAAAAAAGGATCTATTACAGAGCATCAATGTTCGCAATTTCAATTAAGAGATGGCCAGCATATCGTCATAAGATAGTTAAAAATAAAATTAACAGTGAATTGTTTCTAATGGTATCCAGCAGGCATCAACAGTAGGCCCAACGCTCTCCAGTATTCCCAGCAGTGATCTGGAGGTACAAATAGTAATCACCATGTTAAGGATCTGAGGATCACAGAAGGATTACTTGAGTAGGACATAATGATGAGGTCAAGGAAGAGGGGCTCTCTACATGCTAGACTCGCTGAAAAAAATTACCGTTTTAGGAGAGATAAATGCATAGTTATACATCGATACAAAGGAATGTCACCTCAAAAAAAAAAAAATGGGGCACAGTGCCTTGGAATGCCTTGACTCTGCAAGGATTTATGGGCCATAGTGGTTCAGCAACTTGACGTGAGCACCCCGCTGTGAGGCTGTATGAACAGAGCTAATGTAATCCTTGGATCCTGATGCAACTGTTGGAATACTTCCCATAGATCTGCTGTCCACATTTTAATGGGAACGGTGAAAAAAAATGAGAGTTCACAAAATTGCATTGAAAATGACTTTGAGAGTAGGAGAAAATTATTTGCTGTGAAAGTATAAACTTCATCTGTTTGATTATCAAAAAAGAGGGCTGAGGGTGAGTTGATTACGGTTTATAGATCATGGGAGAAAATCCTGATATGCAAAGACTATCCTGAAGGGAGAATAACACAACAACCACCCCACCACTCCCACCATGACCCCTCTCCAAAAAAAAAAACAAAACAAAAACCCAGCAAATCCAGAAGATGAACACTGACAAATCAGAAACAAAACAGTTTTCTACTAATGAAAATAAGTGTTGCAATAAACTGCCCCAAAATGATGAATTCTTCCTATTGACACATCTTCAGATCATGACGCAAGTTAGAACTTCATCAAATATTAGCTGTTCTTTAGTTAAATAACAATTTTATTGGACACAACACCCAATAAATCAAATAATAGACAAAATTTAAGGGTGTTTGACATACAAGCAAACTTGCTGATGTCAGATTTCAGAAATCCAAAACAGAATAGAAAAAGGAAGAAATAAAATAGAGAGACATTAGTATGATCTATTAAAAATTACATTGTCTGAAGATCTGAGGTCTGACTTGGGGATTTTGTTCTAAGTCTAAGTGAGGAGCTCTGACTCTAGACCACATGCTGTACTGTGGTATGTATTGCATAACTATGGAAAATGTCTTAATGTAGGTATTTTTCATTCGCATAAAATTGTCTGTAAGAATTTATATCCCAGCTGGCATGATGTTATACAGAAACAATATCGTGTGTTGTTCTGCAAGTTGTGCATGTGTTTGGTTTCTGAGGCCAAAAATCAGGATGTGGTTTGAAGAAAAGTGGGAGGAGTCAACTAGTAAAAGTGTTATACCATATGACAACCTAAAAAAAAAAACCCCACCATATCAGTTGGGAAAATATATAGCAGAACAGAGACTGCGAGACTGCCTTTACTGCAATAACGAGTGGTCTGCTGTGCACATGTGCGCATTCGCATACCACTGGCGTTTTAAAAGAATAGCATCGCAACCTGTTGTTTGCGTAGTCTAAACGTCCGTAACGACACAGCAAAACCACTTTTTGGTGATGTAATCTGATATATTGTGCCAGTACAAATCACTCTGAATTTCAGTATGTTGGAGGTAAACTAAATTATTGACAATTAAAAAAAATCTTCTGTGCCTGGGACAGGACACGGGGTGATTGTGTCACACTGCGTAGAGGTCCACTTGTAGGCTTGCTGTTGATTTAGGAGAGGGTCCTGAGTAATCACCTGCTAGAGGGTAATGGTCTGCAGGTCACCTTAGTGGATTTTAAAGATATCAGAATGATAGGACTCATGACCTAAAAAGCGCCCAACCTGTAAACAGCTGAACATACTCCATCCTCAGGTGAGTCATGCAGCTGCTGAAGTCTGAAAATATTTAGTGTTGGACCTAATATGACCAAGTGGAAACAGCTTTTTTGATCCCTAAGTTAACACACTGATTCTCCCTGAGTATTTAACTTGGGTTAGATATTCACAGTGGAATGAAAGGAAAGAGCTTCAATCTCAGTAAGTACATATGATACACGAATTTTTAAAAAAAAAAAAAAAAGTAAAATGCAAATAGCTTCAACATCAGTTTTATATATGTCTACTCTTAACAGATAAGCTAGTTGAAATAGTAGGAAAAATAGGTTTCTTGGGGAAATCACATTTGTAGCTCCCTGGTTTTTCCTACATTAATTTTTTGAAGTGTGTTTACATTTTCAGGCTCCATATGGACACATTTAGCCACATTAATTTCTCTAGTATGTTCAATCAAGTTTTCAGTAGTTATTTTTTTTTTAATTCTGTTTTCTGACTGTATGATTAATGTAAATAAATAAGTAATCTCCAGATGGGAAGAAATTCTTCTTCCTGAACTTGTGTAAGTACGGCAATTAAAGTAACTCAAAAGAGCAGCATGAATAAATTATACTCAAATTAGCTATTATCACAATTAAAAAATAAGCCCAAAAGATGCCCCTATATATTTAAATCACTCTGGATTTAATTAAAGACAGCTAGTAGAGAAAAGTTATTCTCAAGGCTTAATCTCTATTTTAATCGTTAATTAACCAACAATCCTAACACAGGTTCTTGTATCATACAGCAATTATTGTTTCCCGCTTTTCAGTAGGGCCTGATAGGTTTGGTGGCATCTGGTGAGCACGTGACGGTGATATGGCAGGCATTTCATACACCTGCGTGTCGGCTGGGAGCTGGCGCCTGCTACTGGCAAAGTAGCCGGTAAGAGACACCTTTGTCACTTCAGTGATAA
This sequence comes from Bucorvus abyssinicus, assembly GCA_009769605.1. Classification (NCBI taxonomy): domain Eukaryota; kingdom Metazoa; phylum Chordata; class Aves; order Bucerotiformes; family Bucorvidae; genus Bucorvus; species Bucorvus abyssinicus. Next base: position 3,049,504 of record CM020033.1, read on the forward strand.
CCTAAAAAGCAAAAGGTCGTATTCCTAATTTTGATGTTCTGATAAACCGTTTTGATTCTGTATTTGATGGGTCAATAGTTTTTCTTGTCCTAAATGGTGAAAGTTACAAATAGGAATGAAAATTTTTTTAATGTCCCTAACCTTAATAAACTAAGACCTGTGTTACTGGCCAGAACGCATTTCAAGGCTGGTTGCAAGAGGGTCTCTCAGAGACAAGCCTAGGGCATAGTTTAGGATAAGTGAGAGAAGATGCTCACAGTCCCCTTGCAGAGCTCTTCAGAGACAACCAGCCACCCAACTTTCTGGCAATGATGTCATTCGTCCTCGGACAGCCCTAAGATTGTCTGTTGCTAAGACAGACAGGTTAAGCGATCCAAGCTGTTGGCGGACCTAACAGCTCAGTCTCGAGCAGAGCTGAAGGTTGGCAACATGGAGTGCAGGTCAGAAGACACTCCACCCTGAGCATCCGCCATGCCTGTTGTCAGAGTAGACATCATCAGTACCCCCAGTATAACCTGTGGAGAGACTCTGCTTTTCGTATTTTACTTTTACATCGGTCTTCTACCAGTTCCACTAATTTCCTGGTAGTTTCCTTTCACGTAGCACAAAACATGCTCAGCCATATGGTGACTGTTCTCTCACCAAAATTCTCTGCAGAAGACTCACAACAATCCAAGTCTTTTTTTTGGTCTCGTTCTTTCAAGAAATACTAATGGAATCAACCTGCATATTTAATGGGAAAAGACATGATATTTGCACATTACTTTCCATACCACGGCATGCCCCAACCTGAATGGACCTAAAGGTAAGGGATCTTCCAATGATATCTCCTGAAAAACAGCCTTGAGATGTTAGCCAGACAAAGATGTCCCTGAAGATTTATTAGCTGAAACACGAAACATGGGTCATGATAATGCTAAGGAGGTTTTTGTGAGGATGACAAAATTCTGCTGATCATGGGATTTCCTAAAGGAGGGGGTTTTTTTATTCACAGCAACCTTCCCTTCTATCAGCCTCCAGAGACCTGCATATTCCAGAGATTATACCAAAAATCAGTCCACAAAAACTTACATTTGCCACCATGGCCTTAAGGAACTAGCTGTTTCAGAATGTGTAGCCCAAACTGGTTTTTGTCTGAAAAACATGAGGTCCAACAGTCAGTTTTTAAGTACACTGTGAAACACTATTCTGTTGCGCTGCGAAACATCTGAAGACTGCACAACACCAGACAGAACTGGGCATTATCGTCTTCTATTTACAGATAGGGCAAATAAAACAGATTAAATGCCCGACACACTTCTGCAAAGCAGCAAAGACTAGCCCCCAGAATGATTCCTTCAACCTGCCCTAAACACTGTGCCAGCCAACTCTTTTTTTCACTGCTTGAAGATCTTCTTCATTATGAAATGCCTTTTTTTTTTTTTTTCAGGTCCAATTATTTTTGAAGAAAATTAAGCTATGTCTTTAAATTCTTGGTTTTATGTTATCCTTATTTTTTCTGAGATCCTTTTGCAGTTTGGAAAATAAATACCTTTCCAGGCTGCTTTTATTCATTTCTATCAAATAAATTTCACTGCTTAGTGCTTCCTCTATGAATGGGGGGAAAAAAAAGTCATTACTTGTGCTCCCCCGTAAGGTGTACATTCACACGCCTTGGTATACAGCACTCTTACTGATGACATTTCTGAAAATTGTACTAATTGTCGCTAAATTCAAGAGTCTTGTTCAGGAAATCATGTCTAAAACAAACAAACCAAAATAGTTCGGCATTAAAACACATAGTTAAATATTTGCCTAAATTCATGACCAAAAGATTACAAATATACTGAGTTGCAAGGGTGAGAAAACAGTAAAGGAGCAGACACTACACGAATCAATAATTTTCCTTACAGAATTAAGTCCGAAGTCCTAACAAATTAAATGGCATTCTCCTTCCATCTATAACAATCCTAAGGAGGCTCAAAGATTTGTCTTGCAATCTCTGACATCCCCTTTATGCAGTCGTTCGTGGCAAACAATGACTGAAACACCCCGTCTTCCATATTCCCCCAGTAGGGCAAAAACCGGAGGATACAATAAAAGAGAGACTAAACAAAACGAAAACGATAAGACTTTTCTGCCCCAAACTGTGTCTCGTTCCTTTATAAAGCTTTTGGAAACCCTAATGCTTTAAAGCAGTGGGTAACAAAGATCACCTCTGAAGAGCAGGTTCTGGGATTTAGACATGTAAATAGTTTTTTTCTCTTCGAACTTGGAAACGAAGCCTACAGCTTGCTCTGCCACCGCTCACGGGGCTTTGTCTGATGGCACAAACGTAGAAGCTTTGAGTAAAACGGCAATGTCGGTTGTCAGAGGCATAACCGCGAGCGGATCCTGGTAAGCGAGGTCCCTCGTCCTGCCGCAGGTCACCAGCCTTCCTGTACCTGGTCTGGTGGCAGGGGCTGCCTCAGCGCTGCTGTTACTGTGCCGGATCCTGAGCTGGCAACACGACTTGCAAGGTTTGTTCACGTGCTTACAGGCAAGAGACGCTTTAAAATGCACAGCCTGTTAAATTCCAGTAAATAAGGTACTGCATATTTTAGAAGGAGCTTCTTACCACACAGTTCACAATTAGTATGCCCGTTTCAGCATTAAAAAGGTACCTAGGAAAAGAAAATGTGTGTATAAGTACAAAAAATACCAGAATAGAGCACTTAGACTGAATAATTAATACCATTTCATGTGATGCAACCATATATTTTAATCATCCGAGATGACTAAGGCTACAAGTTCATGTTTATTGACAAGGATGCATTTCTTCAGTCACCGTTTAAAATGGATTTTTATGGCTGGTCTTAATAACCAAGAAGCAAAAATGTGTTGCGCTGCATGGACATGCTGAAGATGTGAGTTAAAGGGCCAAGATTGCTCTCTCACTCCCTAGGCAAAAAGGCAGTGGAACTGTTACTGAGGCACTTCAAAGAAAGAACCATCCTATTTTCTCTGTATCTACCACCTTTAAATACAAGTAAAAGCACCAATTGGTTTAAAAAAAAAAAACAAAGTTAAATTTGCCAGGCTCACAACACACCACAGGTTTGCGTGATGAGTTTACGTAACTGCCCATCATCACAGGTCCGCTCCATCAAGCTGATTTCAGCAGAAGTACTGCCAAGAAACACGTTTTGTACCAAAAACGTAACATTTTCTCACCTCCTCTTTACCAGTGAGGACACTTCCTTCTGCTTCCCATGACTTCACTTCCTCTCAATTTTCTTCATGTTCTTACAGAATTAATTGCACTACTGAAAAATGTTATAATCCAAATAATCCATCTTCCCTTCAAGAACTGTTTACAGTGGTGTGCTTAATAGCTTAGGCAGAAACATAGCCCAAAACATTTTCCTGTCTTGAGGCATACCATAGTTATATGCAACAGCGAGCTTCATAGATCTTCCCATTCTACCAGAGTTGCCCCATGAACTTTACTTAACATTGTAAAAAGAACAAAATAAAGTTGTATCGTGATTCTGCAGTAAGTAGAATATCTTCCTGTATTTCTGCTTTGGCATCAGGGAGCGCTTAGCTCGACCGTGCTTTCTAACTGCAACTGTGCCAGTTACAAAAGGGAGCAGCTTCAGTCTCTTGTAGCTCAATGTCATACCCCAGGTGGAGGTTACTCCTCCTTCAGAGCTGCCAGGGAAGCTGCTCATGTAGCCACTCCCCAACTCGACTCAATCAGGGCGAACCCAACTAATTTAAACAGTAACTCAGCAAAGAGGCTAGGGATCGTACTCATGAGCAGCTCAGGGAATGTAAGTTCCAGTACCCAGAAAAGTGACCAGAAGCTTAGGGCAAGGTGAAAACTAATTTTTAGCTACCGCAGATACAGTTGGAAGACAACATGTTAGCCAGATCAAATCAAACATTGCTATACTTTGCTTCCGTAGGACTGTTTCACAAACAGATGATTTTACAGGTGAAAAGTGACTCACATCACTACGATAATGCCCCACTAGTAATAAGAACTTTACAGTGTGACTTAATCCAGCGTAAAGTGACTTGAGATCAGAGTGTGTCTCAGGATGATTTCCACAGTGATTATTTGAAAAGAGTACGGGTCTGAATCATGGGTCATCTACCGCCACCATCTGCGACTCCTCGAACGCTTCCATCAGCGCTGCCTCCGCACAATCCTAAACATCCACTGGACTGACTACGTGACTAATGTTGCTGTCCTTGAACAGGCAGACGTCACCAGTATTGAGGCCATGTTGCTGAAAACACAGCTGCGTTGGGCAGGGCACGTCTCCAGGATGGCGGATCACCGCCTCCCTAAGATCGTGTTCTATGGTGAACTTGCCACCGGCTGCCGCAAGAGAAGAGCTCCAAAGAGGAGATATAAGGACTCCCTGAAACAACACCTCAGCCTAGGCCATATTGACCACCATCAGTGGTCCACCCTGGCCTCTAATCGGGAGATTTGGAGACACACCATACATAACGCTGCTGTCTCCTTTGAGAGCACACGTAGAATCAGGCTCGAGGAGAAAAGACAGCGCAGAAAGAACCGTGCCTCGACTATATCACCCAAGGAGACCCTCCGGTGTGCTCTTTGCAACTGGTCTTGCCTATCCCGCATTGGCCTTTTCAGCCATCAACGCGCTTGCAATAAGCGTGGGCAAAGCCCTTCCCAAATCTTCGTCCGCGAAGCCAAGCCATGATTTGAAAAGAATGCAAAAAAAAAAAAAAAAAAAATCCACTAAAAAGTCCATTCTTTAAACATTCCCAGAAGAATTTCTGACTGCAAATTATGGAGAATATTAAGCAATAATAACTAAACTTCTGTGAAACAAAAAAGAAACTCCTATTCTATGGGGTTTGTACCTGAGCTGGATAGACTCCAATCCATAATTGAAAGATCTATTTATTCAGAACTGAGTCTGTAAAACTCTTAGGAGCAGTGATAAAATACCTTACAGGCCTCAACTTTCTAATTTTTTTTGTTTCCATCACTCACCGGAAAAATACTCCATGTTGGTCTGCTTATTCCCAAATGGGCAGACCAGGAAGAAATAAGTTTACGGTGAATCCACTCTTTCTTTCTTTTTTTTCTTCCCTAAGTTATCCTGCATATTGCTCCCCATTTGGACAAGGCACACTTTTATTTAGTACTCTCTATACCTTATTCACATCTGTCAACAAAAAATGCACATCGCAGTCACACACCAAGGCACAAGTCACAAAACTCACAGAAGAAGTAAAAGAAATGATATTTATATGTCATTTTGATAGTCAGGGGAGAAGTGTCCCAGTCCCTCTTTCTAAAAATAATGCTTCATACAGGTGTCATCTCTGTATTTCACTGGAGTTATCAAAAGAAAAAAAGTTGTCATTTATGGAAGTTGCTTCCTCCTATTGGAATAAAATGATCTGCTTTAAATCAACAGTTCAGTTCATCCGTATATTTTTTCCACAAAATTCACTCTTACATCTAGGGAAGTGGGAAAAAAAAAGTTGCATTAACCCACCGTCAACCTATCTGAATCTACACAAATAACACGCACAAACTCTTTTCTGGTCATCTATTCCTATCAAAAATGGATTGAAAGTATTTACTGCTTCTTAGCAAAACAGAATTAAAAAGAACAAAACCAGCTACTCCCGTCACCCATAGCAATGATAAGCTGATGAATAACCTCACCATGTCGTCATGCCAGGCGTATCTAATAGAGATGAAGAAGTCTCTGATTAGGGTATTAATTCCACACTGCTCTGCAGTTGCAACCAACTTCCCTTTCACTGACGGGTGCGATTCGTGGGTGCAAATTTCTTGGCATCAGCAATCTACCCTTTTACATTTACCTTGCTGAGCAACAGCATCGCTTTGATCGACTTATGTACAGTCCTACACTTTCACCTCTTAGGTACAGAAAGAAAAGATTGATTCCTACTTCAGTGCCACAGCTTTACACAGATGTAGTTCCAATGAATTAAGTGCGCTTACTGCTAATTTACAGTCGTGGAAGAAAAACAATTTTCTTAGTTACCCTCCTATTTAGAAAGCTCTAACTCTTTTCAATATAATAAAGTTACACTGGTCTAAAAGTTCCATGACAGTTAGGGGCATAGTTAGGTGTATTTTTCTGCAAGAAGGTGGCAGCTGGCCTCCAAGAGTAATGTGAGTTAACTAGGAAGAGGTGATTGACTGATGCTGAGGTTAATTGCTCGTTGGTATGTAGAAAGCCTATGCTAAAGAATGCTGCTTATAACTACCAAGTGCCAATTATTCCCTTATCTTCTGGTACCCATTCTATTATGCTAGGCACTATCCAAACATCCAGAAATATCCAGGCATCCCTCCCCTGACCTGATGAGTTAAGGACTTAAGAAACCTATGCTAGTTCCTGACGAAAACAGCTCAGTACCTGGTGCTTCTCAGAGCTGTACGACTCGTCGTATAATAACATAACATAGAAAGCTTTTGGTCAATTTATCAAGGCACTGAACACATATTCAAAATGAAAGCACAAGTACTTGTCCGATCATAAACTTTGTTTTCTCTGTCGCCAACCAAAAGTGTATGCTAACAGATAGCGCTTCTTATGTCACTATTAGAAGCCAGTGAAATCTTTAAAAGTGCTGATATTTTAATCCTGCTTCCACATCTATGTGTGGAAAAAAGAACATTTTCTATATATAATTGGTGACCAAGCATACCTACGACCCTGACAAGACTTTCCATTTAATAGGTAGATTATCTAAAATATAGCCTAATATTTGTATAATGCATTCACCTGGCTTGAAAATACGCTGACAGAACTAGAATGCGTAACATGATCCATTGTTAAATTGATATTAAATTCCTAATTTTGTTCCTGAAGCATCAGTAAATACCAATTTTAATTGCATTAATAAAATGTGAATTATGAAAGTAGAATTGTACTGACTAATACAGATCTTCACTACGATAATAATGATTTAAAATAAGATTAAAAAGTAACAGCTCCTAAAGAAAGAGGAAGTTAATGTACCGAAAATAATAGTGCAAAGCCAGCCTGCCCCTCCCCACCCAGACAAGTCATCTACCTTGTATCAGTTAGAATAAAACAAGCAAAGTTGACCAGAGGAGGGAACGTGCCAGTCTTTCAGGCTTTCTTTGCCAAAAAAAAAAAAAAAAACACAACCTTACAGTGCTTGGTAAAACAGCACGCCTTATCTGTTACTCCTTGACTAACATCAAAATTAATCTATGTAATAACAACACAACATCATGGTAGCACAGTTGAAAGCCTTTGGAAACGCATTAATTGTGCAAGTTGGGAATTAAAACACCCCCTTTCCCTTCTCTCACTGTTAAGATGTAGCGTGCGTCAACCACGTTGGCAATCTGTTGAAAAAGATAACGCGTGCCTAAGCCCCGGTTGGATCTCTCTTCGTCCTGCCGTGCAGAGACCGTGTCAGCACACCGCTATCCCAAGAATTCAAAACAATGCAACAAAACTTCTCTACCCGCACGGTGCGTTCAATAGGCGTGGGCGTTTCAAGGCTAGGGGTGGTGACCATACAACTGAAAATATTTCAGAAAATCTAAAAATGTTAAAATTGCGTTTGCAAATACTGCGTCAGTATTCCTAGACTGGTTTGGAATAGATCTGTACATTTCTGTACCCATCAAACGCTTAATAAAAGATAGCTCCTCTAGGCAATTTGCAAACTATAGTTTCATCTAGATATATGTCAGTGTAAATCAGGAACCTTCAGTTCTCGGTTTTTCTAAACAAGTGTGCCATAATCTTTCCTAGCCCCCCTTCCGTCACACCCTCGTAAATCTACCCCATTGCTCTGTCTCCTCAGAAGGCAGTCAAATTCACAAATATTTTAAAGGTGTAGTGAAATACGCACATAGCAGGTCTATCATCCTAGTAGGAGTTAGTAATTTCCTTCACCTGCAGTATATATTTCATCTTAACACATCTTTAATAGACACCAACTAATCATGTTTAAAGGCTACCTCTTTCTTATTGCCCTTTATCCATAAACTGCTCTTTTTGCTGACCCTAATATATAAGGTGAAGATAGGCAATCGTTCCATATAAATGCTTACATATATGGTTTTGATTTTAGGATATGTAAGTTAGAACGAGTTTGGCTGGACGTAGCTAATATTTCCTTCATTTCCAAGTGCCATGGTTGAATATGTATTTTTTTGTTCTAAACCATCTAATACTCTCAGAAATACCAGTGACCCCAGAATTCAGTACCTTCCTTTTTTTTCTAGATCGCTGTTTTATAAAATAATAAAAACATGATGACATTTATAATTTCAGATCTTTTAAAAATAAAGCACTATATGTGAAATTTATAATATAAAAATTGTCTTTTCCTGGAATTACAGTTTTGTATTTATTGAACGCGTTCACAGGCTCCCTTAGGATGTGAAATGTATGGAAATATATGTGCATTACTAAAGAAAGAACTAAATTTATTCTTTCCCCACATCATGCTCTTCTTTGCAGTAGAGGTTTTTAATTCAACACAGAGCCAGAATGAGATGGAGCCAATTTCCTGGTCTATATGTGTGACAAATGCTAAAAGTGGCACAAGATTAACAAATTAGTTGATGTATGTATCTTTAAAGATATTTTTACTATGTCCCAAATCCAAATGCATGCTTTATTTGAAATGAAGGTTTCTTTGGAGTTCGCTACTAAACAGGAATCCTATATATTTCTGTAATTTTAAGATAAAATGATGGCATGTATGACAACTACAGAACAGCAACCTGAAAAAAAATTTATAGGAAGATATTAATGGCACATGGCTCTAATACTAACAACTTTAATGCTATAAATTGTATGCATAGTGATTAAATCTGATATTTTAATAAGAAATTTGCTGTGGAAAAGTTAATTGTTTCAGGATACAAGGTATTTCTCTTAGGCATAAATATTGACAATGTATTAACAACCAAAATATGACATTCTTTCTTCTTAAGGCATGTGTCAGCTCTAAGCTTTTTTTAAAATGAGTACAGAGAGATCTACAGTATAGACGTGTGTGTCGTTATAGAAAGGTTTCTTTACGATGGTTTGAAATAAAAAGTATGGAACTTGACCTTTTTAGCTGACATAGTAATCACCTACTTGATGTAATCCAGATATCTAACACCAAACAATAAAAACATCTGTGACAACAAAACCATGCAAAGCTTGTGGAATTATTTAATTTTTAAAAAAGCGATAGCAATATTTAATAATCAGATAAGCCTGGATTGGTTCTTCTTACACAAAAACTTCTGCGCTTTGCAAATGTTATTTTTAAAGAGCTATTAACTTAGACATGAAAGCTTTTTAAGCTCTCATGCATATGTTTTGGAGTTACCTCATTCATTCTGCTTTTAGGGCCTTGTTATAGTCCACCTGTTTTGCTTTTTCTTAAATTACGTCAAAATAATAGCTTTCTTTAGCGAGAAAAAAAAAAAAAAATCCCACATTTCTACTGACTGTGCCCAAACATGATAAGGTGCTTAAAATTCAAGAGGAGCCACATTCAGGTTGCATGTCTTAGTCACCCAACCTCCCTTTCACATATCTGTTCATGTTGACAGACTGTGTCATAATACATCAACAGAAAGATCAGCGTAGAAGAACAAAAATTCATCACCTGACAAATGGAGGAAAACTGATTTCTGCTATTAAATTAGCAAAAATATACCAATACTTCACTACCAACGGGGACACCACATCTAAAAGCATTCACCGTACTCCAATTCTGAATGAGCATTGGGAATTTTTTGTTTCAATGATCTTTAAACACAAAAAAGGGGGGCAAGAGGGTGGACTCAAGGATGGCTACAGCTTGACAAGTAAAGAATTTCTTTTTTGCCAAATTGTAACATTCCATTTTGGTTTTGTTAATATTTTAAGTATTAGTTTTAAATACGCGTTTAATTAGAGACCACCGAGTACGGTTTTTGCAGTGCTCATTTCTGACAGAAGCTCTTTCTTAAGAGGTCAAGGAGAAGCGTGGAAAATGCACTATCAATAGAACGCACCGGCTCCTTCATATCTGAGAAGCCCTACTTATGCAAAAAGTATTCCGACTCTCACGTCGCTAGATATAATTTTAATACACTATATTGAACACCGGTGTTTCACTAGGAATTTAACAATACCTGGAATAAATAATGTCTTTTGCAGCCTGGGGCGACATCTGCCACTTACGCATTAATTCTGCCCCTGTTTGAACGCTCTGCAACATATGCACTTCTCTTTTGTCTGTTATCCTCGAGTTGTGTTATTCCCAAATATTGACATCATCTACTTTTATCAGCACTAACTGCTCTGAAGCTTCCTAGTCTCATGCTCGGCTCTATTTCTTTCTATTGATTATCTTCCTCACTCCAGCAGGTAGCTAGCCAGCAAGGCTGTCCTGAGAAATAGCTTCCAATGACTTTATACGCACAATTTACACGGAATTGTTTAAAGAAGATATTAGCCTCAATACAAATCAGTGAACCTCGTTTAGTCAATACTGCACAATTCAGCTGTTGGCACCCTGTCACATGTTAGTCTTTAAAGTCAACTACCATACCCAATCTGCACATTAGCCATAGTATTTAGTTTCATATTAAAATGAGGCTAGTTTTTCACTTTTCTTTTTGAAATCTATTCAATATACTTTTTACATCACCTCATTGAACCATATGATAGTAATATAATTTTAAGTATAAAAACCTGAGATTAAATGCTTGATTTTTGACAGTGTCCTTAAATATAATAAATTCAAAGGGAAATACTGTTAAGTTAAAATGGAGTGTTTTTCATTAAGTCCAATCAAATGGTAGACAACAAAGGATCTTTTATTTGAGAATATGAAGTGAAAATGAAAACCAGAAAACCTTTACTAAGAAAAGGTCTAGCTAAATTATGTTGGAAGGAGGTCTCCAGATTGAACCTGGGTGTTTCTTTTGCTGAAAAATGAATTAAACTAAGATGCACTCTGGGAGAATAGCTTGCAAAGAAGGAAAAGCTAGTGCTTTATAAAGATGAAAACAGGGCCTAAATACAGTTAAGTTAGAATAAAAACTACAAAGAAAGATCAACTATTAAAAAAAAAAAAAAAAAAGGCACCCTACTGTAGCACCTAAACTATTCTTTTATCATCAGGACGAGGAAATTTGGGGGATTTTTTTTCACCCCTTTTGCATTCCGCAGCAAGGCTCTAAAACCCTAGCTGGCCACTTCTACAAAAATTACCTTCTCCTTTTAGCCTACCGGACTACGATCTAAACTATGGTTTAGACTACATCTAAAAGATAGAAGACAAACAGAGTGTATGTCCTTATCCCTGAGAAATAAGACAGCTCTGCCGTGGTCTGCAATCTGTGTTAGATTCACACGCGCATTTAGCACATCCGTGAAGTTTATACTACGATTTCCAGGTGCATCCTTCAGCAGCGGGACAACGATAGGTGTTGTTCCTAAAGTTGGGAAGAAAATCCTATATCACGTTGTTCTTATAAAGCAAAAATACACAGACGAGCTGCAAGGACTCGTGGCTATTATCTTTTGCGGGAGGCAAAAAAAAAAAAAAAAAGGCGCTCTGGGAGTATGAAGTAAAAAAAAAAAAAACCACCAGACAGCAAAACAGAAATCCCTGATTGATATTTTAGAAAATGCGAAAGGAAAAGTGCAGAATCATTTTTAAGTCCTGCGGAGCAGTCACCTGGACTTAGCGGTACACACCTAAATGCTTTGGAGAGAAGCTAAAAATTGTGTAACCACTGGGAATATTGATATCAGACAATAGGCTTTATTCTCAATGGTGGTAATTCGGGATAGACCAGTAGAAGCATTTTCCGCAAGCTCTGCTCCCTGCTCTTTTCCCTTTAAAGCTCAGTGAGTGGTAGCTGAGGTTCTGAAACCCAGGGAGGAGAGAGATGCACGAAGATGACCAGCCCAGCCTTCCTTAACACACCTTCGTATGCACACACACACTCTCTACTCACGTCCACACATTTATCGCAACCTCTTGCTCACAGAAAAGCCTTTTCCCTTCTCCAGTCTTCTACAAGGAACATTCCAGAAAACAAAGGGGGGTGAAAAAGAGGCGCTGAGGACAGAAAGAACCGCATATCCAGGCAGCAAAAGGGCAGGTGTGGTGTGGGAACTCCTGGTGGTTGCGTCTGCTGCTCTGGGTTTGCTGGGGGAGGATTTGAGGGCTGTTTTCCTTGGCTGTAAATGTGTTTAGGATAAGTGCACTTGGAAAGGGAAATCTACCATTTGGTCTGATCACTCGGGTCGATCTGCTTATTCAAAATAAAAGCTACGCTGTCCTCCAGCTGCTGCCTTCCCTGCTCCTACCTCCCCATTAACTACTATTCTCTTCCCATTGCGTTGGTAAATACTAAGGTAGACGCCAATTCTTTTTCTTATTTATTACATAAATTACATCTGGGGAAATCTTAAAAATGTTGATATGCATTCTGTAGTTAAACAAGTTACAATAGTTCCACTGCAACATTTTCTGTGAAGAGAGGAAGAACCGATGGTATGTCAGTAACTTCCTCACTTCAGTCATAGGAGGATTGAGAGAAAATTGTAGTTGGAAATATCATTAATTCAAAGGGGTTTTTTTCCTAAAAATCCTCGTCTTTTTCTGTGTCACATGCTAAAATGTAAGAAATATTCTGGATGAGCAAGTGTAAGAAAGCAAGGACACAACGAGCAATGCAGCATTTTGGGGCAGATGTGGCACGTACAGTAAAACAACGTAGGCATTCTGGAGTTTACAAAGGCAGGTTGATACAGCTGTTTTCTTAAGGAATTAAAAATACCTTTCATGACTATTACCCGTGTCTGCTTTCATTGTGCCAGGGAAAAAATCCACCAATTTTTTTACCGTTCCTCATCCCACTTACGTTCATTAGCAATACATGGATTTACTACGTGCTTAAGTTGAGCTGCACTGATCACCTTTTCCATACTGTCTTGAAAATGTAACTGGGCTTGAAAAATAATCTAGGAAGTATAGTACTATTTAGTATTTAGGAGAAAGGACAACTTTCTACTTGAAACTTGAAAGCATTTGTAGCCCCCCGAAATGTATTATTTGTTTCTTACATACAAATATTTATATTTTCACATCTCAGGATTTCTTTAAAATAAGTCCTTAATACACACAAAAGTGCATAGGAATAATTTACAGTCAAGTTTCCTTAGTTATTTATGTAGAGAATGTACTATTAAAAATACCGAACAGAAAAAAAGATTAATTAAATAACATTGTCTTCCCCCCAAAAGCATCATTATTAAAATATGATTGTGTTATTTAACAGTAGTCATTGATAGTTTCTCTGCTTGGTTAGCTTTTGATTAACGCTCATAAATTTAAATTCAGACATATTTAACCGCTTTGATTTTCAGACAGATGTCAGTCAGCATTAGTGTATCAATTTTTCATCAGAAAACAGAGATGCGTGTTAAAACCACTTTAACAAACCTGGAGTCTCTACGTGGGACCACATTATCAAATGCCAATTGTACCCTTAAGATAAGCGTTAACTGGGGAAAAAAAAAATCAAACGCTTTACAGAGCACGTGGATCTCACCTGGACTTAAAACTGCTTCCCACTTTCCTTCTTCAGACTCACAGTGGTTTATGCAGTCTACGGAAATATTATAAAATTATTAAAGATACCTTAATTAATATGTTCTCTCGGCTTGACTAGCTTGGAGTGAATACGTCGGCATAACTTGGCAGGAACCAGTGCTTGTGCACCAGCTCCTGTGGTACGGTTGTGAAAACACGCCCGTAGCACGCTTGTTGTGCCTGCGTGTGTATGAGAGTTGGTTTAGGTGCTTATACAGACCTCATTTCCTCACCGCTGAGAGCGCGCGCGTGTGTGTGCAGCCTGGCGAGAAAAGCGAGAGTACAGTCGGAGGGTGGACGCGAACAGCATTGCCTTTGGAAGAGCCCTACTTGACCAAAGTCCTGCCCTCCCGTTTGGGAGAGGAGGATGGGAAGGGGCACTGCAAGAAAGGTCCGACGCCGCCGTCCACTGAAGTCATTTGCACTTCACAAGCGTGTTTTGAAGGAAAGTTTTAGATATACCGTGCTTAAAGCCCTTTGAGCCATATTAAAGGAGTCGCAGCCCCGCAAATCAGCCTTATTAACGAGACCGCCTTTCTAGGGTGTAAAGTGGCAAACCAGATGCGCCATTTCACTGGCGTTCTAAAGATAATTCTGAAATTATGCTCAGCTGGCGTAATATGTTATTTTGTGTTCACAGGATGAAGTGGAATTTAAATTTTTAAAAGCGGAAAAAAAATTTGAAGAGCTTTGAGGGAGGCCTATTTAGCTGCCACCTAATTTAAAAATTAGTCTTGGCTGTCTTCTCGCTCCATCAGTCCTTGAATAAAATTCCAAATCAGAATCTATTATTTTCTTACACATGTTAAGCAGCGTTAAGTAGAGTGAAAGGCTTTTATTTACGTCAAGGAACCAATCCTACAGTTTTCACACAGGAAAAACACCCTTTGGAGTCAATAGTAATTTACGCAATTTATCTTAGTACGTACAAAGCTTAAAGACTGTAAGTCCCGGTGTAAATGCAATATTTACCATATTTATTAAAAAAAAAAAACAAAACCAACCTTTTTCATTTCTCAACCTTACTGAATGCCTTTTCTTACATTAGATCTCACCAAATCTCAGAAACACACCAGAACAGAACACAGCTCGCAGTGTCGGTGTTCCCTCTTCCTCTCTCTACCTCTCGCCTACACCATTTTGATTTTAAATTTGCTGGAGCCTGTTTAGTTTCCAAATAACCTCCAACTGTTGGAGTGTTCTCTAGCTTATTTGAACAGGGGACAGTGTTATTGAAACAAATCCAGTTAACAAGGTAATTAGCTAGTGCAATATTCCTCAGAAGGCTGGAAACCAACAATTCATCACCGCACTGTACAAATAGCATTACGTAATGTTAAGCCTGTGCTTAAGAGCGGTTTTATCAAAACTGACTGGTTGCGTTGCCAGCGAAGGCATTGCTTTTAAATACCGTCCAAGGGCCACCGAGAACGGGTTAATTCGCTGGAAGTGGGAGAATAAAAACGTTTTCCAGTAGTAACCCACCGTAAAAACGTAGGCTGCTGCCGCGGTTGAAAAGACGGGACTAGAACCAAGAAATTCCTTTCTCTTGCTTCCACAAAGGCCTTGGGCCTAATTATTTTTAAGTATAATCCAGGCAACATCTTCTCATGCTTAGCTGCACTGAGTGACACTATTTGTGATGCCCAGCCTGCTGAAACTGAGCAGGTTGCTGTCAGTTTAAAAATGACTATAATAAAAGTGACCATGAAGATGGATCTTGTGATTTTGCGTTTCTAATCAGTCATCTGTGAAGAACACTTTTGCTTTGATTCAGCAGACTGCTGACAGCCATGATTGATAGTGCATGAGGATGAAAAAAGGTTATTAACTGTCTTCCTATTAAACTCAATGCATTACCCCTCTAGGTGCATCTCATACTTTAACTTAAAGTACTTACTCAGGTAAGGTCAAGACTGAGCTCTATAAACACAATATCCATCCCGGCGTAGGCGAGCCAGGAGCTCTGACGTTCAATTGTGAAAGTTCAGCCTTAAACCCTGTCGGAATGCCGCTACCTGAATTACAGAGCCAAACCCCAAAACCGCGCAGAGCTTCGTACGCATCTAAACACACCGCTACGCACAAACATTTCTGTGCGAAAAGGAGACGGATCAACGGTTTCCCCGTGTTTGGGCACACGCGTTTTGCTTGTTGGAATAGTCCTACACACGCGCGTTTTACGTATTAAAATAGTCCCGGAATAAAAGTTTGAACGATGTTACGTTAGCGAAAGTAATGTAGAACAGAGATGTGAAGGGTCTGTGGGGCTAAAGTATAAATCTTACAGGGAAAACAGCGCTTCACCTGCCGGGAGGTAATTCCATTGTTAACCCAATCAGGTGCCATTTAACAATTTCTGAATAATTTTCCTATGAAAAGAAAACCCAAACTTTTTTAGCATAAATGTCAACGTGTCTATTTGTTGCCTTACAGCATGTTTTAGACGTCGGGTTTATTTCCTTCTTTTTCCCGGCAACCTTATCCATCACAACTCACAGCTATCTACCCAAAAAGAAAGGAAAATGGCACGTATAGTCGGTTTTAAAATAATCATTAGGTGGAAATACGGGTTCCCAGGGTACTTCTAATTTCCAAGGCTGTCCCTGCAAAGAGATAATTTTACAGGAGTTTTAGGACAGAACACATTTTCTGCGTTCATTATTACTACCGACACTAAAAATTACCCGAAATCGGGAAGTTGTCCACATCGTGTACACAGGTTGGCATCTGTTTAGATTCACAAGTTTATTTGGGGAGTAAATACTCTAAAAACTCATGCGAACACCTTCTTAGAATTAGGCGTTTTGCAAACACTTCTTCACATCCGACAGCATTCTAGGTTTTTAAATCGTTTTACCTTTATGAATAAATTTCAGATGCTCTTCGAATTTGTTTATGCACGTCTTACGGTGCAATCACTTTCTGTTAAAAATAAGTAGACCCAAAGATCAAAAAGCCCGTGACTCTAACTGCAGTCACCTGAAGGATCGTACGGACACCCTTGTTTAAAACAAGCTTTTTCCACATCATACGCAAGGTTTCCCCCAAAATACATATGCTCCATATTTGTCTTTCAGAGCATTAAAACATACTTTTGAATTTATTTTTATAATAGTCTTTCATTTCCTCTTCTAAATTACATCAGAAATAATTCTGCTCTCATTGAGATCACTCCAGAGGGAAGCAAGAATACTACTCCAGGCTAGTGCATCTCTATCTCGACCGCTCTGTGACGTACTGCCATGCACGATGTCTGCACCGTAAGAATATTCCGATTTTTTTAAAGGTGTTGAATTTCAGTAGTCCGTTTTATTCTAAAACACATTTCTGAGAAAGCATTCTTTGCGCGTTAAAAAGAACTCAGCGTAAATATAATCTCCCTGATATGATGATGCTGTCTCACAGGAGATGCTAAACAAGCCTCTGTCAGATCTTTATTTCTGGGAGGTGTGTTCCCTTCAGGTGTGGACTTGGGAATAGGCACCGGTTTTCCCTTCCCTACCCTTCCTGCTCTATAATAAATTGCAGTCCCGCCGTAGCCCCGTGTGGATTTACAACGGGCAGCCTTGCCTTCTGACAACGTGGGGTCACTGCGGATGTAGGTGAGCAATAATTTCAGCTATTGACCGTATTGAACAGTCCGAGTGCCTGGACAAATATTAGTAAAACGTACGCTCCCACGTTTCGGTTAACGAGACTTGCGGATGATATTGTTTGCCTTGTTTGTGGATTGTATTTTATCCGAAACTATCTAAAATACTCATTTCCCTTTCTGCCCGTGTCGGTACCGTGAAACATTTAAAGCACAAGCTATCGCTCCTCCTCGGAGCGCGTTTAAGCAAAGCAGAAAGTAACAGCTGTTAGAGGCTCCGTTCAAACAACCCAGAGCGTGCTTTTAGCAAGCCCCGACGACACGAGCTGGGTGACAGCATTTGTTCCGGGCAGCCTTAGAGGTGCGGGTGCCAGGTAAAGCCACTCTATCGGTCTCCACGGCACACCAAGTCCCTGACGGGATGGGGAGTCTCTGACAAGGGGCCAGGTCGAGGTTTACTCACTCGAGAAGGGAACGGTGGGGTCGGGCCCGTGATGCTCACTTCGTGTGTGCGACCTGGAGAGAAAAAAGGTCTAAATGTAAACCCAGCCGTGTGAAGATCAGTGAGAACAGTTCTGTCGGTGTGGATGAAATTCATCGGTCACACTTCTACCCTTGGCTTCTTGGAAAGAGTTGTCACGAGAGCAAAACAGAGGAACCCAAATAATGAGACAAAGGATGGGGTAGGGGCGTCTGATCCGGAACAATCGTTTTCTTGGGTTCAGGTTTATCTAAACCCCAGAGCAGGCCTGAAACGTCGACTCCCGGGGTACCCTGTGAAAGCCCTTTTCGTTCCACGCGAGAAGCAAAGCCCACCACAAACCGCGGGCGAAGCGCACGTGGCCCAGCCAGGACCGCGCAGCGGCGACGCTCGCAGCGCGTGTCCCAGCCAGCGGCACACGAGGGGCTTCACCGGGGGGTCCCCACCCGGACCCCGCTCCGGACAGCGGGCGCGCGGGCAGGGGAAAGGTCCGGGGGTCACGCAGAGGAAAACAAAACAAAAAGAGGAGGAAGGAGAAGCAGCCCCCGAGCCCCGCCTTCTGCCCCCCGGACACTCGAGGGCAGGTAGACGGGCTGGGAGAGCTGACCTCCGCCCCGCCGAGGGGCACCGCCGCGCAGCGAGGCTGGGCAGGGCGCGCTTCTCCCGGCGCGGAGCCCTCGCACCTGCCGGGGCCTCGGAGGGGACGGGCCCCCCCTCCGCTCCCCGCCCCCTTTGCCCCCCCCACCTCCGCGGGTCGCCCGCCCGCCCGCCCGGGCCGCCCCCGGCGGAGGCGTCGGCGTTCCTCCGCCCCGGGCGGCCGGGCCCCGCGCGGTGGCCGCCGGCTCCGCGGCTCGGGGGCGCTGCCCGGCGGCTACGGGCAGGAGGGCGAGCGGGCGGCCGCGGGAAGCGAGGCCGCCGCGCATCCCCGCGGCCGCAGCGGCGCGGAGGTTCCGCGGGGCTCCGCGCGCCGGGCGGCGCCGGCCCGCGCAGACAGCGCGCGTTGGGAAGAGCGGGGCGAGGACTGAATTCCAGCAGAGAGCCGGTAGAAGCAGCGTTCGTCCGAGGTCTGCCGTAGTTAACGTTGGCCCCGCTGAAGATGTTATTAGCGAAGGGGAGGTGGGGAGGGCAACGGGGGGGTGCGATAAGGGAACGTAGATAATGACACATAATCCAAAGCAGAAGTTCGAAACCAAGTTACTTCCCATAAAAGAGGCACGAGCTCAACTTTTTTGTTTTCTTCTTTTTTTTTTTTTTTTTTTTTTTTTTGGCGTTTGTGTTTTGTTTTTTTTTTTCCTTCTCTATGTTTTATAGGCTGGGGCTGAAAGACAGGGAGATAAACTTGTTAGGGAAAGAAACATTCCTCTAGCAACCGGGTAAATAAAATAGCTGAAGTGAAGAGTGGAAGACACGGGGGTAGGGAAACGCCAAGGACATTCTGCTATTTAGCAACCGCAAGGGAAATTGTAAAGTAGGAAATGAAAAGGAGGAGGAGAAACATTTCTGTTGTAAATTAGAGGGAATGAAGATTAGCGGGAGAAAAGGGGGGGGGGGGGGGGGGGAATCTGCAGAAGGTCTAAAATAAAGCACCGCCGAAGATTAGTCGGTGTTTAAAACATCCCAACCGAGGGCAGAACGGTGCGCTCATCTCTCCAGCATGGGTGTGTGGAAGGGAAATGAGTAGGGATATAATTACTGATGTAGCACATGTCCGGAGGAACCAATCCAAAATAAGAGATCGATTTGGCTGGTGGAGACAGATAGGGAAAAGGCTGGAAGAAAACTTAGGAATACAGAGACCTGGGAGCAGAGGAGGAGAACTGGAGGAGGAAGGCGGCTTCAAGAGTACAAGAAAACTTAGAGGACCTGCTGGGTAGGGAGATAACAGCTACGGCAGAGGTGGGCAGAGAGAGTGGAAGTGTGAGAGAGAGAACGGGCGAGACCAAGCAGAGCAAACAAACCTGGGCGAGGGAACAGTTGGAGCGGATGGGAAGAAGGAAAGCAGGAGCGGAAAACCAGGGGAGAGGGAAGGAGGGTCAGAGGGAGGGATGTGGGGAGCAAAGGAAGGAGCCAGAGGGAGGAGACAAGGGCTGAAGTCTCCCAGCCCAGGAAAGGTGCAGCACTGAGTGAGAGCGAGCTCACTCTGAGGGTTAGGTTAGATTTCCAGAGCTCTTAGAGCTCATCGACCAGCCCGCTGGAGTCACTATTCAACCCGAGTCCCAAACACACGCCTCACTAACTACTTTACAGCCGCTTCCATTGATTTTCTTTATCAAATAAACATAATACCCGTTACAGCAACACTTCCTCTTCGCGCAGCCAGAATGCCACAAGCTCTGACTGCTGCACTTCTCCGGCTTGCAGTGCCCCACCCTCCACCCCCAAATAAATTGTGGTCTTTCACTTAAATGTTCAAAGACATTATCGCTTGCCGGATTTTTCTGTAAGCTGGAAGGTGCACGGCGAGCCAGGCAAATCGTTTAAATGAAAAGGTCCCAACCCCTACCTGGCGTGAGGACACACTTCTCCACCCCCCCACCCCCCCACCCCCAATTTCGGGGGTAGCCTATATATTTACGTAATTATTTTCTGCTAATAAGTGGCAACTAAATTTAGAGAGCGATGTCAAGGTGAACGCTCCTGCCTGAAAAACGCAGGAAAAAAATAACGCAACTTTGGCACTCACACCTAAACTGCCACTTGATCTAAGCGTTTCAGCCTCAAAATGCAATTTTATTCCAAAAAACCCCCCCAAAAGTAGCCCCCCCTTCAAAAGCTGCTTTTGAACCAGGCTCTTCCATATATGTCAGAGGGCTGTTGAATTATTCATTATTATAATTACTATCATCATTGTCATTATCCCTTTCCATGTGGAAATAATTTTATTATCGTAATGTGATATCTGAAGAATTTCCTGTTAGTCGTTTGATAATAATTTTTTTTCCTACTGAAAATAAAAGTTTTGTTTATAAATGAGGGGGAAATATTTTAAATGCTTTTATGTTTACTATAGATTTCCGTTTATCTAATCGATCGGGATGCCAATAAATCGATTAAAGGTTTAGTGTTTTACAAACAACCATTTTGTGCTTTTTGATTTTACGTTCAAAATGATTTTAATAAAGCTAATGCCTTCTCTGAGCGTTTGTTCACCCCAAGCCTAATATTCCATCATTTCTATTATTTACAATTGCAATTTAAAGTGTTTTTAATGAGAAAAATAAACACAAATAAAAGAAGGAAATAATCTGATTAAATCGCTCTGTGCCTCTTGTCAACATATTTAGGCAAAGCCCTTAAAAATCTTGGTGAATTATATGCGATCATACAGTGATTGCGGAATATTAAATTAAACTTAGATAAATCCGCATTGAAGGAGGCAGCACCCAATCCTGAATTTATTTCCCATTTTCTATAACAGCATCACCGCGCTCCTCTCTTTGCAATGACAATGTGCCAAATCTAGGCATTTTGAAAACATTTTCCATATGCTTTAACGGGAGACTGATAGACAAAGAAGAAAAGGAGATGGTCTTTTTGCTCTTGAGGTATATTTCCTTTTACTCTTTCTCCAACCTTTTCTGATCTTCATCATTTTTAAACAAAAGTTTGGAAATCATTAGGACCTTTTTTTTTTCCTTTTACGTTTTTGTTTTTTTGCTTTTTTTTTTTTTTTCCCCTTATCGCGTAATCAGTTCCTGAACTGTGGAGTTTCAGTTGCGCTTTAATGCAGGACTATAGGACTATCATTTCTATACCTTGGCGGAGAACATTTTGGGGAGAAAGCGTCGATTCATTTAGTTTTCCCTTGCTGCTTTTTGTAATTAAAGATGGTTTTAATTATACTTTTTTGTAAGTCAGATCAGATGTGCTGCTTGCTTGGTGGAAGGGGTTTTTTTTTTTCTTTCTTTCTTTTAACGGTGCTTTTAATTTATGTGTAGTTTTTACGGATAACACAGAGGTGGTGGCTTTTATTTAGCTGTAAAATCCACACGTTTTCTTTGAAAACTTGGCTCCTTGGGCGAAAATAACTTTTCCTGGTTGCTTTATAATCGCCGTTTGTCGCAGAGGTAGTTTCGCATATTGTCTACACAACAAAGATTCCTGTTTTATTGGCAGTGTGGATTGTTTGGTTTAGGTATAAATATTTCATAACTTTCTTCTTTCTGCGGTGAGATCGGTAGTTTTATTGGGGCTTTCTCCTTTTTTTTTTTTTTTTTTTGTCTTTCTAGCAGAACCGGTTTATTTCTGAAGTCCCTTTTTGTCCTTTTCCAGGGCAGATTGTACAATTTTTCCCCTGGACATATCGCTGCTGGAAATAACGCTCTCGGGTTTTCTGGAGGGGATGGGGCGGGGGTGGGGGGGCGGTTAGAGCGGCGGTAAGCGGTCGTTTGCCTCGATTTGCATGAGACCTCGCGAAGTGCCTGTGAAGTTGGTGAATTGCTATTGTTTGGGGCTAGTCCTGACTGTTTTTGTTTATAAACACTGGGGTGGTTGCCGGGAGGGGAGGGAGGTCAGAGCGCTGTCAAAGCGCTGACCTCTGAAAGCCCAGAGGGCGCCTGGCTCCTTCACCCGCTCCTTTCTCTCTCGCTCTCCCTTTTTTTTTTTTTTTTTTTTTTTGCTTTTTCCCCCCCCCCCCCCCCTCTTCCCATCCAAGGCCAGGAGCTCAGGTTCAGGGCTTTTAATCCCTGCGATCTGCCCGGGAAGGGAGCTGGAAAAGGGCTGTTAAGGCTCCGGAGGAAACGCCGGCAGCAGACCCAGACCTGGAAGGTTTTTATTTATAGAACCGTCCGGGCGCGGGGTTTTTGTGCGGCTCCAGGCGAAATAACAAGCACCCAAAAAGCCCACCGGGAACGGCACTGTTTAGCCCCAAACCTCCGCGAGATGCCTGTGCCGCTGGGCTGGGATGCTCCTCTCCGGTCCCCGCTGGCCGGGCGCGCTCTGAGGAGGCGAATGCCAGCGCGGGGGCAGCGAGGGCACGATGGAAACGCGGGATGTTATTGTCGCTTTTATTTCTTTTTCGAGCAAAACTTTCCAGGAATCAGATCGGAGATTTTTGTTTTCTTTCCCTCCCCCCCCCTCCCCCCCCCCCCCCTTCCCCCGCCCTTTTTAGAGTGTACTGGAATGTGTTGGGTGGGTGGGTGGGGGGTGATGTTGTAAATTAACAATAGATTTGTATACGTGATACCTGCAAAGAAAGAAATAATTAATAATAGACAAACGCTTTGGGTTCAGAGTCGATTTCATCCCGTGGAAAAAAAAAAAAAAAAAAGAAAAAAAAGAAAAAAAAAGTACAAGAGATTGCTATCAGGTTTAAGTATGTTTTGAAAAGAAGTTGCTGAGTTAAACAAAAATGTTAGTTAACACACTGCCTTTGTCAAATAGCCCCCGGGAGGAGAAGAGACAACAAAAAAGGAGAAGAGGTGGGGGCTGGGGATCTGACAGTGTCTGTGGCGCAGATAAAGGGTCTGCAACGCCGAAGCCGTGTAACACCGCGGGTCCGAGCGAGCTCATCTATAGACTTCGGGAGCGCGGCGCAAAGACGCGGATCCCCTTTCCCTTGGGTTGGGGTCTGGGGGGAGGAGGGGGTGGGGGAAGGGGACGTTTATGAGGGAATTAGGTCGGTTTATTAAAAAGGGGAGCGGCTGCGGCTGTAATTATGCAGATCCTTGTGCCCCTGTGTGTCCGCAGCGCAGATTTAGGAAGTGAAATGAGCCTGGCGGAGAGACGTGGTGTAACAGAGCCCGGCTTGGGCTGGGATTTCTTTGTCTACCAAAGAATGGTCAGTCTCTGCCTCTGGCCCCCACCAGATACGTCTCGCCCAGGCCAATAAGTTTTCCTTGGAGCTGAGACTGGAGGCTCTGGGGGACAGAAAAGGCTGGGGTTTTTTTTTTTTTAATTTTTTTTTTTTTTCCTGTTCCCTCTCTTTGAAATATAACGTCACTATCAAGAGTTTTTTGCGGTTTCAACAGGAGGCTCGGGGGGGAAAAAAAAAAAAAAAATCCCCAAATGTGTAACGGTGCCTGCAGAAGTTGGGGGGAGGTGGGCGGGGGGTCCACCGAGACCGGAGGAGAGGAACCGAGGGGTTAGGAGCGACTCTTCGGGGGCGATCAGCTGGGCGAGAGAGGGAGGAGAGAGCGGAGCGGGAGCCGGGCCGGGCCGGGCCGCGCCGCCGGGGAACCCCGCCCGACCGACCGCCCGCACCGCAGCCGCGCCGCAACCGCAGCCGCGCCGGCCCCGCGTCCTCCCCGCCTGCCTCCCCCGGCCCGCGCCGCGCTCCGCTCTCCTCACAGCCCGCAAACCTGCTGCTGCTGCCGCCCGGAATTCACCTCCTTCGATTTTTCCTAGCTACGTGGCGATCCCCGGGCTGCTTCTAAACTCTTAACATCCCGTAGTGCCTTTTTTTTTTTTCCCCCCCTACCCCCCGCCTCCACGATAGCTACTATTTTTAGGGGGGGGGAAGAGACAGAGAGAGAGAGAGAAGAGATTTCGAACGTTAGGAAGGACAGTAAACAGTGGCAGAAGAAACCCTGAAAAATGTGGGCTCTCCTCTCGCAATTCCTGCCTCCATCCCCCCCCCCCCCTTTGTTCCTTTAGCTGTAACCCAAGAACATCATAAACCTATACCCCCCTCCAAGAAGAGAGAAAGGGGAAAAATCTACAGCCCAAAAGGAATGACTTGACTGTTCTGACGTTTGGTGTTTTGACATTAATGACATTAATGATATTGATGCTTCACCAGGAAAAAAGCACTAGAAATAAAGGGGGGGGGGGGGGCGGGGGGGGGATGCAGGGAGACGACTTTAAAACTGAATTATCGTCGTTTCCTTATTCTTCTGTGACATGAAGTATATATGTTTCTGCGCTCGCATTTGAAATAGATGTATTGTTCTCAGGTGTTTCTTCATCACTTTGTACTTAATTGTCTCCAGTCTTAGGAAATACGTTACCATCCTTCAGGCATGCACTTACATGGACAATGCATCCTTCTATCTCCGAGTCCTTTTTCGCCTTCAGTTTAAGCCTGAAAGCCCTCTCTCCATCACACCCCCTCCATCTGATAACTGTAAATCGGTTTCAGGGATTTCATTTTCACTCTTTGTTTGCATTTTTTCCCCACCCTGTAAACAACGCAGCAGACTGTGGCTGCTTTCCTCGTTACCTTCATTCACAGGGCGCAGAGCCTGTGGAAATCTGCATACATGTGCCTTTTTTTTTTTTTTTTTTTTTTTTCCCCATTGATGAGATGGGGCAATGCTTAGGTGAGCTTTGAGAAAGGAGTGAAGTTGCTCTCACGAACCCTGAAGTGCCCCTGACTTTTCCCTAAGTTCGAGTCTTGGCGATTTTCCTGAAGTTTGAAGTAAGGTTGCTCTGGTTTGGGGTAGGGCTCCTTCTGTGTTCCCCACTTTATTGGCAGGCTCCGATTTTTGGAATAGCTGCGCTTTCAGGCTGGCTTTTTTTTTTTTTTTTTCTTTTTCCCACTTTCCAAAGTCCCTTTTTTCTTTTTTTTTTTTTTTCTTTTTTTTTTCCCCTCCGAAACTATCAGGACCTTCACTCTGACCTCAAACATCTGCTTTTAGCAACTCCGTTCCCTGACACTGGCCTGTGCTTCCTTAAGGGCAGCCTTAATTCATCATCAGGTGGGGCTTTTCCTATGAGCTAGTTCCAGGACTTGCAAAAGGTTCTCCTGGAGCAGAAGGTTCAGGGCCCGGAGAGGCGCGTGTTTCTGCCATCCAGCTTTTGGCTGGTTTGCTGCTGTTGTGTGTGCATGCGTTTCATGGAAGGTTGGGATAAAACCTTCCTGCTGGCTTGGGGTGTTTAAGGCCTAAGACAAGGTTTTGACGTGTGTCGCAGGAATAACGAACTTCAAAGGCCCGTCAGCTCTAAGGTTACGGTTCACCTGCGCGGGGTCCTCGGCACTGTAAATATCTCTTGCGTGTAACTGTGGCTTGGTGACCATTTCTGGTGCACCCCTTTCTGGAACAGCATTATCAAAAATCCGCACGTGTTCCTGCGGTGTGTTCGGATGCTCTTTGAATAGTCATGTTTTTATCTTCGGTAGGGGGTATTTTAAAGAATGTCTATTCCTAGTTTTAGTTAATTATCTTTTAATGAAAGTGTCAGTCATATTCACATCTGCAGTATTAGGTTAAGATAATTAGATTTTCAAATGAGAAGCAATCTTCTTAAATCCCACACAGGAAAATATTTGCAGAAGATTCCGATTTATAATGACATCTGTACATTTTACCCTAGTTTTCATCATAATAATCCTCCCCCCACCCCCCCCCCAAGAATGAAGTGTGTCTGGTAAAATATAGTAGATAAAATATTAATAATATATCCATACTTGTAGGGAAGGTGGAAGACGATGCATGTATATGCATGAAACCTGTCCTGTATGCGAAGAGCCTCTTTCCCCGGGCTGATATTCACCTCATTTTGATAAGGCCGTTTACAGTTGACATAGTACCTTTTGGAAAGCTTTGCTTTTTACTTCGTTGAGATCCCCGAGCCGTCACACGGCGGCCACCACATCAGGCGTGTTACGCTTCGTGTGGCTGTGCGCGTGTGGAGCGTGTGTGCATACGTGTAAACACAGTGTAGGCTGTGTGTGCGCATACATGCGCGTGCATGTGGGCACGTGTAAATAAAACCACCTTTCCCCCCGTATGGGCAGTTATCCCTATTCTTAGAGACGTTTCCTTTCACAGAGGTGTCGTACATTCATTATCCCATTGAAAACACATTTTTCATCAAATCCCCCATTAAAAGAGAGAAAATGGAAGGGAGGGAAAGACAGAAAGACAGATCTCCCTGATGGAATAGTTAATTTGGACCCGTTCCTTTTAAGTTCCCGAACAGTTAAAAGAGCAAGCCTGCCGCCTCCCCCCTTTTTTTTTTTCTCTTTTTCTTTTCTTTTTTTTTTTTTTAATTTTCCCTAGCCATCCACTTCGTGTGCCCGCGCGTGTGTGTCTGCGTTACTAATGAAGTTCGCAGACTCGCGTTTGCATCCATGAGCTCCTTCCCGCTGCCCCCTTCTTCCCCGGGCTGCCTCGCCGGCTCCCGCAGCCCGGGCGAGCCCCCGGCAGCCGCGGCAGCTCCGGCTCCCCCGGTTCCGGGGCTGCGCGTCATTTGCAGCCCGGGGAATGTTGATCACCGCGCTAATTACACCTCTCCCTCTTCTCCCCGCTCTCCTCTCCCTCTCCCTCCCTCCCTCCCTCCCTCTCTCCCCTCTCTCTCTCTCTCTCTCTCATTCCCAGAGTGCATATCGGGAATAGACACACAAAGACATGCGCACTCAACTTAATCAGCCATTTTTTTAAACAGGGCTAAAACGATAATAATTAGCAGAATAAAGACATATCGGATTTTCATTTCCTTTCCTCCTTTTCCCAACCCCTTCACAACCAAACAGCGAGACCGCGGTCGGCACATGCTTTAACAACTCCCGGACCCCAAAGGACCGCTCCATGCCCCCCACTTCTTGCTCAATCATTTTTATTTTCACCCAATAAAGTTGGAGGATTATTTTTTTTTTTATTATTATTATTTTTTTAATGAACCTTCTCTCGTTTACTTGGATGTGATCAGCTGTTAAGTAAATAAAGCAAAACAAAAAAAAGAGGCGAAGATCCAGTAGGAACTGCGAGGGGAAATGGAAAGTAAGTTTTTTCTTTAACTTTTATTGAGTAGTTTGTGTTAAATTTAGGTCGAGTATCGATTATCTTTCCAGGCTGATCTTGCACAATCTTTGATATTTCGCTCGCTCTCTCTCCCTCTCTCTCCCCCTCTCCCCGTGCCTCTTTCTCTCTCTCTCACATACACACACACTCTCCCATCCCCAGATCCCAGGGATCTCTCCCCTCTCGCTCTCCCCCCTTTTTCTGCCTGTTTCCCCATTTTTAGGTACAGTATTCGCTCACATTTCCGAAGGAGGGGCTGCTTTCTCTCTCTCCCTTCTTGCTTCCTCTCTCTCCCTTTCTCTTTTATTCCGGGGTTTACGTTTTGTTTGTGTATTTTTTTTGTTGCTTTGCTTTGGGGCTGTGGGGTTGTCGTGGGGTTGGTTCCCCCCCCACCACCACCTCTTTCGGGCTCTAACTTTCGGATCAAGCAGAGGACCCTGCTAAGTTCGCAGAAGAGCTTCGGGGGGTGCCCCCCACGTTTTCTCTCGCCCTTTTTTCGTAGGGAGCTCGGGGAGGGGGGGGAATGCTGTCAGATCAGCAGAGACGTTCCGGCTGTCAGAAGCCATCCCTCGCCAGCCCTTGCAGGGCTCGCCCTCCCGTTTCGCAGCTCGGTCCCCCCCGAACTTCGAGGTGCTTTTCGAAGGCGCATTCCGCTCGCCCACCCTCCTTCCCTCTCCTCCTCATCTCCACACACCCCCCCCCCCCACCTCGGCCTCCCAAACTTTCGCTTTCGGGCGGGGAGGGGGAAGATGCCAGCGGGGCAGGGGGGACCCTGACTGCCTGCGTGGGTACGGGAGAAGGTGCGGGGGGCTTTTTTCCCCTTCCCCCCCCCCCCCCCCCCCCCCTATTTCGCAGGTAGGTTTCTCAGGAGCACAGGCACGGCTGGCTGCGCGGGTGTGTGCGGGCGTGTGCGCGTGTGTGCGCGCAGGGGATCGCGCTGCCGGCTCTGGCAGCAGGAGGAAGAGGAGCCCGTTAGGCGCGCGCCCCGCCGCTCTCGTCAGTTTCGCGGCGCGGCGCGGAGCGGCGCGGCCCCCGCCGGCAGGGATGCGCGGCTGCCGCTGCCTGCGGGCGGCTGCCGGCGGGGAGCCGGCGGAGCCCCCGGCATCCCCGCCGCGCCGCGCCGCGCCGGGCCGTAGGAGAGGCTCCCGGCGGGCAGGGTCGGGGACTGCTTTCAGCGCAGCCTTTCTGGGATTTTTGAAGCGGGGGGGGGTGTGTGTGTGGATGTTTTGCGGGGCAGGCGCTTATATATATATATATCTATATTTTTAAACAGAGGACTAGGGTGTTTTTTAAAAAAAAAAAACAACAAAGCCTACCAAAAAACCCCAGCCAACCCCCCCCCCCTCCCCAAAGGAAAAAAAAAACAAACCCCAAACAAATAAACCCCCCAACAAACCCCAACCGAACGAAAAGCTTGTAACCAGCCAGAAGGCAGCTCGGTGGCTGCTCTGTCTGACTGCTCGTGCCAGAATCAAGTGCATCCCTTCCCATCACGGCGGCTCATGGCAGACGTGTCCCTGCTTCCCCCTCTTGCCTTACATGAAATTTCCTGCAAAAATGCTAATAAACTTTCCCCCCCATCCGATCCCAACTTGCGGCCGTTGCCCTCCGCTCCTCCCCTCCTGCATCTTCTTCCCCCCCACACCCCCAGCCTCCCCAGAAGCGGCAGCAGAAAACGCACGGGTTGGTATTTCTTTTGTTACCTGCGAGCCGGGCGGCCGGGGGTCTCTCATCGGCTGCTTGGGGCACTGGCTCCGACCGAGAGAGCAGCCACAGCAGTCGGGTTCAGCCTGGTTCACCTCAGCGCAGTCCCGAGGAGGCTTTAGCCACCATTCAATAACACACCCTCCTCCTCCTCCTCTTCCTCCTTAGGTACCAAGGCAGAGACCGCAAACATAACAGCCCCCTCCCCACCAAAAAAAAAAAAAAAAAAAAAAAAAAAAAAAAAAAAAAAAAAAGGCAGCCCAGCCAAAAGACAACTTGCCAGGCTGAAGATGGTGGATTTACATTAAGCCAGGCAGAGGCAGGTTCACTCAGGAAGTCTGACCATCCCGTTTTCTGACAGTTGCATTTTCTCGGCTTCATTCCGTCCTCCTCTTTTTTTTTTTTTTTTTTTTTAAATTTTCTTTTTATTAGCCTTGTTCCGTTTTTAATCAAGGATTATGTAGTTGGCAGGAGGAGAGCGAGAAAGAGAGTGGAAAGAGAGGTCTCGGGTGCTTATGGGGTGGTTGCTGTGAGGGTGGGTTTTTTTTTTTGATGGTGTATTTTTTTTTTTTTTTTTTCCCTCAATTGTGTTTCCCCTGGATTTGCAGTGGCTCGATCCTTAGGAGCGGTGGTGGAGTGTTTAAAAAGATCATATGTAGCATTATATTTTTAGTTTGGTGATGGATGGATGGAAGAGGTAGTGAGAAGCCTTTGCAGCCCTGCCTGTTGTTGGTTAGATTGAGGCAGAGACTTGGCTGCGATTGGGACGCGACTGTGACATGGGCATCGATCGCTTCCATTGAGAGCAATGCAAAAACACAGCCTGGGTATGTAACACTCTCAGTGCCATCAACACTTGTTTTACTTTATATTTGCTGGCAATACTGACAGAGCGATCCGGAGCGCTTTGCTTTGAAATAAGGAATACAAACATTTGGCTGGGAAGGTGCACAAAGAAGACGGTGGAAATAAACGGGGGGTTGAAGGTTGGGATGTGTGTGTGTGAGGGAAGAGCCTTAATCATCATTGCTCCACTTCCTATTCAGCTGACTGTATTTAAGGAGTTTCTCTCTTTTGCTCGACGGGGGGATCCTACCAAACTGGTCGAAATGGAAAAAAAAAAAAAAAAAAAAAAAAAATCAGACAATCAACCTTGAGGGAATATATGCGAGTTTTCAGGGCTTGCGGTTTTCAGCCGGTAGGAAGGCACACAAAATAAAAGCCGGGCTAGCCAGCTGTTTTAACCTCTTGCACCTGGCTCCAGAGCCGGGGCTCAGCAGGATTATTCAGTTATTCGTGCTATCTGTGCTTGAATATTTATAGTGTGCGATCCAGGGATCCACACAGGGCATCGTAGCATCTCTTCATCCTTTCGTCGTGGTCTTTTTGGACTTTGTCAACATAAACATGTATTCAATAGTTTTCATTTTTATGATAATGAACATAGAGGGTCAATGAAATATAGAGGGAAAAGTCGTAAATCTGCAAAAGTGAAACCTACCCAAGGAACAAAGAAAGGTCAGGTAAACCATCTGTGTAATTCACAGTAATAGTACCTGCTGTTTGGTTTGTGCACTGATACAGCTTTATTATTCTTTAAAATGAAACTTATCCGCTAGGTCAAGTTAAAACTAAAGGAAAGCTGCGGAGCTGATAAATGGCATTGCGTGCATCTTTCAGAGCAGGGAGAGGGTCGTGTTCCTTGATTTTTGAGTAGTTCAGGTTTATTTGTGAAGACGGTGCACCAGCAAAGAACGTATAAAGGGGAAGGAGAAAAATCACTGTTTAATATTGCAGAATTTACTGCTTCCATTCTGACCATGAGCCTAAATTTACACAATGAAATTTGATTATCTCTAATAACAATATTAGATCCTGCACTGGATGGATGAGAATTGAGGTGGTTTTGTTGATTGCAAGGGTTTAATGTTGCATTTCAGAATCTGATGTGGTTTAGCCTCCCTTCCATTAACTGGAAAACCCCTGAGGTTTTACAATTATTTCTTAAAGATAATACATTTAAGATTGCATTGGTAGGCTGAAGAAAAGTCATAAAGGCAAGAAGGGAAGCCCTTAATAACTCTTGAGATTCAGACATGTTCAGCAGTTAGATTGGCTCTGACTTCACCAAGGGTCGACAATGTGTCATTTCCATGAAGCCAAATTGCCCTCTGCCTATATGATATTAATGTGCAAATCAATATTTCAGGGATTAAATTTCCCTTCTTCATTTTTTATGGTTTCTACCTCAATAAGTCTCAAGTCTATTAGAAGAGGCTGGATGATTTAAAATCTTTCACTGCAGAATGGCTTGTCGTAGCCTTGTTTCACAGACCGGTTTTGGATTTTCGTTATAAAAGACTAAAGGCATTCCAAAGAAGTTGGTAGTCAATATAGGGACATGTTTACTGTTGTAAAGCCCTTGTTCGATTAAGAGCTAAAAAGGTATTGAAAATATAATATATATGTTTATATAATATATATGCATTCTACTGCTTTAAAAATATTGTGTTAATCACCTATTGATTTATTTCAAAATCAATTGAAGCTCCTTTCTTATTAGTGATTTGTTCAGCATTCTTCAGCCTTGTTGTTAATTTTCTTAAACAGCATGCGTGAATTAATCTGCTGGTAGCATGTGTTTTGGGTTTTCCTTGAAACATATTTAAAACCAGGCATTTTTTTTTTCCGTATTTAAGCTAAGTGATGTGAACGGTTCAGTGTTGTGGAGAGAGCCAGGGCACTGTTTTCTGCTCTTTGGAGTCAGCGTTGGTTTAATGAAGCTGAGGGGCATTTTGTAAATATTTTATGATTCCTGCTCAGATGCTTATCAGCAATATTTATTAAGAGTTTTCATTGAATATTCAGGATAAGTTAAAAATTAAAATGGAGATACCTGATCTGGAAGGAAACAGTACGTGACAGAAAATTTAGGGCGAAATATGAGGTTGTGGCTTTATCACATAGTCTCGGGAAGGCCCTACTGTCTATCATTTAGTGTTGTTTTATAGTCTTAGACCATCTGGACCAAGTTCCGCACAGCTGCATGAATTTCATATGTGATAGAACATTTTTTCCATTCAGTGTGAAATGTTCCTTCCTAAAAACGTACACCAGACTCGCTTAATTTAGTCTGCTAGAAGAAATGCACATGAAAAAGGACAAAAGGCTCTTTAATCTCTGCAAGCTGTTTGTTTTTCTTCAAGATTCCTGTCTGTTTGGGTTTGAAAAGTCATGTTTATTGAGCAGATGATTCTGAGGTGTGACATTAAAATAATATATGATTTTTGTGCTAGTTTCTGCTCTCCTAGTTAATTTGCAGAACTACTTTTTATGCCTGTCAAAACACAGAGTTAATCTATTCTTATTTACAATTAATCTCAATAAAATTAATCTTAACTGTGCCTTAGTCAGTAGCTTAAAATATCTAATTATATTCAATTAAGTGGTGTCATAGTAATTAACACTGCTTAATTGCCTCTGCATATATTTATGTAAAGCTCATTAGTTACTGCTTGCTCTTTTTTCCCTTCCTCATTCCCCTTTCTGTGGCTCTGAGAGCCTTGACTGTAACACCCGGACCGGTTTGTGACAATTCGGATCAATTGAACCCGTGGCAATGGCAATACGTGTACGGGCAGCCTGTGTTGTGGGCAAATATTTGTGTTTTCTTACGCAAAGAGGGTACCAGAGCTGGGTCCCTAAAGGACTTCCAAGCCAGCTCTCTCCCCTCCGCCCCCTTCTTCTACCCCAACGCATTCAAAAATGTTTTCTAGCCTTGTTGACAGAAATATGAGAAGCCAGGTTAATCTTTGTGTTTATAAATGAAGAGCTCTTCTGCATCTGCCTTGGGGCTGTACCCAGAAGGCAGAGCTTTGCTGCTCCAGACTCATTCAAAGGGTTAAAGACTTGGCCAAGGTTCAAACCGAGAAGCTCCCAGGGAAAGTGCATGTGAATATGTACAAGTTTCATGTAATTAGTGCTTAATTATATTAACATATGCAAATTGTCAACTTAGGAGCTTGTTGAGCTGGCAAAGATCAGCCAGGCACAATTGCTCTATTGTTCTGAAACAATAATGGATTTCAAGTTGGATTGTGAAAACACATAACTAGCTATCTAATTTAACTCATACCATGGTGAAATTTCATTAGTCTCCATGGAGACTGGTTTAATTGTGCTGACTAATGTTCTGGGCTGCAGAATGTCCTAAAAAGAAAGCGTTGTTTGCCTAATCCACCTTACAATGACACTTGTTTGTACATGTTTCCCTTGTGTGAGAATTTGCATATGCAAATAAATAGTTTCTCTGCCCCATTTGTCATGGCTGTTCATTACCCATGAAGAGCACATTGTTACTAGGCTGTTACTGAGTCTCCCAAGACAGGATAGTGTCAACCAGTCCAGCCACATTCTTTCATAATTTGTTTCTGATTAATAGACCAGAGTGAGGCTCATTCTATTCAGGCCTCTGCAAAGGGAAGGTCAGTTCTGTCACTGAAAAGAGTTTCCGCAGCAACTGAAGTTTTTTTCTTTTTTTTTTTTTTTTTTTTTTCCTCTCCCTCCTCCTCCCCCCTCTTGCTTTGGCTAAAATAATCATATTTAAAATAATGTATTCTTGCTCTAAGGAATACCTCCACTAATAATCTCTAGTTTCCTAAAGCAAAAGATAGGAAAATAAAGGAGATTCTGGTATTGGAATATTAATCCTGTTTTTGACAGAAAGGTAAACTGATATAATTGCTTTTCAGTCGAAGGAATGGGGGTTTATACAAGTGTGAAAGCATCGGAAAAGGATTAGCATTTTTTTGCATAATGAAAAGCTCTGTTGAATAGGGCACTGAATGGTTGACTGAATGACTGAGATGAAAGGAAGATGAAAATGCAGGCTCCTCTTTCTTTATGCCTGTGTGCAGCTCTCCCGAAAGTTATGCTTCTCCAAGACTTGAGAAAACAAGCAGAGGCTCAGATTTTAGCAACTTGCTGAGATGCTCCGAGTTCCCACCACCACGTGAAGTCCTATGTGCGGGCGCAGAGCAGTGAAAGGTTGAGGAACGCAGGTTTGTGAGGAGGGGAGCTCCAGGAAGACGCCAGGCAAAGCCAATATTGACCGTTGGGCAGCGAGGACTCCCAGCCCTTGGCGGGGGGGACAGAAAGAGGGAGGAGGGGGCCGGGAGGGAGGGAAGGAGCTGTTTGAAAAGTTGTCGATGGAAATGATCCGTCAACGCCAAAGCATCTAACGAGGTTGGATGTTCAGGGAAGCAGGTCTCAGTCAATCCGTGTTTTAATTATTGAACTGTTTCTCTCGTGGAAAAAGTTAGGAGTTAGCGGTGACTCGGTGCGAAGTGGTTAAGGGGTACAGGAGCCTCGCTGGAGGAAAAATCACCCTCTTGGTTCGGCTTTGAAAACAGAGAACGCTGACAGAAATAGGAACGGGGACACGCACGCAAGGAGAGGGGTTTTCTGCGTGGCTGCGTCAGCGCACTCGGGTTGTCCGGAACGTTCGGATTCCGGTGGATTCAGGTGGCAAGAAGGGCCCTGGGCTCCTCCTGCAACCGGTGCTGGACCGCCCCGACCTCAACCGGAGCAGGATCGGGCCCCCAGCCAGGGCTGCAACTGGTTAGCTGTTGACAATGTGATCAGTGCTTCTAATTATGTTCTCTCAACAGTAATTAGGGCAGTTAAAATACCATAAGTGTTGAGCCACTTTTGAAAGTGGGAAGTGGTTCTTTTGTACGTATGTAAATCAAAGGCAGTGTGCATAATTATTTGTATGTGTGCATATTAAATAGGCTCTCTTTTCTTTCGGGTCAACATAATTACTGATTTAGGGCTACTGTGGAAAGCTGTTGGTAGTTAGGCTAAATATTAACTTGTTTGGGGATTTTTTTTCTTCCCTTTATTTTGCAGAACGTTTATTTGTAAATGCTGGTTAGTTCAGTATTGGGCTTGATCTGCTGATATTTAAACAGTGAGAGATGCCTCTAAGAAATAAGGACTATGGACAAATGAAGGAAAACTGAAAATGTAGAAAGTGTGTGGTTAAGAAGAAAGACACAAAAATTTCATTTTAAGATGAAATTAAAGACCTTCTGTGGGGTTTGAGAATGTTTTACTGCTGCCTTTATAAAAGTCCTTAAAACTTCTTTTAAAGGAACGTGCTTGGGGGATATTCTTTCATTCTGGGAACAGCTTATTAGTGTATTTCCATAAGAAAAAAATGTGTTAATTTAAAAAATGCATTCATTTATATTTTAAAATATTGTTAACCAAGCACCATGTGTTGTCTCTGGCAAAGTTCCAGCCACCGGAGAGCTGGATAACACATGGGTTAATAACAACTTACGTGATGTTTGCATTCTCACTGAGTGGTCAGGAGCCCGGCACACCGAGATACTGTGATTCAAGGTTTTACGGAATAAGATGTAACGCAGAATGTGTTTCTGTGAACAGATGCACAGGCAGAAGAGACGAAAAGACGCTTATTGGTTGCCTTTACCTAGCAGGTAAAACAAACCTAGTAGGTTCTCTTTGGTCGTTGTTGAGACTCGTTGTTTTTGAAAGGGGTAGTAGACACATTTATCGATAGCAGGACTCAGCAGACCTGTAGAGATAAATTTGTTTTGCATAAATAAGAGCAGCAGGTTTGGTCGTTAATACGTATTAGTCTATAGCACTTTTTAAAGGGTCGCTCTATCGCACTTTTTATAGCAGCATTTCCATAGTTGCTACAGCTTCTGGTGAGTTCCAGAGTAAGGCAGAAAAGTTTGTACCGGACTGAAATATGGCAGTCTTGCTGAGGAATGACAACTTCTACTTAAACAATATATTCTGAGGAATGGTTTAACTAAGTTATAGGAGCAAAATAAAAGTTTGCCATATTAAGATGCTCTTTTATATGTTCACATTACTCATAATCAGCTTTCAATTAAAAAAAAGAGAGAGAGAGAGAGATTTAGAAGATAATTTGTCCCAATTGTATTTTGTTTGCTTATGGTACTTTTGAGAACAATTTTAAAGATGTCCAGAAACTGGGATCTCTTTACAGACAAATCTGTCAGACTTTTAGCAGTCACAATGATCTGATAGGCTGTACCGGCTCCGAAGAAGGTATTGTAGTCCTCCAGGTCAAGAGTTCGCAAACTAAAGGCTGTATGTACATACAGGATAGACCATGGTGGCTCCGAAAATAAACACTTAGCGTAGAGGCCGCAGCAATGTCTGCAGAACAAGTGATGCACACGCTAGGTGTACCTCCAAAACCGCATTTAAATAGACAAACATTCTGCTTCTGAAACAAAGCAATCCTTACGAGGTGTCTGCGTAGGTGTGAGCCGGGGACCCATAAACCCGTAAGAGCCGTCTTCTTCCCATTCACCCCAAACTAAGTCAACAGTAACTACTCTGACGTCAGAGGAGTAAGATGGGTGTGAATCCGGCACGACATACCGTTGTGATAGAAAAAGAATCGGGCCTTTAGTTACCACTTGACAATATTCCTGTAAAATCTAATTTAACAGGCTTCTTCTCCTCTCTTCGTACCACCGTTCCAGTTTTTAAGGGTGATGCGCTCAGTGCAGAAGGCACCAGCGGGTCTGGGAGAAAGAGGCTTTCCCCAGAGGCTGATGGGGGTCACTTCTGCCGCTTTTCCCAGGTAACAGCAGAGCGGAGGCTCTGGGAGCGGCAGCTGCTCAACGCTTGCTCCTCCCCGTTTTGACACCGAGGCTGCTTTCTAAATTCACCTAATCTGAGGCGACAAGGCACCTGCCACTGCAGTGCTCCGGTGTTTGGGGCGCTGCTGGGAACCTGGAGCAAGCCCAGCTGTTTCCACCCGTGGTCCAGAAGATGCTCGTGTAACAGACCAGAATAATCCCTTTTTGAAGAAGAGCAGAAACATAACTTCCTTCTTGTCCTTCACTTGCTGGGGAGGATCTTTGGGTTTTTGGTATGCAGAGGGGCCAGAGCATTCACCGTGAGGAGGAGTGGGGAAATCCTTGGGTTGGCCAAGTGTTACAGGAAGGTGTCAAATGCCAGGTGGTTTTCCTGCGTGAGAGACCGTGTCTGTCCACCTTCAACAAGAGTTTCTCTTTGTTTAACACCGAACACTTCGCATGCCTTCCCCACTCCAGGAAGTAAGGTTGTGAGTGAAAAGCAGCTCCTTATTCCTGTGGGTTTCACTCTGGTCCTTCTGTATTTTTTTTTTTTATATTGAAATATGGCTATAGATTTTGTTTAGAGCACCAAGGCTTTAAATTAAAGAAAACGTAACATTTCTAAAATAAATTATTTAGCTGTACGGCAGATGTCACACCTCAATCCCTCGGTTCCTTCGAGTTTTATGAACCGCTCACCAAAAAAAAAAACCCCTCTCTTTGCCACTGCCGTGCAGCCATCTCTGGGGTGGGAAGCGTCCCCCCGCGCACAAGCGACCAGGGGCTGCTCGGCTGCCGCGCAGCAGCGTGCTTCGGCTCTGCTTCCCGCAGCGGCCACCGATGGCTGCAGGGAGGCAAAGTGTGATTTCTCACTGAGTTGTCAGCCAGCGCTCTGGGACGGGCGTTTCAGCTCCGGCGAGAAGCATCACTGCAGTCCTAAGTCCCAACCGGTCTGGCCCGTGGATTTCGCTCTTGCTTGGCGGGCGTTTTCCCCAGCGCTGCTGCAGTTTCCAATTTTGACCGAGGGCCTCTTCCAAAGTCCACCGCTGCTTCACCGAATTCCTCATGGTTGGATCGGGTCCTTGCGAAGAAGAGGCTCCTCTACTGAGGCACCGGCCGCAACTGAAGCAGCGGCAGGTCAGCGCTGCCGGGCGGCCGCTGCCCGGCCCCAGCCCTGCGGCGGGGAGCGCTGGCTGAAATCACAGGGCACGGTGGGCCGAGCACAACTTTGGTTTTTTCTTCTTCCCCTTTTTTTTTTTTTCTTTTTTTTTCCCCCTGAGTGGGTGGAAAGGCAACAGGAGACAAAGGAGTTAAAAAAAAAAAAAAAAAAAAAAAGTTAGTTTTTAAATATAGCAGAAACTGGGAGCCTGACAATAACTCAGCTACTACAGAGTCAGTTCAGCCATCTGGAGACTGTGACACGGCCAAAAAAAAAAAAAAAAAGAAAGGGGGTGGGGGGTGGGGAGTGGCGGAAGGAAGAGACCTTAAAAATGAAGGATTTATTTCCATGCTGAGATGTATCCTCCACACAGGCTGCTGCTGTAATGGTGAACAGCACAGGTCCCTGGGTGGTTTGGTGCATCAAAGACGTACGTACTGGAGCGCCTCGTGTCTTGTCACGACTGGGCGTTAATGCTTCTGGGCCAGAGCAGTTTGGCCCAGCTCTGAGTTTACTGGGTGGTATCAGTTTGTTTTTCAATGTTATCGTTACTTAAAAATAGATTTTGGAGGCTGCTTGAATTTTTGAAATACAAACAACGGCAGTGGTTTATCAGCATTCCTGGTTTCAGCTGTAGCTGTACAGAAAGGTCGAATCTGCTCTCAACGTGTTTTTTTACATGATTTTAATAATTGGAGACAAATATATTAGAAATCTTTTGGGTTCATCTAAAAATCTATGCAATTTAGACAAATGCTGAGCTGTGTAATGGTTTGTCTGGGAATTACTTAGGCTGCACAGTGTAATAATATTTTATTAGCTGTCATTTGTTTTCTAGGAAGAAAATGGTGATTTTTATGCTGTGTGTTACGTGAAAACTTGGCACTGAAATGGGACGGTCTCTGAACGCGAATTTCTCAAAAGGTGGGACAGCAGTTGCCCAAAAGGTGAAGGCTTGAGAAAAATGGGGGTGGGTCGTTTCTTCCCTGAACTGAAGCAGGGTACAGATTAGGAGCCATTAAGGTTTGCCAGGAGTTGCTGGTTGTAGAAGCCTGTTTAAGTGCTCACTGTCAACAAGGAAATCATGGGCAGCACTTAAAGTGGCTCACCTCTGATTTATTCATAAACCTCACACGAGCACTTGGCTTTGTTCTTGCTCTAGTAAGGGGGAACTGATGCCAATAAGAACAGGAATAAAGAGCTTCTTGCATGGCCCAAAAGTGAATAGCACTTTATCTCAAAGCATGACCTCCATCCCCGAGATCTGTTGTGTTACAGTTGACTCTGCTAGATGTGTATTCTCTGGTGAATTGCTAGGAGAGGTTACAACAAATACGTACGCTGCAAACCCTCCAGATGTAACGAGAACTGTGTAACGGGAACTTCGGTCCTAACTCGACAGAGAGGTTGTGGTATTCATAGTGAACGGAGAGATTTCCCTCTCAGACAGAGCTTTATGTTGGTGCTTTTAACGTGAGTCAGAAAACAGCGTGATTGTGTGGCTGCGATTCAAGCAAAAATTTTGTATTCTTTAAGGGATTAATTCGAGAAACTTATCTTGATAAAAGCAGACACACAGAAAGGCGAAGTAGTTCAGAGACCCAAAAGAAAAAGAAAAAAAAAAGAGAGAGGAAAAAAGTCGACTTTGTTTTCGGACATATTTGATTGCTGCTGCTTTATTTTTGTTTCTCTAAAAAAGGCAAAGTCGTGCTCACAGTCCGTGATGGGGGAAGGGACCTTTCGAAGACGGTCAACTGCCATGTTTGCACTGGGGCAGAGGTTGAGTACAGTTACTTAAATCCCCAGAGAAACATTTAGTTAACACTAGTCTCTTTCTGATCCGCCCGAGTCTGGGT
The DNA here is from genome assembly GCA_009769605.1 of Bucorvus abyssinicus. Taxonomy (NCBI): domain Eukaryota; kingdom Metazoa; phylum Chordata; class Aves; order Bucerotiformes; family Bucorvidae; genus Bucorvus; species Bucorvus abyssinicus. The sequence goes on from CM020033.1 coordinate 3,089,269, forward strand.
TTCTTCTCGGCTTTTCGATGGATTTTGTTGGTTGCTGTGTGTAGGTTGTGTTTTAAAACTGGCTTGCGTTTTCACGAGAGCTTTGACGAAAAGAGTCGTAATGGAAGACAGCGATGAGAGTTAGCGATACGTCTTTGATAAAGCAGTCCTCGTGCGCGGTCTGATCACAGCCATCAGCTCATTTGTCATGGCTGAAGTGAAAATGTCAGGACCAATGAGTGTATCAGTGCTGAAGGGGGCGAAAGGGCTTTTGGAGACACTTTTGTGCTGGGAGTGGGCCACAGCTTAGATGCAGCTCTAGGGAAATACTGGGATTAGCCAACTCTGCGCACAAATCCCTAGCATAACAGAATTAGTTGGGAAAATGAGGTTTGTTAGGGGAAAAAAAAAAAATGAATCTGTGGAACTGCTCTAGGCTGCAGCCCAGGAACTATGCAAAACTGTAAGGCATTTTATTAAAATAATTTTAGCAATGTGAACGTACACACATTCCAACGAAAGTCACAACTGGTAGCCAACAGTATAACGAAAGCCATCTTAATGTATTTTGCATGTGCGTGGGGGTTTGCTTCCAGAAAAAAAAGAGCTCATTTAACATAAAGACGGTCTTCACAATCTGAAGAGAAGGTTTTCTGAACGTGACACAGCGGAAATTAATACACCCTGTTTCAACAAGAACTGCCGCTGATGGTCTTTTTGCACGGGTTAGTTCGAACCGAAGACAAGGGCGGTCTTGCTGCTGCGGACGCTTCTTTGCTCAGGAGGTGTAGTTCGTACTGCAGGAACACACCGATTGATTGCCAAACTGGAGCTCTGGTGTGGCTGGCCTCTTCTCTCTTCGGCCGCTCTGTGCAAGATGCTCCTGAAGAACATCTCAGGAGGCAGATGGGGGATAACCTGTTGTATACGCCTTGCCATGATTGCAGGTGCAAATTTTTTAAACCTCTGAAGAGCCAGGTTTAATATATCTTACAATTATTTTTTTTTGTGGTTCACAGTCATTACGATAACTCTGGATAGTTTTGGCAGCCAGGTTCCATTTTGTTTTTTACCCTTGGTAGGTTCATGAGCTCAATCGTATCCTGCAGCAATGAGTCCTACTGTCCAACCCCTTTGCCCCTCTCATCGGGTTTTAATTTGTCACAGCTTAGCTTTCTTGGAAATATGCTACTTGGCTTTTGGTGAGCCCCTTCTTGCTTCGTGCAACGTACCTAGGAAGAGCAGGGTGCTCTTGCCACTGGGTTGTCATAAAAACGCCGGAGAAACCTCGGTTTCTTCGGGGCGGGGATGCTACTTGCCAGACCTATGCAGCTGCCGCGGAACGGTGTAGACGTTTAACCAGGTAATCCCACCACCTGCCCTATGCCAGCCCGAGACGAGCGAGTGGGAGTGAGTTCGTCCATCTCCATGTGCGGAGTGGTTCCCGAGGAATTGCCCAAATACTTCAAGCGTGTAGATAATCGGCTGGCGGGCTGCACCAGTTGATAATGGCTGTCTGCCTGCGGGAGGGGTATGTACCTGTTTTGCGGTACTTCCCCTGCGTTTGGTATTGCGGAATTGGGGGGCGTTTTAACTTCGGAGATCCACGCCACGGGGGTTCAGCAGACCATCAGTGCTGGGCTGAAAGCAGTTTTTCCTTTGTTTGGTATTGCTATTAGAGGTGCTGCTGCAAGTTCATCATCTGTCCTTTGGGTTTAATGGAAGGCTGAGAAGAAAATTGGCCTTGGCTCCATAGCATCAGGTCCGGTAGCTGCCACTGTTACGCGAGACCTTCGAAACCGGGCAAAGCGTGGTGGAGGACACCACCGTCCCTCGCTGTGCTCGGGGTTAGCCGTGGGTCTGCGTCGCTACCGTGCGTCGTACGGAGTTCGTCCGTGGCAGAAAGATCTCGCTTCCTTTTTCTTTCCCCAAACTTGGGCAGAAGTTTGGGAGCGGGCAGAAGAAGCACGTCTGCTGCTCAGAGGGGCTGGAGAGCAGGGGACGTGTGGCAGAGCCTTAGGCTGTGGCTCAGATACCTGGTAATTGCCTCTGGTAAGCCCGGGCTTCCTCGCAGCAGGCTTGCAGCTAGCACATGAAACTACCTTTTGTGGTCACAGGCTTCAGGCCCGTGGTCCTTCTGGGTCCTCTCGAGTTAGGAATATTGCCACAGGGACTAGAGATACCGGGTAACTTCAAATCTGGCATGGAAATGTGTAATAAAGCTGCAGCCACTAGCCTTTACACCCCGAACGCTTCTCTGCTGATGTGTGTCAGCGTGAGTGGCAGCAGCGAAGTAATTTATTTAATCTAACTAGTACTTATCTTTGTTAGGAGTCGTCTGCAGATTTCTGCCATTGCACGCACAGTGAATCGTCCTCTTTCAGATAATGTGCTTGTACGACCTTTCCCCCCCCCGCCCCCCGTCTAATTCTATTGATTTACAGTATTGAAGTGAAATATCTGATACCTGTTTCCTGCACTTTGGCTGTACGTAGTCAAAGAAGCTGATGAGATTCTCCCCTCCCTTCCACAAGCCCTTTAGCTGTTTTAAATGTATAATTATCATTGCATGTCATTTGATAGCTGCACTAATTGCTGCCAACCATTGTCTGTTTGCACTTAATGCTGAAACCTGATCAACATCCTGCTTTGGTTGATGTTTGGTGGTAAACTTTAATTAACTCTTATTGCATTGAAGAAGAGCTCAGTCTCTGTGCTAACTAATCATTTACCTTCATTATGTCCTGACAGCTCCACTTGTTCCTGGTACTAATAGATACACCAGTCAGTAAATAAACCTGCAAAGCTTCATGTCTTGAACTTGTTCCACGTTGGTATTTTGTTGCTTAAAGTATAAAGGTGTAAAGATAATTATTTCAGCTAGTTTTGTATCCCTGCTTTTCCAGGCACCAATCTCAAATTGCCTTTTTCGTGCCAGACAATATCATTTTAGTAGTAACTGTAGATTTAAGATAACATTATTTCTTCAGCTCGGTTCCTATATACATGCATCTTTTGAATCAATACAATTAAGCTTGTCTCCTGTTGGAATTCTCGTAATTATTTTCCCTGAAATACTTTTCCTGTAATGATATTGAAGTTAAAGTAATCAGGTTACTGGCAGATCATGTAAAATTCAACTCAAAATTGCCGGCTGCTTGATTTTAATTTGTCTGACATCAAGTTTGTTTGAAAAGGGATAATATGTGGTTAAACCAAGGAGCTTATAATTATGGTTGACATTTGTTTGTTT
>CM020033.1:3105000-3150000 GCA_009769605.1 Bucorvus abyssinicus
GGGTCAGAAGCTTGGCAAAGATTATGGAAAATTACCATTTTTCCATACCGCGCATAGGGAAGGAGATATTCTGGCATATATCTCTTTGCAACCCTAATCTATCGCATCCGAGTTATTTTACACTGGTATTTTCAGGAAGCACGCGCCACATGCCGCATTATTACCAAGGATACTCAAAAGTAAGCGCTGTGATCCTTCTGCTTGCCCTTCTTTTCCAAGCCAGTAAAATAATTCTTCGCAAACATGAAAGGGTGTGGTGTAGATAAATATGTTAGTAGAATGGCAAATATATTTTTATCTTTACTGGAAAAAACTATGTGGATATAATGAATGTGTGGGAGTGATGAATACCATTTATTACACAACTTGTCGTGACTTTTTCCAAGCCCTAATTACGGGGTAACTTATTTTCTGCAGTGTGTTTACTGAATTGGCTTGATTGTCTGGGTTCGTGCACAAAATATAACACATTCATTTCCAAGACGAATAACTTTGTAACTTATTAAAAACTTCTTTTGTCTAGGGGATGTAAAAATTCAGGAAATATTGCAAACCATTAGTCACTGTAACAAGCTCTAAATATGATTAGAAAATCCATTTTGCAAGTGTTATCTATTGATCTAGACTAGAAATCTGTGATAACTAAACTATCAGGAGTCATCTGCTGATTACAGCAACTATGCTAGTTCTCTAATCACGTTGAAAGGGTGTACACGAGGAACAAATAGAGAAAAGCCTCAGCAGACCTCTGCTTTAAGCAAGAAATAGCGTTTTGCGGGTGCCCAACCACGTTCAAATGGTTGTTCCGAGCTACCGCAGGGTGCACAGGCGGTAACATGGATTTTCGTTTTATAACCTGATAGTTGGAACCTTAGTGGACCTGCTACAGACAAAAATGGCAGTAACACAAGGTTTGGTCTATTATATTGTCCCACGGTACTGGCTGCTCTGCTAATTTAATCATGTATTTTATTTGAATTGCATTTTTCCTGAAATCTAGGGGTTGGGGGGTGGGGTTTGTGCTTGTTTGTTGGGTTTGTTTTTTGGTTTTTTTTTAAAGATCTAAAAGCCTGTTTTGAAAAGCGCCAAAAGCGCTGAGACTGTAGTGACAGAGCCACCCTGCCCTAGCAGCAAAACTGGCTCCAGGAGCTCCTGCTCCCTCTCATCCGTGAAGCGGTTCCTTGCTCCCTCCAGTTACACCGATCGTGGAACCACGCTTTAAGTCAGGTTTTTGAAACGGTCTGTGTGGAACATAAGTGGTCCTCTCTCTTTTCGGAGTGGTACCCCCGTTTATTCCAACGATCTCTTTTATAACGCCACCCTTCAGAGGGGTGCTGCTGCAAACCGTGTCACAGAGAGGAATGGTAGAACTGGAGACGGGGAAGCGGAGGGCTTTTCTCAGATGGCTTCACTGCCAAAGCTTCAGTGACTGTTGAAAATAAGATGCCAGGTTCTTTTTTTTTTTTTTCAAATAAAGCTACGAGCACAACTACGGAGTTGCAAGATGCAAATTATCTGCTCGAGCCAGCACTGTCTGTTCACTCGCTCAACCCGATCCCCAGAGCAATCCTTGTCGGTATGGTTGGGTTTGCAGCATGGCCCACACGCCACTCGGTTCAGCGTGCTAGGGAAGCGCGTCTCAGCTCTTAGCTCTCCTCGCTAGAAATGTCCTGCTGCTGAACCCGCTTCTTGGCCAGATCCCAGGGCGTTAGACTGAGCGGTTCAGTAGTGCCTGTGTGGTGCAGCTCTCACACACGGGACTGACCATCGCCGCCCTTTCAAGGTTCAGCCTCTGAATCGCTCAGGGTGAAAGACATCCCGGCGGCGGCGGAGTGCGTAAGACCTCAGACACCTTCTCAACTTCACGTCCTGCAGAAGGACCATTGAAAGTGTCCTGCTGGGGACCATGGTGTTGCAAGTCCCCTGATAGGTACATTTTTAAAGGCTCGTCCCTAGGATTACTAGGGAGAATCTTAGCTTTTTTAAAAAGGTTCTGTCCTTCATGGCTTAGAGAAGCTTGGAAATGTGAACCTCACTAGGCTTATCAACTCTCAGAGAGCAGATAGCATGTACATGTGCACACGCTATTTTTTATATAATCTCATTTTAAGGCTAATTTGAAGGAGAGGAATGACTTATTTAAAATACCAATTGGGATATTAGCGTTGTTATTTTTTTAAGATTTGGGGTTGGCAGTGCTACAATGTGTCCCAAATAACCAAAACATTCTAGGTGTGTGTGCTTTATAATAGAACGCAACGCCTCTGTGCGTCACCCAGAAAACTTTGCTTTTAATTGTGGATAAACTTTCAGGCCTCAAGGTGGAAGTAAATGAGATTTTGAAAGTCTGTCAAGTTACCTGCTAGCAGGCTTGATAGTTTTGTCAGGTCTTGGTGAAGCTGATGACACCAAGAGAGTTCTAAACTTTTTTTTCTCTTGATAATCAGGTAAACTTTTAGAGCACCTAAGGAAAAAAAGAACGTTAATTTGTATGAATAATAGATATATGCCTTGGGAGCGATATCGAATATTCATGAATTGTGTTTATATTCAAGCAGCTCCTCCAACTCCTTTAAAATTAAGGTGCTGTGAATATGTTTTGGCAATAAAAGCTTTAATACTAAAACCATCTGAAAGCGCAGAAAAAGAATCTGTGACTTTGTTCCTTTGCCTTGTCAAGTACCTCAAAGATTTTTCTTCAGTCATTTCTATTTATTTAAATGTTATTGTTTTGAGAATTTTATTTTTATAAATGTTGCCATAACAGCTTGATTCCTCTTCCTGCGCTTAACTCTTGATGCCATAAAGGGATGTCTTTTCATAACTGCAGCTTTTAAAGCGCCCGTGAAGATCAGAGCTTCCCTTCTGAAGCTGTATAATTTTAGGCAGCACTGAAATGTCACTTTTAGAGTGAGATTCTAAATGTGGCAAAGTGAAACCTTCAGCTGTTTTCTAAGTTATTTAAAAAAGAAATGGCCTGATTGCTCCGTACAGAAGTGCAGATTTCACGTGGTGTTCGTAATGCGGCTGCTGGGAACCAGAACAAAGCCAGCCTTACCCTGGGTGAACTCAGCTTGGCCTAAATGAATTTCCCAAAGACTTACATTTGGAATTGTGGATCTCCGTATTAGCGAATTAAACCGCAGAAGAGTTGCGGGTCCTTTGCAACATCCATCAAGAAGCATTGGATTACTCCACAAGTAAACAGAGAAAGCCTCTGTAGCACCAGAGTGCGTTTCCATCCTGCAGGAGGAGCGTTCAACATCTGCGGATTTGGGAAGCTGAGGCGGGACAGCGATCCCTCTCCGTGGAGATAAAGGACATAGAGTGGAACTGCTCTTAGGGAAGCCATTTCGCAGCTTATTCAAATAGCTTTTGGTTCGGGGAACCATATATATCATGTCCTGTGCTCGTAAAATAGTTCCCCCATACTTCAAAGACATGAGTAAATACAGCGTAGCCTTTTTGCAAAGTAAACTGGAGCGGCCGGAGAGAAGTTTTAGTTAACCAAGTAACCGCCTGACATGATCAACAATCTGATCACAAATGACACGTGACGTTAGTCTGTCAATAAACATTGTTCAGTTAGCTGACAATAGCTTTAACAGACATTACTTTTACACTTGGTATTTACTGCAGTCTATGTCGTTTATGCAGCTGTTTAGGAGCTCAGGGCAAGTGACAGGCAGCAATTAGCAGACCAACGCTCAGCTGTGTGAAAACTACCTACAGGTTTTCCCGGTATTGACAAAATATCGATCCGCAACGCTACTGCTGCTATGATTGTCAGTGCAGTCTGGATAGATGACTTTAGCCCTCGTGTTCTCAATCGGCGGAGGTATTACCCAAAAGGAGTGACCTGATTTCGGTTTAAAGGAGGTTAAAGGTTAGCTCCAAAGCATCATCTGCCTAGCTGCTTAACTTTAAACTGATCAATTTAATGAAAATCTGTTTTGCAGATGGTGTTTTAATGTCTTTGGCAGGATTTAGGCAGCTCTAACATTAGACGTATGCTAGTAAAAATTATTTCTTCACTTGACCAGACAACACCTTCTCTTTTATGTTTCAAGGTAAATGGCATGTGGGATATGGTATTTTGGCAAAAGACCCAGAAGCGGAAAGTGTTGATGATCTTTCCATACGGGCTCAAAACCAGAAAACCCTTATGTCTATCGCTAACGAGGACTGAAGAAACAAACAAAGCCGTATTCGTTCTTCACCATAATGTTTTAGTTTGAACCCATGAAAAGGAACTTCAGTCGGAACGGTCCTGGAAAAAGGCTCGTCTTCTTTGCCTAGGGTGGAACGCGGCAGCGTTGACGTTTCTGACCCAGCAGAGCGTGCCCATGGTCTCTTCCCGGCCCCGCGTTCGTCGGTCAGCGGTATTCTCTTTCCTACGCACGAGCTGAGCAGCGATCGTGTTACTTAGCTGTAGATACCGTAAACAATATGGCCAATCAGTCGGTCCGAATGGCACGTTTTATCTGATGGAGGTTGTCTGAATAAACGAAGAATCAGATCCTCAGGAGCGTAAAGCAGAGCTTTGTGTTTACGTCTTCCGAGAATCTGGCCCTCACGGCTTTTGCCAAGATAATTGAGTTTCCGCACAAGCACATCTTTCTATTTTCAGATGTATGCCATCCAATCGGAATTTCTTGGGCTGCTAGTGCAATACTGGTATGTGTTAGCTTTGTAATTAGCGAGGACTCTGTCCCTCTGCGAGGTGCATTGTAATATTACGCACACAAGCATAGCTTGCATGTAGCAGTCATGAAAGTGGTGCCCTTTGTTTCAGATTGACCTTCCGACTTATTTAAAAAGGAGTTTACAATGAGCCTTTGTTTTGCCCACAAATGATCATAAACAGCGTTCTAAAGAGCCCAATAAAATGAGATAATCACAAATGTATAACATCACATATTGAAAGGGTGGAAGAACAAACGGGGCTTTTACTATATTTTATAGGATGGATTTATGGTCTGTCCGTGGGTCACTTAGGGCCAAGAATTTTCACGGTCAACTGCTTGGTCCTGCCAGCTAGCATCCTCTGCAGGAACTGCAAACACCGCACGGCACCTGCTCTTCAGCTGGGGTTATGCAGCACTTTTTTCAAAGTGAGGTGCCCGCTTCTCTGCTGGTTCAAAGCCAAAAGCTTAATTAGACCAGTGTTTTTTTCTGCATCTGTCATCAGCAAAGAAGAGCAGTCTCTCTGGGTTCCATAAGGCCGTTTGCATATTTGGGTTTTAAATCAGCCAGGGATGTTGAATACTTTGCTCATCTTTATCATTGTGCAGGAGGCACAAGTGGGATTTAGTCCTTAGGTAACTTTTAGGGTAACAGTTCCCCAAGGAACACTGCTTGGGTTTTTCTCATTATCCTCGTTCTGGATGAAAGCATCGTCGTTAGGAATGAACAACTGAGGTGGGGGGTGTGAAGTATATGCATACGGGGATGAATGGACTAACAGCCCCGTCACTTCATTTGCTTTACTCTGTTTGGCATGAAATGTTGGTACTTGATCAGGCTGAAATTAACGGAAAATCACATTCTTTTCATTTAAATTGTCCTGCACTAACTTTTTAATTTAAAATCAAATATCCTAGATATGTGCCAGTCCAATTATCAAACTGTCATTGTCCCACTATGATGGTAAAAGAGGTCAGGAGATTGTGCAGGATTGATTTGCATAAAAGTCATTGTGGGAAGGAAATTGGAATATGTCTGCACATCTGAGGATCCAAAACATGTTTTGCTTAATCTTATCATTTTTATTTGTTTAAGTGGAGAAAGTTGTTCTCAGTGATACACAAAAGTTATTCTAATTTGTTGCCAAACATAAACCTCACGGTGAAGGGTATTTCAGTTTTTATAGTACTTTCAGGTTTATGTTCATTTAAGGTTTTAAATGTTTTATGAAACTTATTTTCTGCTGCTAGTGTTAGTTACCGTTATTCAGATTATGCTGTTGTGCTTACAAGTACAAGGAGAAACGGCTATTCAAAGAACACGTTGTGTAGTCAGCTATACGTAGTATCTATGCCCACTGTATGTACTTATCCAGTACAGACAAGTACATTTATGAAAAAAAACCAAACAAGCTGTGGGCTAGCAGAATAGGAATTTCAAACTTATTCCTTTTTTTTAATTTTAAATTTAAAATACAATAGTAGAGAATTAATTGTCACGTGATATTTCATGGGCATTTAATTTTATATTCAGAGTTTTGTCTGGCTCTCAGATAGTCCTACATAACAGTCCTTGTGAAAAATCGCGTGCCTTGTATTCAGATTATGGCGCCCCGCTGAAGCAGAAAGGTACTCTCCAGTTGTGGCTTAGAGAATCCGCACGTTCTTCCATTGATCCTGCACGCTGTCCAGGATCCCAGTCTATGTGCGGACGTATGAGGCTGCTTTTCGAAAGGAGGCTGTACAAGGCTGCTTGGACATGACCTGCACTGTGCAGCCTGCCCAGCAGCTTCTCCTGCAGAGCAGGAAGGGTGAGCAAGGAGGAGAGCAAAAGCAGCATCAAGAGGGTCAGCCTCACTTCCTCAGTATGCTCCACCCACCAAAGGGCTGTGTAACAGCTGGGCTTTTGTGCTTGGAGTTTTTCAATCCGACCTTAAGAGAAATTTGAAATGATTTCTGCTGAGATTCAAAATAGAGGTGCAGTGTGTGTAGGAGTGTTCCATCAATGGCAGAGCACGCGTGTGTCTGCGTGAGCAGAGCGCGGCTCTGGAGTTAGCAGCCACTCCCCCCGCCAGCCTCGTAACACCGATTGCCTTGTTACCCTTAGGAGATTTTAGCTGATATTTCTTATGCAACTCACTACAGGTGTCTTCTCTAAAAGCGTAATTACGGTTTACGAGACTCTCCCAGGTGGGATTTTTCTTCCACATATTTAAGAACAAGCACTAAAAAAAGATTGAGACATGACAGGAAAGTTATATTTTGACATGCATACGTGTACTTCAGCTTTGCTATTGCTTTCGCTAAGTGATTGAGGAGAAACCTCCCCTTGGTCGACGCGTTTGTCGGTCCGTCCAGACAAAATGCCAGGATTGGGAAACTGTAGAAGGGTTGATGGGAATAAAACCTTAGAGACCTCATACGTACAGGACTGAGCGTTGAGCTCTTTGATACACAACTCTTGAGACTGTATTGGCTCCCTACGTGTCTGTCTTACCAGATAGACAAATTATTTATTTTTTTGCTCGTTTGGGGGGCTGCTGGAGGAACGCTCCAGTCAGGTTTTGTAAGGAGGGGTAGTGAAGAAGCTGGTGTGAAATGCTGAGTAACACCAACTCTGTTGGTTTTAGCAGGACTTGGGCACAGTGCGGGAGACGTTTCAGTGGATAAACATCTACGTGTGTATTTGTGGGCAAAATACAATACAGTACGCCTGGAAATAGGTAGTAATCACATTGAGTGTGGGTAGGGCTTTTATGTTAATAAAACAGAAATTACAAGTGATAGCTTGTAATATTTTTTATCTTGGTGGTCTGTCTGTTAGGCTGGTGTACTTATACAGGCTGATAGTGCAGAATGATGGTCATACATCCTCGTGCTGATACGTAAAGAGCCTGAAGCTTGGCTAAGAACGGCAAGACCTTTGCGTTGCGGACAGCCGCGAAGGAGGATGTCGTGGAAATGACCCCCGTGGTCTGCAGCAGAAGGTGCCAGCAGTTCTGCAGCAGACAGATACGCAGAGCGTGGTGCACCATAGCCTCAGGGGAGACTGTATGTGCTGCGCTCCCTGTGGGAGGGAAGGCATTGAGACAACCTTTAGCTTTGAGAGGCAGGGGGCATTGAGGGAAACAAAAATTGAGCAAAGGTAGTCATTGCATGATGAAGTGTGCAGATTCCCATGCCTGAGGCATCCTACTGCAGTAGCAGTGACGAAACCAGGAGAAAAATGGTTTTGTCATAGGAAACTACATATTGCTAATGGGAACCATGAATGGGAATGTACTAATCTCATTCCAAGAGCTGATATTTGACCACATGAGTTGCCTAACAAAAATGTCAGGTTTTTTTCCTGCTTATAACTGTTATCCTACAGTGTTAATCAAACCATAATGTTAGTGTGGTTCACGTATCTAAAATACATTTTCCCATTGACATCCTAGACTTGTGATTGGGCCTATAGTTCTTGGCTGGGGGAGTGGAGGAAGCCAGTGGTCTCCAAACTGCTTTATTAAGAATGAAATCCTGAAAAGTTGCAACAGGCTCAAGTATCGTGCCAGGTATGATGGATGTTATCCCTACGCTAAATTCAAAACTCTGGTTCCTAATGACAAAAGAGAAGAAAGGCACTTCTTATTCACGGAATCATAGACTCAGAATATCTAGAGTTGGAAGGGACCCCTAAGGATCATCAAGCCCCACTCCCTGCTCCTCACAGGACTACCTAAAACTAAACCATATGACTAAATCTGACAGAGTTGGTGCTGTGACCACTTCTCTGGGCAGCCTCGTTCCAGTGACCAACCATCCTCTCAGTGAAGAACCTTTTCCTAATGTCTCATCTGAACTTCCCCCGGCATAGCTTCGTTCCATTCAAACAACAATGTTCCTATTTTCTATGTAACCGAGACAAAAACTTGCTCTCTGGGAAATAGATTGTGTCAAAAATACTAAAGTTTTCTAATTGAATAAACACTTTGTGAATGACCAGAAGCTTGATATTTTTGCAGCTAGAACAATGAAAGAAATTCTAAGGAGGATCTTGGTATTCTTGCTCTTTGTGTCTGCTAGCGATGAGGACATGGAAAAAAGCTTGCTTTACTACTGAAATGAGACAGCTTTCAGCATCTAGCTGTTACTATTTTGGAAACGCCCTTTGGCATTTGCAGATATGTACGCAGCTAATGAATGACTGGAAATTAGGAAGAATGAAGCTGGTGGAAAAAACGAGGCCAAGCTGAAAGTGTTTCTGAAAACCTTATGTCCTTTTTTGTCCAGGAACTTCTGTGCTCAAAATCTTTGACCCAGGAGGAAGTCAGGACCCTGCTGGGTTATATCAGAGCGGGATCTTCTGAAGTCAGCTGTCAGATGACAAAGATCACAGGGCACAAAAAATAGTTTAAGATTAATTTTACCGAATTTGTGACCTAGAGTCATTGGGCAAATTTGAAAGCACTACTGTGTTGGCCCCTGGGACTATTCCTATTGCAGATGCACTTCAGAAATAGGTGTTGCACCTACGTTCTGGATATCTCTTGTCAGTTTTTGACTTGCAAAGAGTCTCATAAGTAATGATGAATTGGATACTCTGTCAATGTGCTCTGTCTCCCTATTCCTATATCCACTGGTCTTTCTTGTAGCACAGGCTTTACCAGGAAGTGCATGATACTTGAATTTCTGTGACTTATGGAATTCAAGGGATGAAAATCTTTGGAATTAGTCATTAGGACTCCTGATGGGTATCTTGAGAAAGAGCACATCCTTTCTCGGTTAGACACTTTGTAGTCTCTTCGAATGTGGGGTTTTGTTTTTTTGGGTTTTTTTTTTTTCATTTCTTGAAAACCAAAAACAGATTTGTGGGATCATCTGTGATTCAACGTATTACACGTAGGACGTGGATCCAGAAGTTTTTTTCAGGGTGTTTCTTTCCTTTCATGAGTTCTCCACTGAACAGCTCTAACTCTGTGGCCTCAGCTACCTCAAAAGTACCAAACAGATTATAAGGTTTACCTGAAGCATTTCGGGATATACAAAGGACGAGAGTTATACTGGTTTTTAAAAGTTGCACGTACACAATATTTTTTTTATGATAAGGAAGAGAGTTGAGCTGATAATCGATAAAAGGAGAACTCTGAAATCTCCTGTTATGGAGTTCAAGTCTGTATCCCAGTTCGCTCAGCTTTTGTGCTCTGCAGATACCAAGACTTCATGCCTCACGTATTCAGAACAAGAACTAAACAAATGTCTCTCCTTTACTTCTAGGAGATGTTTGTCCTAATAGATTTAGAAGTTAAGCTCAATACTGTCTGGACTAGGAAACAGAGCATGGCCTTGGGGAAAAAGAAAATGTGTCTCTAACTAAGCAGAGGCAAGTGAGACGTTGGCCCCCAACGTTTGGCAATCTAAATGGACCTTATAGAAATGTAATTAAGCATAGCACTTAATTTCTCCACATACATTAAGAAATATCTGTCGTTCTGTCTGCCTATATTTATCTGTACATGTGCTTAATAGCGTCTGTTACTGGGAGGAATGAGTTAGAGACGGAGTCTAAAGTTGTTCATGCTCAGGAGAACTCGGAGACGTATTATCCAACACTAGGGAGGAAGTTGCAGCTGTTGGAGACTGGGTTTCCTGCGCATCGGCTGCAGAGAAAGGCAGGTGTGTGTGCTTATAAAAGTGTACTTTTCCCCAGAGCATAAAGAGAATTTAAAACTATGTGTATCCCTACACACCTGAGGCTGCTACTGTCACCTGCTCTAATACTGTACCAAGGTCAGTGTCAGTGCCGGCTCTAGTGAAGGCTGGATTTCCATTTCTGCTCTAATTTCCTCCCCCAGTTACTCATAATTTCCTTACAGACACTTTTAAGGCTGAAATTATCAGGATTCGGGCTGAGCGTAAAGAATATTTGTTTCTTCTTTGGAGCTGTTTCTTAGTCACTTAATCATGAGATATCTTTCTAACATGTCCTAATGAAAAACACTCCATGGCAAATAAAGTTCGCCAAGTACATCTCCTGCAGTGGCTGTCCGTAAGAGAAGAGAATTCTATTTTAGAAACAACACCACATTAATAGGCCAAGTAGGCAATCTTTGTCGTATCACAGCAAATTATGCCATTAGTCCATCTTATCTCTTTGCTCCAGACTGGCTAACAAAAATTGCTTCTCAGAGCAGAGCAAGAAAATCTTTCATGGGCAAATATGGAACAATGTTGCTTATATAGGAAAATTCTTTTTCTTCCCCTATGTCCTCTGTACTTAAAGAACAATGAATTAACATCAAACAAATTCAACTTTTTTTTTTTTCTTTTCACTCCAAAATGGTCTTTCAGTGGTCTTATATGTACACAAAAATCAAATCGGTTTATAAACTGAACTCTTGGCTCAATCATGTGCAGCAGGAAGGGGTTCCACAGGTTAATTTAACCTGCATATAAATGTATTTTTTCAGCATTTCAAAATTTTTGTCATTAATTTATGGAGGTTTTTTTGTTTATTCATCTGGTAACAGAAGAAGAAAGATCATGCGGTTTTACTTGCTTTATGATCTTTCTAGATAACCTTTATATCTTTGTAATAATCTTTATGATTATTTTATGACCTTTCTATCATGTCTCTCTTTTACTTAGACTATTCATACACCAAAGAATTTCAATCTATTCAGTGCTGGTTTTCGTGAAAACTTTTCCACATTTCTGCTAATCCCATCACGGGTCTCAGAACTCCTGGTACCCCTGCTAAATTTTTGTTGAGATGTACAAATATTTCAGAACTGAACGCACCGTTCTCAGTGGAGTTGTATGATCTTACTGTCCCATGCCTGGCGCATCCAAAAATATAATCTGCTTTAAAAAAATGGTATCACATTCCGTGCTGGAAATATGTTGCCTTTCCCTGCATGTCTCTTCCCACGCTCCCCCTCATACCGATGCCCAAGTTTCCTAGAGAGGTTACGTTTATCTTAGACGCCAGTAACGTGTTTGATTGCTTCAAATTGTTCCTTCTAATATACATTTTCTTGGATTCACGTGTCAATACTGAAGTTCACCTGCGTGCTCAGCTAGCTTTAAACCTCTCTGGCATTCCTGAGGGTTCTTTGTCTGGTCTTGACTAGCATGGATTCATTTATGCCGTCTACAAGATCAGTCCTAGTTTGATGTCAGAAGACCCAGAAGTAACTTTTGTTCTGCTAAAAGGCCTGTTATTTCCGCTAGCTTGTTTTCTGTCTCTGGCAGTTTCTAATCCATGACTTTTTTGCCTCTGTGTTAGGTGCCCACATTAAGTGGTAAGGCCACTCAGTGCTTAGTCAGCTGAGAGGGAAAAGTTCCAGCTCTGAATTACCCCGTGGAAGAATTTATTTCCCATTCGTCTGAGAAGAGTGATGGAAAGACGCTTTCAACTTACCCCAATGTCCCGTTGCCTGTCTTTTCAGAACGCTGCCTTTCCCACCTTTATTGCTATACATAGTGACCTGGGGTACCAATACCCATAGGCAGTTAACTATTCGTTGAGCCTGAAGAACAGAAATAGCTAATTCGCCATCTATCTGCAAATATTTATCCCAGATACTCATTTGCTGGTGCAAAACAGAAGGTGTTGTCTCTGCGTGTGGCCGACGAGGCTGAGGCGTAACTCCGACGGACCCTTCGTAGTGTGCTCTCTTTATGCTGTTCAGGGCTAGCTTTAATGTGTTATTGATTGTTATTAAGGTGCACCAGGAAATACAGATGGGATGTCTGTTGTGGTTGAACTCATACTGTGGGAGCTGTGTTGACTTTTGGATTGTTCTGGCCTTCATGCTGCTTGACATTAAAACCTTTCACATTAGGGTTTAGAAGAGAAGGAAATACATAGCAAGAAAGTTACTCTGTGTGTAGTGTGAGGTAACGAGAAAATACGACGCCAAATGCCCTCCTCACCAAGTCAGCACAAAATTTGAAATGAAATACTAATTTCAGAGCAAGCCAGGAAGTTCCCGATCCCCCGTGTGAGTATATATAAACGCTAGCTGAGGGCAGTGGCCACCTGAATTTAAATTAGCTGTGCTACCTGCCGGTGGTGAAGGCGGTGCTAGAAGTGGAGGGAGGAGGGCTCTGGTTTTCAGAAAAGCTGAGTGCTAGCGGCTCCTGTTGATTGCCTGTGTTCAGCATCGCAGGGTCCAAGGTCACGCTCAGGCAGTGACCAGCTGCTCTGTGCTGGCCGCCAGCCCCCGTCCTCGCACAGCCCTCCTGGCTGAACGTATTAGCTAGTTTGAAATACGCAAAAATTCCGTCAGGGGATCAACTACCGGTGAAATGTCACTACCGAACCCTGTCACACTGATAATTGGTTAAAGCAAAAGAGGCATGTTGGCTGAATAACTCTTCACAAAATCAGGTTTGAAATACTTGAGATTCTCCTCCTCTCTCTTTCTGGAAAGTTAAAGTACATAACAGGTTTTTTTTTTTCCCCCCTTTTTATTTCCTATGCCCCTGTAAAAGGAAATACCTCTAAATTGTTCCCGCTACCTCCAGCAGTTTACATCTCTGAATAGTTTACTTCTGTTTGAAACTCTGAAAGAGGGCATTAGTCATTGGAGAAAACTTGAAATAAGGAAACATATGACAAGCACAGGGTCACGGGACAGCCCTCGCTAACCTTGGCTCAGCTCCCTTTCTGCCACTCATGGAACAGAAGAAACTGGAGATCGGATGCACGTTCCCTGCCGGCGGGGAGGGCAGGGTTGCTCAGCCCGTGGCAGGGAGTCCCTGGCTGGCAGAGAGCCGGCTGCGTGCGCGCTGCCTCTCCCACCGCACGCCGCGCAGGGGATGCGTCAGGAGAAGGACTGCCAAGGGCAGTAGCTAGAGTGCGCGGGTGGAAGTGCGTGTGTGATGGGAGTGAACCCACCCTGCGCGGGGAGCCGTGGGGAGCCCCCGGCAGAGCCAGCTCGGGGGGATGCTGGCCACTGCAGGAACGGTTTTTTCTCTGGAACAGAAAGTCGGTGGCTGCCGTCGCGAACTGTGGGGTCTGACTGCAGTCCTGTGGTTTGATGCCTTGCTCAGGTGGCTTTCATTCCTCATGCGCTGACCTCGCCGGGAGCCTGGCTGGGCCGTGTCGGCGCGTCCCGGGCTTGATGAGCTACCGCAGTCGCTTCCAAGCACCGGTTGTTCTTTTCAGTTGCTAAAACATGTACCAGTCTCTCATTCGTATATCCCATCCCTCAACGTTTCATCTCGCATTCAGTTTTTGGTGGGGATTATTCCCTCAATTTGCCACCAGGATAAGATATTCAGCTGCCAATGGCATGAGCAGGGTCTGAGGTGTTTTCTTTCGTATGAGATAGGTCACATTGATAAACGACAGTCTAAAGAGTTACAAAGATCCGGGAAAAATACAGGGGGTTTTACTAGTTGTGTAATGTTTTATCCTCTGTAGAATTTTTTTTAAGCTTTAAAAAAATTGTTTGTTTCCTGTTCAAATTGTGATGAGAGGAAAGAGACGGGAAGAACGTGGGCCAAACCCGTCTTTGTTGGAGGATTGCTGATCTTACTGGGGTTACTCCAAGAATGGAGTTGGCCCAGGAGTTTTCCAAAATGACAGTGTTTCCTAACTCCGTCAGTTGACTGAGACACGGCTCTCCTGTGGTTTGACTACTGTGGTTTGTCAACTACTGTGAGAAATACTCCCTTTCAAAAAGTTGTGTTATTTGGGTAATTTCTTGCTGAAATTGAGGGTTACTGTTTCTGTTTTTCTCCCAAAGTTTATTTCTAGGGTTTTTCCATCTGTTTCTGGTGCTCTAGAGAAAAGGTTAGTTACAAAGGAAGAGTCAGAGAGACTGCTCCATGAAGAGGGTGTGAAAAAGAGGAGAGGATTTTCATTTGGAAGTGTTTTCCCTCTCACCGAAACAGTTCCCCTCTTTGATACAGAACATGTGTTGGCAGAGTGAAATCCACCTCCTAAATATCTTTCACAGATCAAACCAGGTTACTGGGTACCGATAACCGTGACGTCCTTTGCGAGCGTACACACCAGGTCGCCTCATCCATAGCCCGTTTCTCCTCCTAAGTTATTCCACATTTGTGAGGATTTTTCAAGCAGCTGCTATTTAAAACTGGAGAACCTCCGCCCTGAAAGGCCTCAACCTGTCAGAAACATTTCCTCTCTTGCCTCAGGCTTGGAATTTCACTCCGCAACACCAGCTTCCTCGGGACTGTGCACAGTGTCATCCTCACCACTTGGTTTACTCTCTGCAGCCTCAGTTGTGCACACACACGGCCAGTGTTTGCCACCTCACCACATTCTTCCTTCTGCTCTTCCAACGTCTTCATGTGTCTAGTTTCACAGTGCCATCTACATCTGGAAGAGTACAATTCCTGCAGCATTTAGCCCAATTTCACTCTTGCCAAGCCTCAAACTCCTTTATATTTCTTCTCTATTCTGCCAATAATCCTCTCCTCTTTCTCTTGTGTAAACGTGTTTGTGTGCGCCATCAAATATGCATTTTTGATTATTTGGGATGAGTGGGATAAAGGTCTGAGCTTGAGTTGGCCGTGTTGTTTTAAGGAACAAAGACAGAAAAAAGGTATGCTGACCATCCCACAGGAAACTGTCGCGCATTTTGAACATCCTGCATATTTTGCATTAGGAAAAATATGTTAAAAATTTGTGGAGCATTCTTTAACTCTTTTTTTCATATGGCTGCATGTGCCAAGCTCTAACACTAAGGGGGAAAAAAACACCGCTGTGACTTTGTGACTAATACGTTTTAGAAACCTCTTACATTTTTCCTATAATAGCTTTTCCATACATACTAGTGCTTCAGTTTGAGAGTCTGATGTCTCGAGGCCTATCAGAGCCCAAAAACAAGTGCTAGCATTCTGTTGGAAAGCTGGAAATTTCCCACTTCCAGTGCTATAAAACTCCTTTTTCAGACTCACAGATCACAAGATTACCACGTCGTTGGTAGAAGGCCCGTCCTGGATCTTGGCCCAAGGTAATCTGAAAGGAAATTTTTCCATTTGAAAGGAAGCTGATTTAAGCTATCTGGGCTGGGAGCAGTAATAATAACTATCTTTGGAGACGAGTTTAGATCTTGTTTGAAGCACAGAGATTATGTTGACACCAGCTTCTAGGACTGACCCGAAACTTCTCTGAAGACCATGCTCCTCTACCGTCCACATGACAGGTATAGAAGTGTTCCTCGGGCGGTCAGAGCATTCATTTGCGAAGGATGCTGGACCTGCGTTCAGTTCGCGCTGGCAATCCAAAATCTTCCACGTGGCATCCGTAAGGCTGGGATGCCAGCAAAATGCAGGCTATAAGAGCTCTCATTCTGTTTTAGGCATACCCATAGCGGCAAGTAGAAATCATTATCTGGCTATATAAAGCCGTTAGACCAGGGGGCTGATATTCTGAGTACGTATCCCAACGAGACTGTGTTGTCATTTAGAAAGGGTTAAAATTTGGCCCACCTCATACAAAAGGTAAATTTTCCATTGACTTTGGTGACATTTCACACATGACACTGTTAAATCTATGCTATACAAAGCTTTGCGTACGTGTATGTGCGTGTGTATACAATATATATCTCAAGCATGTACAAATGTGTTGCTGTATATTTTAGCCAATGAGATAAACTAAGTGTGTTTAAACCATCTAATATGCAGATGTCTAGAATGAATTAACTGAAAATTCTGGATGGTGGTAAAATATTCAGCGAATGTAGTCGGACCACGTGGTAATATGGAGAGGTTTTGTTCCATTTAGCAGGTTCCTTCCTCTAACTGTAAAATCATACCTTTTTTTTTCCCCCCTAGTTACATCAGTTTTCAGCTACAAATGTTTTACATTATAAAATTGTGTAAAACAGACTAAAAATTGGAAAATGTGAGAACAGATAAGCTGAAGACTTAAGTGCTTTGGGCTAACTTCTCTTACCAGCTTCCGGAGGTACAGAGGGAGGCTGTATTTGAAACCCCTCATCAGAGCAAAATGAACGTTTTAGCATCTCGGATATAATATCAGGCTAACGTGCTCCCTGACTGACATCCAGTGCGTACTGTGTAATTGCCAGCCTGCTTCTCCGAGTGCCTTGAAGATTACATTTTTTTAATGTCCCAATATTAATAACCAGATGTGATCTTCTTCCTGCCCAGGGGTCAAGTTAGCTGGCCAGGTCAGGCTGTTTGTCTGTGTGCACAGACTGTGAAGTCTATTCAGAATGACAGGTATGGGGGGGAGGGCGGGTAGGGTGTTAACCTCAAGACCACCAAAAGGGACTTCTCCCTGCTGGGAACAAAGACCAGCAGGAGCTTCAGCCTTTTTCAGCACTCCTGGGATTTTAACCAAGGGAACAAAAGATGATGCACAGCTGAAGAAATGCACTTCACAACTGATATATAATTTAAGATGTTCAGTTACAAACAACCGGATATGTATTTGTGATTTCATTTGAGCATAGTCCAATTATCTGCAGTCAGCTATTATTTTTGTATGTGTAGTTTCTGTGTGCCGCTTTATACGTTGAGAAGATGCTCAATTGCTAGCGTTCAAACGCACGCTAGTCTTGAAAATAGCACTAGAAATTAAAAAAAAATAGCATTAAAATGCAGCAGCTGCTATGGGGTGTTTTGTGCCTTCCAGTTAATGTTTGCCAGTCTACATGCAGATTTATTTTATGGTGGATAGTACGATATAGTTTCATTAAACATATATTATAAAACCATTTACTCCTCACTCTCTCTTTTTGTAAGGTAAAAAAAAAAAAAAAAAATCCAAAGAAGAAGCTATTTGTTTCCTAATTGATTTTCTACGTTAGTTGTTCATTGAATAGATAAGTAGTGCCTGTGATATTTGATTACAGAGCAAGGCACCCATTTAACCTTCCGTTCTTTCCTGACCAGGATTTCAAATACAATGCAACGTACCTCCCTTAGGCTCAGTAGGATTAGACTGCTAGCAGTAATCCCTGATGCTATGAAATAGACCTGATAGAACTTCAGCTCACTTGTTTAGGATTATGCTCATGAATTTCAGCTCATCTAGTTGCATTAACCCTTTGGGAACTTGTGTGGATTATGCTGCTATAACAGATAGTAAATGTTATAATAAACAATAGTAGATACGTATAAAAACTTATTAACACATTTTAAATAATTCACTTGATCAAAAGGTAAAATGCACATTGAAAGGGATTTAGCCACTGTGGTATAAATCCTCCGAGTTTCTTTTAATTCCGGTGTTCAGAAGTCTTTTTCATTTCAGCGGTATGTTTAAACAGCTCAATCTCAATTTGTACACTGATTTGAAAAATTATTTTAATGAATTTTAGTTCTCAAGTTTGCGCTGAGAGGTCAGAGAACTGGTATCGTCTGACTACAGATCATCAGTGCAGAGTGTCCCAGTCTAATGGCTTGAATGCAAGCATGGTCCTAGGGTAAAGAGGAGGGGTACTGGTACCTGAGCTATCGCTTAGTGGCTTTTCTGCGGCAATCCTGATAAAGGCAGTAGTGACTTTTGATGACATATACCCCACTCAAAAAAAAAAAAAACCAAAGGGAGAGTGCCAGACCATTTCTGATGGGCTGTTAGGCAGCTGGCAGGCAAAAGAGTTGTAATCACTCTAGGTAGGAACTGTTCTTTTGAATTGGTGTCTTCTATTTAAATGCTGATTTTTAATCTGTCCAAATCACTCTAAGGAGTAACTCTGTACTAGCACTAAGAAGGAAGAGATCTTTTCTGTCTTTGATATTCAGGATCCTAAAACCTACCAATGAATATCGTTTCCTATTACCAATCCCTTTAACTCTTCAGCCCTTAGTGGAAAGGCTCATTAGATATTCACGAGTACAACTAATTGCAACTAGTTATTGAAACTAATATATATATATATTAGAATATTTGAACTCAATTACAACGAAGAAATGTGAAGAGTTTGACTTGGCAACTCTCACTTCCTTGGCAGAAGACAGAGTCAAATTAGGGGTGACTGAATACGCACATTCAGGCATCAGTTGATGAAACTACCGTCCCTTCAATACATCTCTATGTGAAATAGTTGTATTTACAGGCAAGACGACAGGCAGGATCATTGCTGCTAGCTGCACGGGACACAGACATCAGGGCATTTCTTTACCCCTCTTAAAGGCATACCCACTATTAAAGGCATGTCTGTTACTGTAGATCTGTTGGATATTCTTGATACATTTGATGATAAAGTGGTATTGCTGGATAGCTGAAGGCCATGAGAGCAATAAATGAAGTTACTCTTGAGTGACTCCATTCTTTTTTTGCAGGAGGACGCTGAAGTGGGGGCAGTTTGGGGTGGTTGTTCGTCAGCCCAGTGGGTGCACTCATGTGCTCCCATGTGGAGTATTGCTGAGTTCTAGTCTGTCACCCTTCTTAATCAACATATGCCCAAGGCTATTACGGGGGAATCATCTGTGCTTGAGATGGGGGGGGTCTCCAAGATGCAGACGATTTTCATATGCACAACTATTTCATCAGATGTGGGTGGTGAAATCAATTGTTTGACCGGTATCTTGCCAGGCTTGGGGTTTGGATATACCAGTTGTGTTGTAAACTGAGGTCCTGTTGGTGGGATTCAACAGCTGGTAGAAATGGCCAAGGCAGCGCCGTCAGGCTGTCCCAGAGTCATAAGCCTTGCTGGATTCAAAATTTATCTACTGAGGTAACTAACTCAAGGAGTAATAAGCGTGCCTTGGTCATTTATATATGGGTGAGCGTTGAATGGGTGGATGTTGCTTCTCTTCCATATCAGCTTCTCTCAATTCCTTTTGTTTCAGAAATACCTTCCAAAAAATTGTGCTCAGTCCTGCTGCTGCTCAACCAACAGTCATTTGCAATATTTAATACATTTAAACTTTTTTGCTTTACTGCTTAGTTTTGTTTTGACACATGGTGTATTTCTGTTTGCTGATGGATTGCAAGTGTAGCATTAGAAATTGGCTGTTTCGTGAATGCTCAGTTTACATATTCAGCACGTGCTTTCCTCCGATATTCTGCAGTACGCGTTTAAACATAGCTGTTTCTGAAACAAATTCCTTGCTTAGGTCAGCAGATTCTAGTTCATAGAAATTAATGGAAAACAAACAGCCAAGAGGTGGGGCATGGAAAGAACTAATTCAGGAATTTAAGACAAATGCATCCAGCATTTTCCAGCTCTCCTTCTGATGCTTTAATTGTAAACGCAGAACTTAGTGACCCATGCTTTGCTGCCTTCAGATTTGATGAGAAAAGAGGTAAACCCCCAAACTTTCAGGAGGTTTGAGCTGTGAGGAACATTGCCATCTGTCCGTAAGCCGGTGCTTCTGACAGCACGTATTTTGCAGCTGCTGTCCCAGGTCTATTCCAACTCTCACAACTCGTTTCTAGCTGCAGTTTCACTCTGTTTCAGCCTATAAAGACTTAAAGGTGTTGGACTCTGATTCTCTCTGAAAAGCTCACTGCACATATGTAATTCAGATCAGCTGCGAGTGCCTGAACTTAATCTCAAAGATGCTGGACGCTTGGTTTTCAGAGAGTACTTGGCAACTGAAGAATCTGCTTTCTTGAACGTAGCCCATAATTTTTGGGCATCCTACCACATAGCAAAGCGCACTCGTCTTTCAGATTTTTGCAAGATAAAAGGACTGAAGGGTGCCCATGGCGGGAAAGTTTGTTCTCAGGCAAAAAGAAATTTTGATAGCTTGGATATCAGCGCTGTTTATTAATGTGCTTTTACTTGCCAAAGCAAAAAAAGGTGGCTTTTGTGTGTGTGTGTGTGTGGGAAGGGAATCTTATTAAGTCTAAATAAATAGACTGTAGGAACCATGGTAATACTTTATAGTTCTGTAAAGCCTTTATTCAAAACTTTCAAAATGTTTTAACGATGTTAATTAAATTCAGTGCTCCTCCATTCCGTGTTAGCCTAAGTGCATGTAGGGCCATCTTCATGTACATACAGGTAGACTGGAAGGAAGCTCATGTTGAACTATGTGCAGCACCGTTGCACTGCAAGTGTATTCGAGGCAGGGGGAAAAAAAAAAAAGCTGCGTTCGAGTGAAACAGCACAAGGAATTGCCTGTAGGTAGGCAAAACATAATTACGAGTTGAAATTTGGCCAAGACATTTGTCTTAACACTCTTCCTCCTTTGAAAAATATGTGCCACGTGCTTAATAACTTTATTAAGTACAAGCAGTTATGAAATCTGTTCTTTGTTTCAACCAAAAGGAAACCTTTCCTAACGGGACGGTGTTGTTAAACACCAAGCTGGGGCACTGACTCATTACTAATTTAGCCAGCGAGCACCATCCACGAATTACCAAAACTCTTCTTTGTAGCACTGGGGTGTTTTCCTTGGAGAACTCCCCTCCCAGCACGGACCCCGCTTTAGCCTGCGAGATCTGAAGGGATCACAGCACAAGGTGGTATGGCTTAGGGCTGTGTGTAAAATGATGAAGGAGAGAGTGAAACCCAGCCACGGGCGCTGTTTACTTGACACTGCAGCAGGAGAGGGAGGTGGCATTCGACGAAACTCAGAGCCGCTCTCGTCTTCTGCAGTAAGTAACCAGCCTGTGTAATTCACTGCTGCAGAGAGGGGTTATCCGGGTAAACAGTTTATCGTGATGTTTAAGAAGGATAACGGGATGAACGTTAATGATGTTTCTGATTACGTGGGCTAAAACAAAAAATGCAAGAACATTTGGTTCTCTATTATTATTATTGCTAAAGTCAAGATAAAACCAGTCATTCTTCCAGGGTCAGGCAAGGATCCCTTGTCACACCACGCTCTCGTTTAGATTCTCCAAGGGCTTGTGTGTGCACCCTGCTTTTCTGTCAGCCTGATGTCACCCGCCTGTGCAGGCGGCGTGTTGGAATGGCTGGGCCAAGGGTAGGATTCATATCGTTACTTCGTGTTTCCGTCTCTCTGTCTCCCTCAGTGACTGTTCTCAGAAGACGTCATTAGACTGCAGAAATTCATACGAGAACTGATGGTCTCAAATGTGAATAAGATGCCTTTCTACTGGCGATTTTAGTCTTGCTAAGGCAAGGTACTACCACTGTAGCAGTAAACAACCCAATCTGCACGTGTGAGCTTTTTTTTTCTCTTTGTCGATTTATCACTCAGCGTGGGAAAGGAGTGTCTGAGTTGCATTTAGTGTTTGTTTATTTATTTAATCAGGAAGTACAGACAATAGACAGAAGGGGACATTTGGCAACTAATTAATTTGCTTCTGCTCAAAGAACATGACAAAAAGTTGCCCTTCAGACGAGCATTCTTAGACCCGTGGCCTCGCATTTTCACGTTGGAGTAATAATTCATCAGCGTTACTCCACAGTTAATTTGATATCAAAAGTGCAGCATGTGAAGGTGCAGACTTTGGATATGTCTTTTTCAACTCAGGTGACTATAGGGAACACTTTATAGATCACTCTAAAAGCAGTTATGACTCAGAACCACTCAATATCTCTCCACAGTTTTAGGAAGCACAATTTTATTCCAGCTCTTGGAAGAAGACGGGGCATCTGACGCCCAGGTCCTGTGCTAACCAGTTTCTGCAGAATCCGTGGGGGAGTGGAGATGTGGCTTGGCTCAAGTTACTGTTTTTCACTGCAGTTTTGTCGGGATCGCAGTAACGCGCTACCTCTGTGGGGTAGCAGTTATTAATTGTTCAGTGCACTCAGCTCTGAGCAGGGATTAGGAAGACAAACTCCAATGTTGGGAACATTATTATCAAAATAAACAATCCGGACGTACGGAGGTTGTGTCCAGATTGCTCTCTGGGTCTTGCTACAGAGACCGTCTAGCTCTGGACAGTCAATCTCCGTGTGAAAACCAGGTCTGAAAGGGAATGGGGGAGTGGAGGTAAGATGGTGCGCTGCAGGGGTTCGTCCCAAGACGAAGCCGGGACGTGGCGAGGCACGCACTTTGACTGCGCTTGGGAACCATGATTGCTTGCTGTAAGGCAGGCGGAGTGTGGTAGAGCGGACGATTTGAATCGCGGTAGGGTGACCAGTTTTCTACAGGGAGGAGCGCATTGTTGAGCAGGGTGTTTTTCACTTTTCCGTATTTCCTCGTTCCCTGCAGAGTGTAAATACTGTGCTGGAGAATTGCCAGGCTTTAGAATGTTAGTGGGCCTTGAAGAAGAGCTGTAAGAGCGAAAAGTATGGCTTGACCCAAAAGAACAGCTTCTGGTAGAAAGGAAGAACACGCATTGATTATTTGACCTCCAAGGGAAAATTGAGATGCAATTTTTCCAGGCAGCCAGGCTGTAATGGTGAGAACTACCGAGCAAAAAACATTGTCCCAGACAAAGCTATGCAGACTCTGGAAGGTGAACTGATGTGGAAGCCAGTCAAAGGCTTTCAGATAAGACCTTCTTCCAACGAAGTCCAGATAGCAAGAGAAACAAGACTCCTGCAAAGTAAAGATGAGACTGAAAGTTTTATTAATGTTGTTCAGTGAATGAACTAACGTTTAATGGGTTTTCATCACATCTTCCTCACACCTCTGCCAAGAACTCCGGTTAGCAATACTGGTATTACAGGTTAGCTAATTGTAAATATTAATTGTAATAATATTGTAATGTAAGCACTGTAACGTGCCTTTGGAAGTCAAATATCCTAGTAGAGGAATCAATTTTGTTTCTCTGTTGCTTCTAGTCCTGGCCAGAGGTGTGTAGAAGGGGGAAGGGAATAAGGACGATTTTAATCCCCAACT
Organism: Bucorvus abyssinicus; assembly: GCA_009769605.1. Taxonomy (NCBI): domain Eukaryota; kingdom Metazoa; phylum Chordata; class Aves; order Bucerotiformes; family Bucorvidae; genus Bucorvus; species Bucorvus abyssinicus. Next base: position 3,128,388 of record CM020033.1, read on the forward strand.
CAGACATGGGTATGTGAGTGGCACTGGCAGGCAGACCAGCTAAATCTATTGTTGTGCAGCAGTGTACAGTAGCTCCTCCTGGTATGGACAGTGACGGATAACACTGCCCTCAAACAGGAAGGATTTTAAGCCACCTTCATTTCCACTTTATGGAGATCTGAAAAGAGAAGTTGATTTGTCTATGCATCAGTCTGAATATATGGCTCATTAAATTATTTAATATAATTAGAAGTGAGATGCCCATTCCCTCAGTCATTTGTTTGTGTCTTATACATTGTCACAATGCCTTAGAATAAATTGAACATAAACATGCAAATAACATTAAAAACAGAACGTAAAAATAGTATTTTCTTTTTTTGGTCCCAGAACTGAGCCAAAGCTGTTCAAAACAAATGAGAGTATTTTTTGCTTTCCTTTTTACAACTGTCCTTTCAATCAGGGATTCAAAACTGAAATAACACAGTGGTATTTGTGGACAGTCTCAGAGGGAAAGGAAAGACTCACTGGATACTGACACACTCAAAGGGGTTTTTTGTTGGTGTTGTTTTGGGAGTTGCGTGGGTTTTTTTACCTTTTTTTTTTTTTTCCTCTCGCAGGGGTACTTCTAGGTTTACCTTGAAGGATTTTAGTAGTTCAGGCAAGGAGGAAGCTTTTGTCTCTAAGGCTCGTAGTTCAGCCCCTTCAACAAAAAAGGTTCAATTTCAGAAATATTTTTAAGCTTTTTAACAATAAGTGATGAGCCAGGCTTTTAGAAAATACGGCTGATGGAGCCACTAGAAAGTAATATAAGGAAATGAAAAGTCTCTGCTCAACCACCCCTTTTGTGTAATACAGCAGTAATAAGTGGCGTTTCTTTTTTAAGTGCGTCTCCAGGTCAGATTCTCTTTTCCCTCAGTCACTGCGATGAGAGTCCATCTTCCAACTGTTACACAATATCATGGTCCCCAAAAACTCAGCAAGGAAAGCTCAGCTAATATGAGACATATGCAAATAAGAAATTGGTTTTTTTTATTTATTTATTTTTATTTTAATTTTTTTTAATGCAGATGCCAGATGACATATCCAAATAAACACTTTAAAAATGCTCGGTAAAAGTTTATTAATAGATGTCATTACTGCGAGTCCTCATACATGCCCCGTTGAAAAAAAGTGGTCACTTATTAGAGACTAGAGCCAGAACACTTACTTGAATAAAATCATTAATAAAGCACATCAAGGCTTGTTTCTATTAGCATTGGTCCATGAATACTTCATGTGCTAATTTAGGGCTTAGGGATATTTAGCCATACAAGCCCTCCAGTCTGAAATAGCCATGTACCTTGTTATTATTACTATTTAAACACCGGCCTTTAACATTTTGAATATATTTATAAATCATACTCGGCCTCTTCATAAAATTCAAAACATCTGCTACGACTTTTTGGTTAAAATGTTGTGGACACCTACGTCTGGTGGTAGGTCGGTCTGCCATTTGGAACGGCAGTTAAGCTGACAGTGCCCCCTGGACCAGTGGCAATGCAAAAGCAAACAAAAAAGGCAGATGGTTCATTTAGTTTAGCAATTGTAATTTGTTTTTCATTAAAAGTAATTCCCACGCAGGCATTCTCTATGCAGATGAAGTATATGGAAAATTTTATTCTACCAACCTGTCCTAATAATTATTTTTGTTAGTGTAATTTGCACCGACATTTGATAGGCAGTTGATTAGAGCAGTATGATTTCATCAAAATTAAAATTAATTGCAAATTTTGCTGCTTTCATTAGTTTGCTTTCATAACTATCGTGACCAAGCAGCAGGGGTTTGGCTCTGAAATACCAGATAGCAACATTTGTTGTGTGGATTTTTTGGGTTTTTTTTTCTTTTTGAGGTTGGCTGAACCTTTTAATTGAAAGGATTGTGTTTGGAAGAGATTTTTTTTATACCTACAGAAGATGAAAATTAGTAGGAAAATTATTTTAGGATTATTCTAAAATATGCGGTGAATGGAGGAATGTGCAGAGTTAAAAAACCAAACTCATTTGGTTAAGCTTTGGAGGCTTTTCAGTCTTCTTAAATGTAGTGATAGCATTATAGCCCCACACGTCCTGGTAAGTAGAAGGAAATCTTATGTCCAGTTATAAAAATGTCCTTACAGGTAAAAACCATACTGGCTAATAGGTTTTATCCAGGGACTTTTTTTCCCCCTTTAGAGTGTAAAATTATGTTAAATAAATTTGAAAAGAAGGAAACGAGTGCCCTCTTGACGATTATAATTACAGAGCTGCTCAGTTTGATAATCATTATAAAGTTGCTCTCTCCTTGATAAAGTTGTTCTCTCCTAGATGGCTTAAATTACCAAATGATTCTTCAAAAATAAATATTACAACAGCTTGGTAGAGATGTCGACAGGCAATTCTCAAAGCAAATCTGAAGGGCTGCGTGCAGCTTAGATGTTTTACCTCACTGCATGGTGTAGCACTTCTATCAACCCACAGTATCAGAAAGGAGGTAAATGCTGGATGTAAAATCCATAATGCAGTTCTATGAGCTTCAGTTTGCTCTTAGTCTTTTATGTCTGGCTATTTTTGGTGGTCAAACTGTTGAGTTTTTTCTCCATTGCAATATAATATTGGTAAGGCAACAGAGCAGGCAAGAGAGGGTTGACGCCCTTGTCTTACTCAAGTCAATGGCATCTCCGTCATTAATTTCAGTTTCGCCATGTAACCTGTGGAAAACCTGAATATTTTAGAGAAGCAGCCAAATGGAGTGTAATCAGTACTGTCTTGCAGCATGAAGTATCATTCTAGCATAAATAATTTTTTTTCTTCGAGAGACTAGGGATGTTCTATGTTATCATTTTGCTTCTTCTGAGGTGCAGTATCCACTGGGGTGCACTTCCCCTTAGAGTTGCAGTTGTTTAAGTCAGAGCATGCTTGACTTAATAATTTTCAGTAATACATTTTTCTCTCAGAATCTTAAGTTTTTAGAATTAGCTATTTCTAGGAATCAGGCTGGGAAAAGTAAAGAAACTCTTGTATCTGCAAAATATGAACAGGACAGTGTTTATTGTAGTCAGAGAAATAGTTGGCATGATTGTGCATAAGTGAGGAATCTCTGGATTGTCTCAAAGTGTTAGCTGCCCATTTGCAGACAAGCAAGCTTTTAGTGTGCAATTTAGGTCAACGGATGGAGAGGAGAAGATGTGTTTAGGCGACAGATTTTAAATCACCATAATATAAATATGCTCCCCTTTTCATCCGGAATTTGCTTTCTTTCAAGGTAATTTAGTGGAGCAGACATGCACTTATGCCTGTCTTTGTAATTTTAGGGATTAGGATAGTGAGGATTAAATGCTGACCCTTAATCTTCAATATCAACTTTAAGAGCGAAATATAATATGCAAATGGAATCCATTCATTTTGTGTTTATATATTTTAATCTCTGTAATTTAGTTTTAAGAAGATGGAAACTCATCTTTGCCTTATTTATTTTGAATCCCAAAGCAAGATGCCATTAAAATCTTTATCCCTGTATCTTAGAGGATAAATGTTTATCCTTTAGGGATTAAAATATAATTTTTTTAAAAAATGAGTTTAACCTAACACTCTTACATCAACCCAAGAGTTCTGTGTGTCTGATTTAAATGCATCCTTGAGTGTCATGTCAAACACTGATAGTGGGGAAAAATCATCCTGTGTATATTTTCTAAAATCAGTGAATGGAATTTGCATTAACAGAAATCAATTGGTTGCTGTACCACAGATCAATTTTTGGTCAGTTCATTTTAAGCTTTTTCTGAAAGTTCTGGATATATTCAAAGTATAGACCTCGAAGCCTGACAGAGAGTATTTACAAATATTAAATATTCTGCAGTTATAATCAAGAAGGATATCTCAACCAGTACAAATGAATGATGCAGTATTAGGGAATCAGATCAAAAAGAAAGATGTAATGTGACAACTTGGCAAAAAAAAAAAAAGAAAAATGTGAAATAGTCTTCCTTTTAGCATTCATATTAGCAACATAAAGTGGAATTAAAACACTCAACCAAATTAGATTTATAACGGATGCCTATACAGATGTGGTTGGCTGGTTTGGTTTTTTCCATATATTTTGACATAACCATTCCTGAAGCATTTTTAGATCAGGCCATCACATTATTTGTTTTAATATCTACACGGTTCCTTTCTCTAGTTTTGCTGATTTTAACTAACGCGTCATCTTGAAGGTCTCAGAATAACTTTGCAGCAAAGTCGAGATTTCTTCACACTGGGGATTTAGAACACTGCTATGAGCTGTACGTGGAGGTCTGTATAGTTAGATGTAAATGGATGATACCGATGCACCACGTTCCTGCCCAGTGAGTCATCCTTCAAGGACCATATTCTGACAACTGTAGTCATAACAAAGAATACTTTCTTCTGTGACAAACCTTTCAAGTACTTTGACGTCCTTTGGAGAGTAAGGTGCTTCCCGAACTGATGCAGTTGTCAGAACATGGATCAGCAGGGATATTGTGATAGCTGAATAACAGCGTGAGTAATAGAGAAATAAATAAAAATTCGCTACCGACTTTTCCTATGATGGCCTCAGAAGTTGCATTGGACTGCTCTTCAGGTCGTGTCAGGAAACTCCTAAAAGGTCTGATTGCTACTTACAGATAAATTCCCTCAAGAAATATTGAGAAAGCAATGAATGTGTGCTCGGAGTTGTGCCTCTCTGTTTTTGGGATGCTCTCTGGGCCTGTGGTGGCTCAGAGGAAAAGAAAAAAAATGATGGGCCTTTTACCTTGAGGATAAAAGTTTGCTATCATGTCTGGTCCTCCCATAGACCGTATAAAAGTGAGACGCTGCTTTGTGTCCTTATCATTCCCCAACACTTCTGTAAAAGCCAGAATCTACCTCGATTTTACTGTATGTTTCAGGTTTTATTAATCTCCCCAACTGCATTGAATGGGAAAGGACATAGCATGCAGTAAAAGTGCAGTCACACCTTCGCTACAGCCCAGCGGAGACCTAACACGAGGCAAACGTTTCAGTCCTACTTCACTGGTGTGCACTGAAATTGTGAGAGTACACAGCAAGAAAGGTCAAGAAAACGGGATGTTACGTGCTGTCCTATTCTCAGAGGTAGCCAAGAGGCACCTATAGCGTTTTAAGGCCCATCAATAAGGCATCTCTGCAATTCGTATTTACGCTGGATTTACTAGCGTATTTCAACAAGCGTCAGAATATCTAACAGCGGATGCTTGGTCCCTCCATCAAAGATCCTATTATACTTTCTGAAAGTTTGTGTTAGTGGAGTTCATCTGGAGGATCACACACTGTTGTAGATGACATGTCTGGAGGTGGATTTTTCTCCATGTTTTCTGCTAATTCCATGTTATATTAGGCTGAAGATGTCAGCAGGCGTGTCCTCCTGAGCAAAGAGAGAAGCTATTTGAACTGTGCGTTGGTGTTGATTGCTCAACCTGGTTTTGCGATGCTTCAGTCAGATCTTTCACCCACGTGTCAGTGGTGCTAACTCAAATTCCAGTGATATATACTAGGGTAAGTAAGTGAGCCGCCTCTTCTATGGATATACGGGTACCTAAAGTTATGTGGGTAGGCAAAGACACCTAACGGACCAACAGTGGTTTAAAAAAAAAGAGTTCTATTTTGTGGAAAAGTCGGTAATGGTCATTAGACAGTGAAAGGTTTCAGTTTTGTATTATATCCAAACTAAAGATTACTGCCGGTGTAAATCATGCTGTTCGGAGTTTCTAGCCTGAAAATGCTTTTTCTTTTTTTTTTTTTTTTTTTCGAAAGGACAAGAAGGATCCTTTTCCTTATAGCCTCCTTACAATACTTTTAAGCCTCTATTGTTGGAACTAAAAAATACAACTTCGTAAAATTGCATAAAGTGAAATAACGAAGTAAATTCCAACAGACCTGCAATTTTTCAGCTCACCCCGTTTTCTGCGGGAGTATGGCTGGTATGACGGATGTTGTGGTACCTCATAGAAATCAGCAAACTGTGTTTCTGTCAGGGCAGCTGAGCTCTGTGATCAAGGGACTTCCACTGACACTGTCTTGTGATGCCCAAAGTTGTAAACCTTGTGTGGAACCTGCTGTTGGACGCAGTCGGGAGGGAGAGGCAGGAACTGAGGCAGTGTGTGGATGCCGCTATTTTAGTTAACAGCTTTGATGGGAACGTGTTAGCTAGCACATCTTAAACGTGACATGATCAATGTAAACTTTTATATTAGAAGATAGTCAAATTAAAACCCAAGTTTCTCTGAAGGTTTAACTCAACCTAGCTGAGTTAGAGGCTTTTAAGTTGTCCTAGGAAACATGCTCTGACACGTTAGAAATCCTCACCTGAAGAAATTCTTCGTCACGTCAATAGGAACTAGTAGCAGTTGCAGCGTCAAGACCACGAGCAGTATCTTTGAGAAAATTTGCTAAACAAGTGGGCAGCTGCTTTCAGCACTAGCCGCCGTTTTTCAGTGGTCTTCACAGGTGGATGTGGGTAGAGGACATTACTGTAGCCCTTGAGGGAGGTGCGCAGGAGATGCTCATCTGAGGACATTAGGGCTGATTGTACAGTAGGTGACTAAGGAGCGAGTGAGGTTCGTAGGGGCCAGCCAACGTGATGGAGCCGGGCTCTGCACCAAATCCCGGCCCTGCCACAGCCTGCTGATGTTGGAGGCTTGGGCAGCTGCGCCTCCTCGCTTAGGTTGTCATTTGCATCCTTAGAGACACAGGTCTCTCAAAGGCAGCTCAGATTTGGCATAGATTTGAGGAGAGGATGCATTCAGGTGATTTTTTTTCCGGGGGAAGTGATGAATGCCACATGGAAGCACACACAGCTACGCTGAAAAGAATGTGAGTGTGCGCCCGATGTTGGGATGCCCAGATGTCCTGTATCCCCAAATATCCATACGTTATGAGCGTAAAAAAACTCAAAGCGGGTATGTCCATCTGGCCCCAGCATGCGTCTGTGCATTTCCCTACGTGCCGCAGTGGACCAGCGTAACTTTGTCCTACCTTGAGCCTTACGCCTTTAGCACTTACCCAAACCCCGATTTCTTCGGGCAGTAGGAGAGCCATATGACTCATGGCTTTATTAGAGTAATTGGAGAACTTTAAGTCTCCTAGCAAAGTGTCCAAAGTCGCCGTGACATAAAAGATAGGGAAAGGGAGGAACAACAAAACACTTTGGCCTAATAATTTCTTCTACTCCCTTAGAGGCACTGATTGTTGGGATGGTCTCCATGGCGCTAATGACCAAAAGTGCATGAAATATTTGTTGGGAAATAATAGTTCCTTGCGGAGTTCACTTCCAGTGCTCAAAAACCTGTCCGCTCAGAAACAAGCAAGTTATAACTTCTGGGACCGGTCTTGCTGTAAAATCAATATTTGAAGGTAATCACTTTATACTTGATGCATGAGCCTGGGTGATTTTACTGGCTGCCTGTTGTTAATGTGGACCACTGCCTAATTGTCATTCCAGAAGAGGATCCAGATGTCCCTTACTCTCTCCCTCCAGCCCACCGTGGCTTTCATTACCAGAAAAAAATTCCTGAAAGGTGATATCATTTACAGTGAGAAGCTGAGCAGGACAAAGGCCACCCCTCCTTGCACCTTTAGGCTAGCGAACAGATTTTAAAATTAACACCTCTCCGCAGCACCAGAGATGCAAGTGATACCGGCCCACATGCAATCCCACTTGAATATCCTGAAAGTCCTTCAAGACTATATCTTTTGCCGTAAAACCTCAGTTCTCATGCCTCCCTACATTGTAGCAGTGGTGCAGGACGTTGTTTCAGCGTATTTGCTAAAGAGAGGTGCAAAAGTGACGGTCGACTCCTGACTTTGGTGACGGTATTCCACGCAGAAGGTACACACAGACAGGGGTGAAACTTCCTCTCAGTTTTTTAGTGAGTTTACATTCTTAGCATCTGCGGAGCAGCTTTATTTACAGGAGATACCTGGTCTTTTGAATTTATTATTATTTCTTCTATGGAGACTTTCTGGTAATAACCATGAGTCTGAATTATGCCCAAATACAAGAAGATCTTCAGGTGGTTTAGGTCTGCCTTCAAGTCTACCTGCAGCGCTTGCTGTAAAACGCCGCTTAAGTGCGCTGTAGTGTTTTACAGAAACATCACCGCCCGTTTGGAGTTGCCGTTTGGTTGAGAGGTTGTTTTGGTATGAGGTTGGTTAAAAGGCAGCCAACATGGCTATTGTAAGGAGCTTTTAACCCCAGGAACCACCCCTTATATTAAAATTGCATTTGTTTCCTCTTATTTAACTGACTGCTAAAATGATGATGATGATGATGATGATGGCAGCCTTTCAGGCCACGATTCGCTAGAGATGCTCAGAACCCTAATAAACCTTTCTAGCACTTCTGCTAGAGATGATAACATTTTCAAGAAAATATTCTCTCACCGCGAAGTACGGTCGCCTATATTCTTCCTCTCCTGTTCTTAAAGTTAGACCGTTAAAATAACAGTCAGGTAACGCTTATTTTTGCAAGGGTTAGATTTTCTGAGAATTCATAGTAATGATTTTTAGCTGGCTATGCAATAGAAGTATTTCAGTTTAAAAAAGCCCTTAGATTAATTTTAAAGTTGTGGGACAAAAGACTTCTCTTGCAGGGCGGTGGGGGAAGGGTTTAGTACGTAGTTCCTGTATATTTAAAGTAGATACATACCTTGCTGCTATGAATCTTTGACAGAGTGCCAAGCGTCGCATTGCCAAAGGTATAGCATTTCATTTATTTCTTTAGGCTCAATAGTGGTTACTGGTAACATGTGTTTGTAGGGTGTCAGTTCTGATGGAATTTTTTTACCTGGCCCGTTTCCAAGTAATGTTGGTATGTGTTTAAAATGCTTTAAAAATAAATCAGAGTTTTGTGTTTCTGCAATAGAAATTCCAGGCAGAGTGATAAAGCGGGATTCACTTGCCATCATAATATTTTTTGCTCTATTTAGTTTATAGAAAGGGATTTTGTTCTTTTTTATTTTGCTTTTCAGTAGACTAAAACAATATAATAACTAGGATTAAGCGCTCAGGACAAACGTCTAGTATTTTAAAGGAACTTTTAAATAAGAAAAATAATTTTCTTTTGCCTTGTGTCAGAAAAGGTTTTTACTGTTCCTTCCGTAGCTTCTTTCCTCTACCTGATCTGATATTTATGTATCGCACCTTTGCAGATGTGCATCTGCGGCTCTGAAACTTTTTGTCCCTTCCCTTTTTGAGACACAGAGACCATCCCTTCTCATACCGAGCCTTTGTGTCGCCTGCTGTGCACATCTAGGATCTCTGCCCGGGGAAGCATTAGACACACAGAATTTTTTTAAGTTGGAAAGGACCTTCAAGATCGAGTCCAACTGTTATAGCATGTGTATGCTGCGTGTGCAATAGCTAAAAGATGCTTAATAATAGCTCCCCCCTAATTTTGTAAGAATTCACAAGAAAAAGGAGTAGGTCTGTGAAAAATTCAAGCCTGTGGGTCCTCAGGCCACTGTAGACAGGGAGATCCCCCCCGTAGGTGGAATTAAGTCCCTGCCAGGAGCAAAGTTTTTGCAGCAATACTTAGATTCTCCGATCTCTGCATGCTTTCCCCAGGTGACAAACTTCCCCTTCACTCTGCAGGCAGCTGCCACCCTGGGCTCTTTCTTCTGCGGCTGACTATATAGGACTATATAAATCTATCAGCCTGGTCAGGTGGCCAGTGAAATTTTGCCAGCACTTTGTACCAGCTGTTCGAAAGAGGTTGCTTATTGCGGACGCCCTGGTTCGTATACCTGACACCTGCATTTGCAGAGGTGCTGAGCACCTGCAGAAACTCGCCCGCTTTGTTCACTCGCTGATAATTTGGCCTGTGCTGTCTCAAGCTGAGTCTCTAAGGCTGCAATTCCACCCCCAAAAAAATCAATGACTTTTTTGGGAAAACAACAGGAACAAACAGGAGGTATTGATAAGCTGGGTCAGATTTTGAGTCCGTTATTTTAAAAGCAGCTGGATTGATGTATATTAGAATTTAGCCTTTTCCTCTGTCTGCCAGGGAACTTCTGGTCTTTCTTTGAAGAAAGAGATGGTATTTTCTCGAGAATAGACTTACTGTTGAATATTCTGTGCTGCGGTGACTTCTTTTGTTTTTCAAAACAATGTGCAAATTTAGAATGATTTTACAGTATTATAACAGCATCATCCATAAGCTATTTACATAGTGGGATGATACTGAAAAAATAAGTGTTCGATATTCAGTATTTACTGTGAATATGCAGCAGCAAATATTTACTGCTACATTTGCTTCCAAGTTTCATTGTATATCTGGAAGCTTGATAATAACAGTTCATATTTTCTTACCAAACTGATAATGTGTTATTAATTCAGATGAAAAAAGAGGTAGCTCTACCAGATTCTTCTGTTTTGTCCCAGGTTTGAAATTTTATGAGAACCAGACTACACATTCCTCTGCTGTTAGACAGTATTATTTTCAGAGATGCTAACCTGTTAGTGATTAGCCCAGACTGGTGTCTTGGATGCCTGTGGTATCAGAAAGCCCTTCCCTGAGGACTTCTCTGGTCCAAAGAGAATTTCCACATTTGAGCTTGAAAAAGATGGTCTGAACCTGTGTATATTCCCAGCTAAGGGTCAAATCCCATGAGTCCATGGGAATTCTGTCTGAGTAAAGACTGCAGGAGTTGACCCTTCGGGATTTATTTGTTTCTTGTACAGATGTTTAAGTCGTTTAAAATTACATGGTCGAGTGTTCAAAGAATTAGCTGCCTAATAGACCTTTTGCTTCTAACCCCAGCTAATTGACTGTCTCTGCTTATTGGTGTCTTTGTACTTACCTCATCCTACATGGCAAATTAAGGAAAATTCAGGCCTCCAGTGAAACGATTGTCGAGGAAAGTATATTACAAAATATCACAGACTGTACGAGACCTAAAAGGTCATTTTAGATTTATTTGTAGAAAATAGCTATCATCTTTATGATACGCCTACTGGTAGTGCCAAAAGGCTATGTGTTTGCTGTATTTGTGTATTTCTCTATGCAAGATCCTGCTCAGTGCCTCAGTACGTTCGATTGCTTTCATCACAGATGTGCAGAGAGACAGAGAGGTGGTGGAGTGGCCCTGCGTGTTAGGGAGTGTTTGATTGTCTTGAGCGTAATGATGGTGATGATAGGGTTGAGTGTTTATGGATAAGAATCAGGGAGAAGGCTCACGAGGCAGATATCTTGGTGGGAGTCTTCTACAGACGGCCCAGCCAGGATCAAGAGGCGGACGAAATATTCTATAAGCAGCTGGGAGAAGTCCCACAATCACTACCACTTGTTCTCATGGGGGACTTCAACTTACCAGATATCTGCTGGCAATACAATACAGCAGAGAGGAACCAGTCCAGGAGGTTCCTGGATTGTGTGGAAGACGACTCACTGACAGAGCTGGTGAGTGAGCCTACTAGGGAAGGCGCCCTGCTGGACCTGTTGTTTGTGAACAGAGAAGGACTTGTGGGTGATGTGAAGGCTGGAGGCCATCTTGGACATAGTGATCATGAGATGCTAGGTTTTCAGTTCTTGGGGAAGTAAGGAGTAGGGGTCAGCACCTTAGTCTTCCTGAGGGCAGACTTTGGTCTGTTTAGGAGACTGGTTGACAGAGTCCCTTAGGAGGCAGTCCTGAAGGGCAGAGGAGTCCAGGAAGGCTGGACATCCTGCGAGAAGGAACTCATAAAGGCGCAGGAGCAGGCCGTCTCCATGCGCTGTAGGATGAGCCGGTGGGGAAGAAAACTGTGATGACTGAACAGAGATCCTTTGCCTCAGTCTTTAACAGTAAGACCAATTGTTCTCTGACTGCCCAGCCCCCTGAGCTGGACAATAGGAAACGGGAGCAGAATGAAGCCCCCATAATCCAAGAGGAAATGGGCAGCGACCTATGACACCACTTTGAGTCTATGGGGCTGAATGGGATTCAACAAAGGGTACTGAGGGAGCTGGCAGAAGTGCTCACCAAGACACCTTCCATCATTTCTCAGCAGTCCTGGCTATTGGGGGATGTCCCAGTTGACTGGAGGTTAGCAAATTTGACACCCATCTACAAGAAGGACTGGAAGGAGGATCCAGAGAACTACTGGCCTATCAGTCTGACCTCCGTGCCAGGAAAGGTTGTGGAGCAGATCATCCTGAGTGCCATTACATGGCACATACTGGACAACCAGGTGATCAGGCCCAGTCAGCACAGGTTTGTGAACGAGTCTAGAGCACAAGTCTTATGAGTGTCCGAGGGAACTGGGGTTGTTTAGCCTAGGAAAAAGAGGGCTGAGAGGAGAATTTATCACTCTCTACAACTACCTGAAAGGAGGTTGCAGTGAGGTGTTGGGATCTGTCTCTGCTCCCAGATAACTAGTGATAGGATGAGAGGAAATGGCCTCCAATTGTGCCAGGGGAGGTTTGGTTGGATATTAGGAAAAATTTCCTCACCAGAAGGTTTGTCAAGCACTGGAACAGGCCGCCCAGGGAAGTGGTGGAGTCACCATCCCTGGAGGTACTGAAAAGACATGGAGATGTGGTGCTGAGGGACATTGTTTAGTGGTGACTTGGCAGTGTTATGTTAATGGATGGATGTGATAATCTTAAAGGTCTTTTCCAACCGTAAGCATTCTATGATTCTGTTCTATGATTTGATGATTCTGTCTATTTAGGGACACATCTACAAACATTTAATAGGTGCTTCTTTCTGCACCTATCATTTCAGCTTTTTATTTTGACTGGATGATAAAATAACTATGATATTTAACATGATCAAGATTAGGACATTAAATGACATATCGGCACAAGCCGTCTGTTGTGGCATTTGCTTTGTTTGTTCATACATCCACCTCTACACCAGTTTTCTGTGTTTATGCATCAAGACATGTAAGCACATCACAATATACACATATGCTTTGTCACGTGGTTGCTGTTTTCACCTGATACTCTTTGCTACTATGTCAGTGCAGAGTGTTCTACAGAAATTCCACGGCTGCAGACATGTTAACATGTTCCCTCTTATGTATGCTTGTGATACGTATGTGTCAGGCTCTTCTACAAATCCCCTGATCAAGGAAAAGCTGCAGTAAACTGTATGCACGGTATTGGCTTACATTTGGAATTTTTATTTTAACGTTTGTATTACAAGCTCACTTTTGTGCTTTGAAGTCCACTTCTTGAGGTGAGAACCTTCAATCTGAAGTCTACCTGGTACTTAAGGAAAAAACCCCTATTGACCTTGCAACAAGCAGCACCTCTGAAAGGGGAAGACTAGCATGAGGTGGAAGATCAAAAAAGCCAGGCTGACCCTATCTATTTCGTATCTCTGGAAATCTTGGTGGCTAGAAACAAGTGATCTTCTTCCTCGCTGGGTCTGCAGTATTCAAACCATCTTTCTCAACTGGGCCTTTGAAGCTTAAAAGTGAAAACAAGAGACAAAAAGTTTGTGTGGAGAGGCATTAGAAAAAAAAAAAACAACCCATCAGAGACAGGGCGATTTCTTCCAGAAAGCCTAATAATAAATTTCATTTAAGAGTAAAGAAATGGGCTGCTAATTTGGAGGGGGAGCAGAAGAAAGGGGAAAGCAATGGAATTCTCCTAGTTGATAGGCTTTAGCTTCTTTCCCTCACTTCACCCTGGTTGCTTGGAGATGAAATCGATCACTTTTGACACCTGGTTTTCTCCTTCCCTGTGCAATGTTGCTATTTGCTGCAGATCCCCTATAAGTTTTTACCGCCCTGCTGTACGTCGTTCACAACCAGCCGTACGAAACGCAGCCACAGCAGAGGAGAGGGCACAACAGTACCAGCGCCATTCGCGTCTGCTAAGGACGAGAGGAGACGGAAGCTGCGTTTCTAAATTGGGCACTGTGTAGTTTTACTTATTGATTTACAGCGCACTTATTATCATGGTAGAACAATATAATGAACATAGCTGAAGACTGAACATTCGTTGAAACATGTCTGAGGCTTGTCGACATGTTGCTTGAGGGATGAATTAATTTACATGATGTTTTACTTTTTAAATAAAGCAGTTTATTGCAGAAATCAAAATGTCAAATCTAAAGGCTCTTATCTCTGAGCTCTCATAAATTATTTCCTTGAAGCTTTTTTGGAGCAGGACTCTTCACATATTCCTTCCTCAAGCCTAAATTAGACAAACAATAAGTAACAAGTTATTGTAAGTGTAATGGTAATTAACCATGAACAAAACCTACTTGTTTTGAATTTAGTGGATTTTCTCTTTAGATAAAAGTGTCTCTCTGCTGTAGATTTTCAGGGTTTCATCACTTCAAGTTTTTCAGTGCTTTTAGACCTTTTGTCTTTATTTTTTTTAAGTGGTCACTTACCTGTGTATGTCATTAGATGAGTGTCTCCCAGATGTGATTTGCCTCCCGTGTTCTTACAGGTTTTTGGCAGCAGCAGAATGGTGATTTCTGTTTGCATGCTGGTGAGGTTCTGGTGATGAGCAGTTAAATAAAATGATCTGTCCCCAGGCCAACCAGTTGGTTCATTGCCAAACAGTAATCCAGTACAATTAAGTATCAGAGACTGGAGTACTCCATTATTGCAAGAGATCTCACTGCAGCCACCTGGAAAAGCAGAGAGCTCAAGAGGGGAAAGGTGATCAGGGCATTTATTTTCACTGGAGTATACTAATTTCATTGGGGTTTGTTTGAACATATGGAATTTGGATATCCGTAAATTTAAAATTAGCATATAAATTTTCAATTTCAGCTTTATTTTCCTTTCAAAGCAGGGGGTTGAGAGAATGAAGAGATGAAAGTAGGAAAGAGCTGGCTTGATTAATTAGACTACTTCTCCTGTTCTTGACTAACGTTCTTATTAAAACACAAGATTTATGGTCCAGTTGTATTCTCCTCTTCCATAAAGATGTTGTGTCAGTCACTGCTGTTGGACTCATGCACGCATTTAAGCAGTTTAGTAGTGGCGACAAAGCTAGAAATTTGTCAAGTTATTTAGCAAAGAGGTTTTATTATTTACTTTATAATTCGGGTCTGTGAATGCCAATTTTGTTTTTCACTACTGGTCTCAATTTATTTTCACAGCCTTCCAAGTAATAATTTTTCATTTATCCGAAGAACAATGAATTCCAATGGGTGGAATTTTACTGGGACATGACTTTTCTAGCCATAAGGACAGTGGAATTGTAAAGCACACCAAATCTAAAGCAATGCCTTTTTTGAGTTCTGTAAATAGAGGAAATAGCTAAACATGAGAGGTATTTGGATATTTTGCAGCCAACCGCAGCTAATCAGATAGAAAATCATGTCAACTTGTTTGTTATGTTTTACAGCCAACCACAGTTGAGACTAGGAGTCACGTAATTCCCAATTAAATTTTCCAGCAGTAGCTCCTCTCTCTAAAAGCCACTAAACTATAGTTTTGAGAAATATGAAAATATAGGGATAAGAACTCACCATTCCAGTTTCACCAGGGGCTGCTCAAAGATCTCTGGATAACAGTTAGCTCCCAGGGAAAAACATGAAAGGAAACAACCAGGAAAATTAAAACTCTTTAAAGACTTGGAAAAGTTAAAAGAAATGTAAAAGCAGAATGAGTTAATACGAGTCAAAGGAGCCAGGGGAAATAAGAATAGCATTTCAAATATATCAGAGAAAAAAGGAAATAATGGAATGAAAAAGTAAGCTCAATAATAAATGAAGAGGGTGACAAAATAAAAGCTGGTTCTGAAATGGCTGATGCACTGAGCTACTTTCAAAATCAGCCTTTGACAAGAAAAAACAAAAGGACTAAGGACATAATAGATCAAGTAATTAAGACCTTTTCAAAATAGTTGTTGATAAAAGAAAGAGTAAGGCAATACTTAGAAAAAATGGAATAAATGCAAATCAGCAGGTCTGGATGATAAGCGTAGTATGGTCTTAAGAGACATAGATAACGAATTTACATATTTGCTAGTAATTATTTTTGAACAGTAAAGTACAACAGGGGATTGGGAAAAAGCCAATCTAATACAAATCTTTAATAAAAGAAAAAAAGAGTAATCCTGGTAATTACCATAGGGCTGCCTGTTGTTGTTTATAAAGCCTCGTGGTGTGATAGGCACTTTATTGAAGCTGCAAGAAACCATCTGTACCCCAAAATGATTTAACTTTCGACTTGGTATGTCTTAGTTGAAGATGACCTAAAAGCGAAGCAGTTTGAAGAAGGAATACTGGGGTTTGTTTTGGGGTTTTTTTGTTCATTCTCTATTATCTTCATGACTGCATAAAGATTTGTAGTCTATTTGAAGTAATAATAATGATTAAGAGATAAGATAATGACTATTACTGCTCTGATGCTGAAGGTTTTACTCCATATTTTCTCTTGTCTCTGCTTGCTAAGCCCAAGGGCATTTCCAGGAGGCCAAGAACACGCAGGCAAGTGCTACCTGCCTTCCCCTGTTGCCTGGCCCTGCTGGCTGCCTCATGGGAAGATGAGTAAAATGGAACCGTGATTCAAAGCCTCTTGATGATAGTTTGCTCCTGAACTACACACAAACTCACACAGTTTGGAAAGAAAAGTGAGCATGCAGATAAAATAACGGAAGTGGTCTTCTGGGCTTGCTTTCCCACGGGCTTCTTGGGTGGATAGGCTGGTTTGGCTCTGCCGTTTACTCTTCCCAACACTTGGTCCCAAGAGGGTGCACCCAGGGGCTTCTGAGGGTTTAGGAAGAAGGAGGGATCATGCCATCTAGTGGAAATCCCTCCGATTTTTCCAGCTCATCTCAGAAACATGGAGGAGAATGGGGGTCCTGAACGTTGAACCACTCCTGAAGAAACACAGGGAAGTAGTTTCCAAGGCATATGACACAGCGAGGGGAATAAACGAATTTAAGTGCAGAAAACCAGTCAAAAATATTTGGAAACTGTGATTTAATTAAAAAAATAAGTAATTTCATAGATCTTTGCTTAAATGAAGGGATAGATAGAGATTTTGCAAAAGGTTTTGGGCAGTTGAGATGAACCTGAATGTGCCCATATTGCCGGATGAATTTTCCAGTTGGGTTCAGGAATGCAAGCTGTATTTTGGGGATGGAGTAAGGCGTCCAGAGGTGCTCTGCAGGCGTGAGTGAAAGGCTTAATTTGTTGATCATGTGATTAAGGAAGGGGAGGTAAACAGGTCATTCATTAAGTCTGCAGGTCGTACTAAAACTGAGAGGTGTTGCCAACGCCAGTGAGAACAGAGTGCGAAGATATAAAAAGAAGTGAGGACAGGTTAGAAATAGGGACAGGAAATCACAAAATGGGATTCAACCTGGCAAATGGAACCTGATACATCTGCTGAAATAATAAGGCAAAGCACAGATATTCAGCAGGAGAAAGATGCTTGTAAAGAACCAATGCTGAAAAGAAGCCTAGGGGTGAGAGAGTGAGCAGCAAACTGGGGATGAGTTTGCAATATGATGCAACAACAAACTGGCCCCCCTCCCCAACCGTTCTGTTCTTGCTTGCGTCATGTCATAGAACAGAAATGGGATAGAGCCCTTGTGCAGACTGTGGTAAGATATAATGCCGCGCCCAGCATTAAGCATGTCATAAAACAATAATAGATATGAGTAGGTGCAGTAATTAGAAGCTTTCTCATAGTGAGATGAGGCTGGACAATGAATTTTGAAGCATCTAATAGGAAGTCATTCTGCATGGATGGATGAACGCTGCTGTCTTTTTCAGCTTTAATTTTCATGTTTCCGTTCACGGCAGGTAAAATGAAGGGTAGTTGTTGTGTAACCAAGTATCGTTGCACATCAAACACGTTAATTTCATTTTTTTCTGGGTCATATATTTTGTTAACCATGACATCTTCGCACTTGGTAACCAACCATAATAAACCGCCCGCAGCCCGAGTGGTTCAGTTCATTGCGAGGTGATCTGCAGTAGGGTGGTTAGTTTTCTTCCCTGAGATAGTAGGTGAAAGAAGACTACCCAGAAGAAAATAGCATTTTAAAACACGCTTATCCTTACCTCTGCATTTAGATTTTCGGACATTTGCAGCCTGAGTATATTTCAGCCAATCATCAGTCATAAGCCACATTATACATGTGTGTAAATATATATATATATGCACTAATATGCGTGCCCCAGTCTAATGTAGTCAGGGAGTGACACTTGATCATTTAGTCTGCAGTTTGCGTAGGTGAGCTATCTTTTTGCCTAAGTCCGCTCTCCGGGAAGAGGGCTGTCTTTGGCAGAAGCAGAAATACGGGGAACACCGTCCTTCAGAACAGGGGCTCCTGCAGCAGCGTGCAGAAGGATGGAGCGGTTGCTAATTGCCCTTCGATAAGTACAGCTGTTGCTCCATGCATGTGTGGGTGCTGCAGACCTTGTGGTGTGTATCCAGCCTGTTTCCCTGGTTTTAGGGATTCTAGAAAACCAACTGGGTCCTTTGCCCGGGCTTTTTTACCGATGCTCTGTGTCTTATACCCAAAAGCGTGTTTATTACCTAGAGCTAATACGAAGAGTCAGGTGAGATCCCAGGCTGCTAGATAAGCATGCCTACTTTGCCCACGCCCTTCACAGAACTGCGAATATGTACGTATTATCCATTATAGTTTTTCACGTCGCATCAGCTACTGCGGAATATAAATATGGGTATTGACATAACAATAAGAGAACAAAATGGAGAAACGTGCATTTCAGTAATGTTTCTGTTACAGAAGGAACCAACAAAGATTTTTAGTTACGAATGTAATAGAAAATTAATTTTTATTAAAATGAAAGGATCTACTGCTCTCGCTTTTACTTTATAGAAGTATCTCTTAATAGCAGCATGGAAAGATACTGGTTTGTTGACCTTCGGTGAAGATGCCAATACAGTTGAATGCTCTCTCTAACACTAACTATTTCTGCTACTGGTAAATGAGCCTGTCTCAAAGTCTTATAACCTGTTGCTTGATAAACAACAGAACTGGGATTTCATCACGAAGTAAATATCACATTTAGGAGGTTCTAATAGTGTAATGGTACTTTATCATGTTGGGTTTTTTTTTTCATCCTTCCTTAGATATACTAGCAATGCACTTATTAAGGCAGAGGGACTCTTCAGGTGAAGTAGCCTGGTTATGTATTTATATGTACCAAGCTAAAATCATGCAAAGGACCGAAACTGCAAGAGCATTATGCGTATTTCCAAGTAATACGGAACGAGGCACTAGTTGCTTGTTTTCTCTAACAGCCAACTTAAGGGTTATAAATAAAGGACTAAGCCTGGATTGAAAAGTAGACGTTGAAATGATTATTCTGAAAGATGTACAAACTCTTCCTTTTTATCACAGCACTGGTGCTACATTTGTGTTGATGAGTTTACAGAGCTTGGGTCTCCACCTCCTCCACTGAACATGCATCTTGTTAAATCAGCTTAAAACAATTTTGGATTCACTGTGTTCCTGTAAAGGGTTCCAATTTTGAAAACATATAGGCTGGTACACAGGCACAGCATTTAAGATCAAAACTGGGTTGTTAAAGTCTCCCATTTCTCGTCACAGTAAAAAGGGCTAGAATTGCACATTTAATTGTAGAATAAAACACGTGAGCCTCTAAAGGGCTCTTTGACACTGCCAGCCTGGTAGGTCCTTTCTTATCAGTGTATTTGTTTCCGAGTGTATTTATTTAAACAAAGAGACGGATTTTAAAGATCTTGTTCAACTACAGAAAAAAATATTAAAAGTAAGCTGAAATTCTGAAAAGGCTGGGTAAAGTCCTTACTAGAGGAGAGAGAAAACAGCCCAAAGTTCTATAGTATCTGTCCTCAGAGCTGATAGTACAGGTACCGTAACTCACACTGGTGGTAGCTGCAGCCTGAAAAATATAAGGGTGGGAGACCACGTCCCTGAGCTTTGCTTCTCCCACTCCCCCACTTCAAGAGCACTTCAGCAACAAGCTGCAGGTATACACTGACCAGTTGGTGACAATGGGATTGCAGGTGGAAAGAAAGAATTCAGGGATATGTTGACAGCTATGTATCCCTTTATAGATTCGTCCTGTAGTCATAAATAAATTGGCTGAACTGCTTTTGGTGATAGAGGTGGTCTCAACTAAGGTAAAAAAAAATGAAAACAGTAGCAAGGATTGATGAAATTCCATGACGCTTTGGCAACCAGCGCCACAATAAAACTGCTACAAATAAAAGGGCGCAAATAAAGAGAGAGCTACTTTATCAAAAGTTTCCACACAGTTTTGTGATCTCTTTGTAGTACCAGTTTTCAATATTTTATGAAATAAACAGCTGCCATAATTTCTGAGCATTGTTGTTTTTGATGCTGTATTTAGGAAACAGAGATAACCGACAGAAACATAGTGCATAGCAGCAAAGTAGTTTATTTAACAGCAGATTGCCTCTCTTGCAGGTATCTGAACTTCCCAGAGCTCGTTGACGTTCTTGGTAGTGTTCCTAGGTTCTTAATAGTTTCTATCTCACTTCTGCCATTTTATGTGAAGGACAAGAAATGGGTGAGAAATTAAGTAAATACCCAAGGGAGGATCAAAATAATCTGTATTATGCCACAGACATTTCAAGTCTTGCAGTCTCTGAGCAACCACTTGCTGAGCTGAGGAGCTCAAAATGGTAAAGCATGCTCCATCAATCAGAAATCTAAGTCAGGCATTCTGAAAAAATGCTCTTTTCCCAGTGTTCTATATTAAAACCAATAAAAATTACGTAGTTTAACATAGGCCTTTTGCAGCCTTCAAGGAATTCGAGAATTTTTATAAAACAAACTTTATTTAAATGAGCAAGTGGTGTGTTCAGAAAGGTACCTTGCTATCAAGCTTTCTAATAATAGAAATGGAATTTATGCATTATTATGTATAAACCCAATAATTTACTGAGTAGCTGAAGATATATGACTATCAAACTGTCGTGTATTTGTTTGAGAGGGGTGTGTGCTAGTTGTGCATGCATGTGAAGTTAGTGATCACCAGAGGCAAAGAAAGGACAGGCTTGGAAATCAAAATCTTCACTTTATCTGTGGAACGGCTATATAACATATTGCTATATAATATTATATTTCACACTGAGCCTCAAGGCCATTTTCTCTAGTAATGAGGGAGACAGTGCATTCCCCATATCTCGAACTCTGATGAAGCAGCAAATTAGTGCCAGTTAAGGTGATTTTTTTTTTTTTTTTTAATGATGTGAATGCATCTGGTAGAAATGAAGCCTACAAATTAGCCTTTACTTAGTCCAGTTACCGGGTAACAATTCTAGTTAATTATTCTTGCCTTTTTCATCTTTTGGTAAATGGCACATAGCAATAAAGTTTCTGCTATTATCAAATGCATATACCATGTCCTGTAATTTGCATGCTAGCTTGTTTGCAGGTATTTATTTGATTGATAGCAAACATGAACTTTTGCCCCGCAACTGCAAGATAGCAAGGAAATGATGTTTATTCTGCTTAGTTTTATGCAGTGTGGCTCGTGTCTCCTAACGACCAACAATCCAGCTACAAGCATGTGAGAGGGTGGGTGCGAAATGTTAAAATCAGGAAGGTGATTCCAGTACCATCTAGGATGTGAAAAACTAGAATTTTAAAATGTTTTGTGGTTCTAACCGTAATGCTGCTTTCATTACTACTGTACCT
>CM020033.1:3155000-3222500 GCA_009769605.1 Bucorvus abyssinicus
TCATTTTACCAATAATCTCTCATACAATCAGTTGTCAGCTTCTTATTTTTAGGCAGTTGCAAGAAGGGGAGGAAGGGGGAAGAGAAGGAAAAAAGGTGGAGAAAAAAGAGGTTAACTCATTCAATAAGCCAAATGATATCAGTGAGGAAAAATTCTTGTAATAAGGATAGTGTTTTAATAACCTATGCCATATCTTTTATAAGTCCCTTGCTAACACTCCTTAGTTTAGCAGTTTTTATTCATTAGAATGGAAAATAAAAAACTCTCTTTTAACTGTTGGCTCTTATCTAGCCTTCTCAAGCTCCGTCCTGACAAAATGCCAAACAATTCCAAAAGTATTTGGGACTAAAGGTTACAAAGGCGCTGAAGTGATTTTCACTGAGATAAGAGTGAATGTTATTAAAATTTTGTGTATTGCTTTGCGGGCATAATTAATACTGGGCAGCGGTTAGTAACGGCAAAATTCAAGACATACAGGTTTATTTATAATAATCGGCAATAGCATCTTGTGAGATCTTTGGGTTAAAAAAGAGACCATATTCTTTGTTCTAATTGCATTAAGGCGATGGACTTTACTTTCAGCTGTGTCGGATGTGACTTTTATATATTGGTTTGGTAAATATTTTGGTTTTCAGTATCACAGGTTACCAGTGTACGGTGTGTTTCTGCACCACTAGAAGGACTTGTCTTGGGTGATTTCAAAGCAGGAATGCTCTAAGGTTATGAAGCTGGTTAAGACACCAGATTAAGAGCAGACTTTTGTTTAGTTTCCAAAAACTGATAGTTCTTTCTTTTGATTTGCTTTTGGAGGGTGTCGGGCCATACAGTTCATACATAATCCAAAGGGTTTCTCCACTACACCTTGTCAGAAAGACTCATGGTAACTTTCACCCCTTTGGATAGAGACGGGAGCAACCCTTTCCAATTTGGTTTCCATGCAAGTTTCTGAAAAATATCCCCACCTGTGACCTCGTCCGTCAGGGCGCTCAGTAGCTCAGGTGGGATTTGAGCCCTTTCCACCCCTGCTGCTGTCAGGGAGGAGGACAGTGATTTGGGAGAGAGCACATCACGGCATTACCTGTGCCAATAATTTCAGGATTTTCCATCCTTTTCAATGGCATCTCTAAACCCCAGGTATTTTTTTCAGAGTTGTTTGTAGTTGTGCCAGGATGCATGTGTGGATGTGCAACACAGTTAGCAATTCTTTTATTTAGCAAACAAATTTTAAAGCTTGCGACTTCATTTTCTTGCGATGATTTCCTTTCATTAAATTTTCTTTGGCCCTCGGCCCTGTCATGGATCAAGTGGGGAAATTTTTGAACTACTAATTTTTGATCGTTATGCAAAATATCCCTAGAACACAAGCATTTCAGTTGGCATTAAGTATAAACAAATTTCCAGTGGAATTTAAACGTGTGACCATAAAATATTTCTGCTGGCATTTCCTTACTAGTCAGCAGCTGTTACAACAGTCTTCAGACATCTATTAAGCAAAGGAAGATATTTTGTAATATAGATTAATAGAAATGAGCAAGAAGAAGATAGGCAAAAAAAGCTCTAGGATACAACTGCTTTTTGTTCTTAGACTTCAGTTGAGTTCCACGAGTTACACTTAGTGTAGCTTAACACTAACACTAATCAGATAGGGATTTTTGGAAACAATTTATTCCATTTCAATGGAATTTCCATTTTGCTAGCTGTAATCTCAAATATGTAAATGGTAGCCAAAGCTGGATGTGATGTTTCAGTTAAGAAATTTTTTTTTGCCCATTATTTCTTCTAGCATCTTCTTGCCAAATCTTCTGGAGCGCTTGTAATTTCCTCTGTACAGAGCCCAACAGGCTCATCAGCAGCAGAAGGTAAACATAATAGATGTGAGGAATTTCTGGAGATTTATGAGGTTTAGCTTTCTGAAATGTACACTGTGTCTGGCAATCCTAGGATGCGGCCACATGCGGACTCTGCGAATTGAAAACGTTGTAAATGGGGCATCATTTAGGAAGAAAATTTAGGAACAAAAGATGTCTTCTGTAATAACACTTAAGTATCCTTTCTGCGCTGCAACAGCGCGTTTTAGCTCAGAAGGATTATCATGGGGAAGGTTAAGCTTTTGTTAAAATGTCTATGAAATTTGACAAACAGATTAATATCCCTATTATTTAATAAATTAAGCTTACTACCTACAGGCACCCGTATCTCTTCACGTTGAAGCAGTCAGATCAGAGGTCATTATACATCAACCTAGGAATACGAAGCTACTCTAAACTGAGGAGATTGGCATCCTTGTGATTTGGTATCAAAAGCTTCAGAGCAAAAAACGTAAAAGTACAAGCCTCATAATTACTCTATACATTAATTTCTCAATTTCTGTTTATGAAAATGTAATTGAAAAATTGTGCTCCTACGTCAGTTGATTGAGCTGATAAAAGAAGATACATTAACAAAGACAGAAATACGCCGTCCTAATGACCATGATAATATCACTGCATGTTAAAGTGCTCTTTTAACCTTTTTCAGTGGACTTTACTGATATTAATTAATCAGCTTGAATACTGTCAACATCTCAAGCACTAGAGTGCTAGCTCCAATTCTGTGCCAGGCATTTCTCCGCATCTTTTTCTTTTATATGTTTAGCTAGAAGAGCCTAGAAGAGCATTAGCAGAAGAGTAGAGAGAGGCCTCTTCTTCCCGTCCATTGTTTACCCATAGTGCTGCCTGATGGAAGAGCTCCTGTCCCTAAGCCCAGGTTTTTCACGGCCTGTTTCATCACGGTTCTCAAGGACTTGCGTAAACGAAAGATGGGATCATTTGGAGATAAACATTGCCGAGAATATCGCTTTAACCCTCATCATCTTCCACAGTACGCTAAGGCAGAGGGAAAAGGTAGCCTTTAGTAATAAATATCGTTAAACGAAAGCTTCTCTGCCTTCTGAGACAAATGCTATTTGAAACGTAGCACCTTGGTGTGGTTAAAACCCAAAACATTTTGCACAGCTGCCTCACGCTTTTGATTGCGCCGAGTAATAACGTACCGGGATGCTTCCAACCGTGGCAACCTAATTGCTAACGTTGGAACAATAACTATTTACATATCGGTTTGGGCCAATAACTGATTCTAATGGACGCTCTTTCCAAAAGTTCTTCTGTATTAATTTCCCAACATACTCCCCTTTCATTAACACTGTGAGCACAGTGAATCTGGGAGAATGAACATTTTTTATCTCCCAGCACTCACGCGCAAGTTCATAAAACGTGTGGGCACCTTAAAAGCATTAATAGTATATTTTGAGCTTCATTTGGGAGATAATGTATTTCAAAGACCAGAGTGTAAAATAGCTAGATATCGTTGGAAAACAACATTAAATTATTAATGAAACCAAGACATTGGTTTGAGAAACAACTGCTTATTTACTGGAGATTTTACAGCAAAGGTAAATGATGAAATCTCTTTCTCAAGCTAACCTACATAGCAGGTTTGATTTAAAGATATTTCTTAACATGGAAAACACAAAGAAACTCCCCTGCAGAACAGGGAAATAGTCCTGAATTGGTGCAGGCTATGCGCGCGTTTGTCACGAACAGCTATTGTGGAAGTGGGATTACTGCCTGACAATTTCATCATGTCTGTGGAAGTAATGTTTAGGAGGTGAAGTAATTCGGCGATGCTAATCCAGCTTTTTATAATCATCCTCCTATGTATATAATATTTATGTTATTGTCTGAGCAGGGTTTTCTTTTCCTAGAAGCATTCCTTATCTGCTAGAATTCTTGTTTGACAAATGAGATTGGATTACCAAGTCACAGCTGTATACACTGGTTGATATATTGCTGTAGGATTGATAATTCAGAAAAGCGATGTAGCATTTGGGGGTTAATTTTCTCTTCTTAGATACAAGAATCTAATGCTGCTTGCTAGATATGTTCTTCATTTTTGTTATCTAAGTTTTACCAGGTTTAGACTAGTTATTGACTCAGTTAATGTAAAAAATGTTGATATGCTGTCAATATTAATGTAGATGTCAGTCCAACACTAGTCCCTAATGTATGTAAGAGCAAGTATTTTTTACCTTGATACAGAAAGGCAGTCATGTGTGAGATTTAATATACATCCTAATCTATCTTGTCATTGCACTAGCCATGGGTGATGTGCTAATGTATGGGCAACCATTTCCTTTTCTCTTCACACACAATGGAATAGATACACATGAATGACAGCCAAGTCTCCACTCTGTAATTATTTGGAGGGCAGTCAGAACATACAGAAGGAATACAGTAGTTTTACACATAGACTGAAAGTCTATGGTGTTTTTTTTTTTTTTTTTTTTAATCTTCCAGGATCTATACGATCACTAATAAGTGGGGGTGGGGGTGGGAAATAACAACACAAACCCCCCAAATCCAAGAAATTACTAAACCTAAGTAAGCTTCATAACACACAGAGCGTGTGGAATTTCAGTTCTGAGTCCTTACACACCCAGCCAAATATTTTTATGTATGTGAATGCATTCTTTGTGCTGACATCATAATTTTGACTCACTTCTTGGCTAAGTACATATTTTATAATACAGAAGATTTGTCATCAAGTATTTCTAAAAATTGAATAATCAAATGAAGTCTTTAGTAAAATGCCTCTTTCATATTCATTTTCTTTTCCCCGTTCTCCATTGCTTTTTCAAATTGCGAACAATTATGGAAATATGGGATTGTGAATATAAGAAGACACAAGGTGAGATAAGCAAGCAAAAATTAATGTCCAGAACATGTCTCATCTTTGTGCACGCTGGCAAAACCAAAAACCTGAATATTGCTTTTTATATAAAAGGCATTTTGATGAGACTGCAGTTTCCTAAAAAGCCAGTCCAAAATTACATACTTCTTAATGCAGCTTGAGTCAACAAATCTTTGACTTCTCATACTAATTTATAATATAGCTTCCTTTTGTTCCTCTTTTCAGACTGTAAGAAACTGTCTTTACACATTCAATCTGTCTTTGTGTGAGAGAAAATGAAAATGAGGCGTGCTGTCCAGATCATAAAGATAAGAAACCGCCTGCAATTTCAGCATTGTTTTTACTACATTTCTCCCCTATTGTTAGATACTATTATTTGCAGACTAAAGCTATTGCTTTCCTGGCACCTCCCAGTGTTCCATTCAGAATTAAAATCAATATGTACCTTTTCACTAACTTTCAAGTGAGACCGGTATAATTTCAGCAATGGAAACTGAGTCCAAAATTTTGCACACAAAGCTTTATACAGAAATATTCCGTTTTAGAAAAAAAAAAAGGAAGAAAAAAGAAAAAAAAATAATCCCCAAACATTCTATTTTTAGAATATGTTATAATCACCATACCACTTTCCTATGAGTAGTATTCTTCTCTGAGAGTAGTAATGTAAGGCTAAATTGTTACCTTCTGTTTTCATGGGGTAGGTTTGTGACCACAACAGTTATAATTTACAATGATTATGGACATTAGCACACTTGACTGTCACTATTATTTTTATTTCATGTACAAAGACTTTCAGTGGACTAACTATAAGAGGAGTGGATGTTTTGTCTTCATCGAATGCTCCAAAGTTCCTGTCCGACTATAGCTACGGAGATGCATCAGCACTTATTCGCAGTCAATAGGAAGCATTCATTTGTGCCTTTGTGAGGACCTGGTGTAAACCATAGATGGAGTCACAGGAGGTTCTTCTGTCTGCCTGGGTGTCTGCTGATCTATCTAGCTACCTGCTACACGGCGTAGGATCTGAGTAGTTGTTGAAGTTACTAAAAGGAAAGCAGGGTGGTTTCGAATGCTTTAATACGCAAATAATTTCTGCTCACTAAGAGTTTATAGCGGCTTCTGTGTCACTGCTCATGCAAGTAAACTCTGTGCACATTTCAGTGTTTCTAGGTTTCTGAATTAGAAGTACAAACTTGGATGAGACGCAAGTGATGTTGAAGTGCTGTGACAGGCAGTAGACATGTTCTCACAAACTTACAGCTTTTGCAAGGTCACCGTTTTCAGAATATCCATTCAAATTAATCATCAATCTTCCGCCTTTTATAACTCGAATCACAAAATCTATTGCCAGTTAAAATTTATGTCAGGACTTAAATCTGAATTTCTTACCGGTAAATGCTACCATCTCCTCTTGCTGTAGATTAGTGTTGCTGCGGGTAGTAAGTCAACATGCAGGTACTGAGAAGATCTTGAATTAAAAATTTCTACAATAAATTTTTGGAAAGCCTAAGAGTATTGATTTGAAATTAAGTGTATGTGCTATTTTTTTCAGGAGTAGTAAGAAATCAGGTCTCTGCTTGAATATAAGGTGTGTATCAGTGATTTAAATCTTTTTCTTCTGCGTGTTTAAAAACACTCCTGCAGTGCACAAGACCATACAAACCATTTCATTTAGTATCTTTGCAGCCTGTCATGTTAATATGTAAATACACGTGCATATGTATTTAGACAAATCTAAAAACATGCATTATTTACGTGCTGTAAGAGGGTTGGTTTTTTTTTTCTGAACCATTACAGTCTATTATGTAAATATGTTTTTAAAGGGCATAATACATTTTTTAAAAATTTCATTGGATTTTTGACTTGATAGGTCATAATGTCTAGGCTCCCTTACACAGTACCTCATAGTTCATTTCAGTCTGTATTAGAGATGTTGATAACGATGTTAATAAAAATTTGCATATAAAATATGCTTCAAGAAGTTACTGTACACATAAAGATTAATAATTCACTGATTTTAAATGGAGGAGAGAATATCAAAACTGGTTAGTTCACATAAGGGTGAGATCCATCCTCTCTGCAGAAGACTAGCACAAAACCTAAGCATCTATTTAAGCCTCACTTAAGCCCTCAAAATGTAGCTCAAATGGATTTTAACTGGTGCGTAGGCTTTGCTCTGGCAATTGGTGAAGCAGGGAATTTAATCCATAAGAGAATAATGTATTTCTAAATGCTCCCCGTTTCCAGAAATGAATTAGCATGTCTCCTAGGAGCTCTTAACTTCCAGCAGTCTCCCACGTTTTACCTCATTGTTCGCAAGAGAAGTGAAATCCAGTTTTAGAAGAAACATGTAAAATGCCCTTCTCTGTGAGGAATCCCGTCTGGTTTGGGTCACATCTGTATCAGCAATGAAACACAGTATAGAGATGGCCGACCTAGTTCCGAGTACAAGGATACATCCACTCAAGATTGAGGACAATCATTTATCCCAAATTCATATTCCAGCTCACGTAAATTTAGATTCCTGCTCATGTTCTATAATCAAATATGGAATTGAGCCATTCGGCGGATTCTGAGGTGCTCTCAAGATCACTATTACTCATGGAAGCGGTGTGTTCATCTGGTTACTGGGATGAGGTTTAATATTTGGATATGTTGATCTTCAGTCAACAGATATGACTAAACAGTTAGGGGGAAAAAAATGGGCTCAGATTGTTCTTTACCAGCTAATACTTCTGGTTACGGGACAGTGCTGGCACTAGTAGATGGTTTTGTAACAGGAACCTGACGGCCGCCAGTAGCAGATGCTAAAGGAATGAACAGAGGAGGAGGTCAAGCATATAGTCATGCTTCCCTGGCATAGCATCCCAGCTTCTGGCAAGTTTTCCAGACATCTAGTTTTCAGCAGACCGGGCTTAAGCTGTAAGCACAGGAGAACAAAGGATACCTACAGAGTTTAATAATGGAGAGTGTCTCAGGAGGGACAGTAGGAAAAGGGAAAGTGTGACTTGGGCTCCAAAACCTGCTGGGAATGAGGATGTCGGAGGAAAATAGGCATGTCTAGGTAATTGTGAGATGGCAGAAATTTAGCTAAGCTGGATTTGCGTTAGGAGCTGGTTGTTTTAAAATACATTTATCTAATACTCTGTTTCTAAGCAATATGTTTTGAGGTAGAGCAGCTGTTTGTAGGGTATGTCCAAGCTCAGGTTGCAAAGAGAGCTGCAGTGCCGAAAGTGAGCCAGGCCCGTGGAACACTGCCGGTTTATAACACAGGAAACACGCAAAACACATTGCAGCCTTGGAGTAGGAGCTGTGCAGACAGGTAGAGGTACAGGGGGGTCTAGGAGCCAAGAAATTCTTCTGAAGTGTACAGAAATCCCAGGAAACTCAAGTGGGGTAGTGTCCCATCTAAAGGTGCCTTGCAGACAAGGGCTTGCACCCGTACGGCGAAACTCTGCGGGAGTTACCTCTGCTCCCGGGGAAGAAGGAATCAGCTACGGTGTTTGAAAAAGAAGGCAGAAGTGGAGTTCAGTCTGCAGCCATGTCAACCCCACCTTACAGAGGTTTCAGCTGATGTTTCCAGTGAGGTTCACAACAAGTACCGTGAGATCAAAGCTCTTTGAATAATCTGTCAATGAATCAGTGCAATAATTGCCCACGGACAGCATGACGCTTATTGAGCCCAGGGTCCACTGGTAGTGACCTAGCCCAGGTGGGATGCCACGGAAAAGGCCCTGTGCCATTGTGACTGACTTTTCCTGTAGGGCCTATCGTTCCGGCAATAGAAGAGGATTTGATTCAATGAAACTCTCCCAAACACGATAAAAACAAAAGCTAATCTGGATTAGCCTAAACCTGGGCGATGTACTCACTGGTCACAACTTTTAACGAGAATATATTGACTAGGCAAAATTGTAGAGTCACGTTAAAGCCAGTTGACTTTCTTGGGTTGTTCGGGGTTTTTTTTTTTTTTTTGTGGGGCAGGGTGTGGGGGTGTGTGTGGAATTGGTTGGTTGATTGAGATTTTGTTGGCTTATCTTGTTGTTACAGCAACCTGTTGAGTGTTAAGCCAAATGCGGACGGGCCTTGAGGGGAAAGCTCCTGATGGGAACAGAAATGCTTCTCCTAGCTAGGCTGTGCCAGGGCCGCCTCCACAAGAAGTGTAAACCAGTACCCTGAATGACTGCGGTGCAGTCTTTAAACGCCTTGCTGAACTGAGGCCTGGGCTGTGGAGGGAGAACCCATACAGAAAAAAATATTTCTTAAACTCTGTTTCTGTCAGGTGACACTTGGAACAGGACTGAGGCAAACTGAATTCCCTTCATTTTCCCTTATTTCCTTACCTTTCCCCCCTCCTTTCTTAGGCAGAGCCATGAGTTGAAATGACTCTGTCCTTCTGGCTTTACCCAGAGATAGACATATAGAGATGTCAGCTTCTCTCTCTGTAATGGAAGATCTACAACGTCTTGAACGTATTAATTATTTAAACTAGTTTAGAAAAGGTAATAATATTGAACAGCTGTGTACAAATAATTCGAAGAAGTCCTCTGGAACATATGGATGGAAGATGTTTACCATTGTAAAGCACAATATTTAATAATATGCATCATTTGGGGTCAGAAATTACATTATCTATAGTCCATGTGATAACAGTTTCTTCACATTCATATCCTGAATGTTTACTAGTGTGTTTTAAGGAAGTCATTACAGTACTCGTTTGAAAACCTCATTTTTAGTCATTATGGATCTCGTCCCTTTTGACTTTCAAGGGAAATACCAGATGCTACAATTCCCTATGGTGGGCCAATCATTTGCTGAATTTTTATTATTTTAATATAGGTCAAAAAAATCGTTCAACTATGTGAGCCTGAAAAACTTTTGAGGATTTTTTTGATGACGTTGTTTGGTTTTCTCTTTATACATAACTTCAAAACATTGCAAAGCGTTTCTCTTTCTGGTTTGATTAAAAGAATCATATGAACCTGGATTTAGACCTCGCTACTCAACTTTTAGGCTGGAGCAAATTTTCCTAAAAAGCCTGGGAGAAGGGTGCTGGAGGGGAAGGAAGGAAAAGAAGGAAGGAGGAAGGGAAGCCTCAACCGTGGAAATGCTGACCTTAGCTATAGCATCGTGAATGGTGACGCTATAAAGCAATGCAAACAAGGACTCCTGAGATAAATACATCAATTAAAGTCTTGCAGGTGTGTCACTAGGAGTGGATAAAAAGAGAGAATGGGAAAGGATTTGTGCCAGCAGACCTCACGGTTTTGTAGTAATTAGCAATCTGTGCAGGGGTTTATTATGGCTGACAATAAATCTTGATTTCTATTTTGAATATTGCTTTTTTCCCCGCCAAGTTTCGCGCCTGAAGGGGAGAAAGAAAATTACTAGAAGATTAATCACTGCAATGGTTACTCCCATCAAGATAAAATAGAGAGTAGTAATCCACAGAATGAGATTAAATGTTCTTCTTATGATGTTCGTTTTTGGTTTTGATCGCAGAAAACTGAAGGCAGGGTAGGTTGTGGGGGGTATGCGTGTACCGACTTCTGCGCAGCGATGGCACAAGAAGCCTGCTTTGTCAACGGCCTTTCTCTGAGTCCTGCGAATAAGGCAAACTTTTTTTTTACTTCAGCGAAATGACGGAAAGGTATCCAAACCTTCTATGTTTTTGCAGCCACCTCTAAGTCTAAGCGCAGTGACAAACTCTGAGTAAATTTTACCATAGAGCAATGTTTTCCTTAGCTTCTCCATCTGCTCATTTTTGACACCCCTGTCATTAACTGTCATTTTCCTTTAAATATACAGTGAAGCTGAAAGGCCAGCTCTACATCACATCATTTCAGATTAGGGGCAGTTCCTTTGAGCTGAGCACTGTTTAGGTGTCAGAAAGAAGTCTCTGACCTCTCTCGTACCACACTGCCGCAGGGCCTTAATTAGTACTGACTCCAGCCATTACTGCAAAGAGGACAAAGGCGACCACATCATTTTTCTACTTAGGAAGTTAGCGTCTGACCTAATAACTTGCCCAGGCTCGCAGGACACTGTAAGGGCCACACAATGGCAGTGGGGATTATTTGTCAGATTCTTTCCTCCTCTAAATGTAGGATAATCAGGGAAGTTAACTATCGTATCCTTCAGTCTCGCGCGGGTTGATTTAGGGTTTCACTCTGTTGATTTGTAGTGGAGAAAATGACAGGCAGAGGAGGAGTCAGATATTCAGAAACATAAAGAGGGTGATAAAGTGTAGAGCGTGGGTTTTTTTTGTCCTGGCTAGAAGCATCCGAGTGTTTAAAATATCACTCTTACTAGATCTGCTCTGCAGCTACCAAGTTCAGCGGAATTTTATCACTTACTTAATGAAAACCAAACTCAAGTCCACAATCAAATGAGTTCTTTTTTTTCCCCTCTCCTCCTTCTTTAGTCCCACCTTTCTTCATCCCATCCTCCAATCTCCTAGCAGAGATTCGCTCACTCGAGAAACATTTCACAATGCCTTTGGCACAGCATTTTTGGTCTATTTCACTAACAATCGGACTTACTGCGTCAGATGTCATGGTTACACAGTTCCACAAAATCTCCTTAATTTTCCTATTTGTTTGGTACAGTTTCACTGCGGAAACTTTGTGCCAGGCTGTGATCACTTCTTAATCTCGAACTCTCTCTCTTTCCAATATTATTTTTAATTTGTAAATTAAATAAAGCAACTGCAATGGATGTAGAAGTTGCACAGCACCGTCACGCCATGCTCCCTTATTACCAGCCAGCGTCACATGCTGCAGCACAGAAGCCCACTTCATGCTACTGCAGCAGAAATTGCTTTCACTGTAAATACATTTCAGAGAGTCGGCAATATGATCTAAAACTCGCAGCAAGCTAGGACTCTGCTGATGATCCGTTTGTCAAGGTATAGATATAATGTACACTTAGTATTTTTTGAAAGCTGTTTAACTGTAAACAATGCGTCTACTAGCTTGAGACTTGGGTTTTGTTCTCCTTTTGTAGGCAAGAAGTAATTCTTCCTGCCTGCCTTCCACCTTCCTCAAAACAAGAAAAAGAAAAGGAAAGAAAAGGAAATTTGCTTCTAACTCTGACATGCTTTTCTACACATCTTGGTCTTTGTAATTTCAATTCCAGTTAGGATTATTTTTACTGCAGTGACTTTGAGCCAGATGGGAGTCTCAGAAATACCATAAAGTTACTGCATCTCTAAGGAAATCTCTTCTGAAGTGATCACACAAAGGTAATTACAGCATTATCAAAGCTGCAAAATGTGGCATAGCATTTCTTGTGCTCAAACAGCATCTAAAGCAATAGAATGCATTTAAATTCTACAAAAGGCCCCAAACTGAGCACAATTTGCAAGAGATTAGAAGAGTTTCTCTATAGAGCTATAATGTGGGATAAGACTGTTGAGGCCAGACCCTTCAGTCTATGACAGTGTGATCAAGCATTATTTCATTTCATCTACGAGCCGAAATAGCAGCCAATAAAGTGTTTCGGAGCGGTCCTCTCACTACATATCACATATTGCAATTTCCTTATTCTCTTTTAGTTTACCCACATATATTGATTTTTTCTGAGGAGCAGGGAGGTGAACTTTACCTTTCTGAACATAAATAATTCCAGATTCAGAAACGATACAGCACAGAAGAAGCCTATGTGAAGGGACTTCTGACTTCCTGTGGATCTGTATGGCTGCAGAAGTTTATGCTCCAAAACCAAGAACAGTATCAGCTGGCAGCTATTCCAGCAATTTAGCTGATGCTTTTTGCCCTCCGTTTGCTGAAGAACAATTTCTGGTCTGTGATTCTATTCATAAGTTAGATCAGATTTTTAAAGGGCCACTGCCTGGCAACTTCTGCTTCTTAAGGACTGGCAGGTTTATTGTGGAAGCCGCATTAAACGGGGAGTTGCTACCCATCATTTTCCCACTGCACTGAAACACTCAAAGGGGGCGGATGGCGAGGAACTTGAACGCAGTGTGAAGACATCCTGGATGCCCCCCTACCTGCAGCAGAGCCGGTTCTAGGGGCGTTGCAGGCAGCCACATTCAGCAGTCATGGATGAACGCTGAAGAAGGGGATCTCATCTTCCTCTCTGTCATTACTTTAATCAAGATTGAGCGCATTTTGAGATTATTGGCCACTTCACTGCCTCTCCCCACTGGTAGTGAGGCAAATGAGTTGCTCTAGCAGAGGGATGTGAAATGGCCTGGGCTGTGGGTATAGAGCCAGAAAACGGGGGGTGTGGTGCATTGATTTCTTTGAGAGTCTCTCTCTCACCAGAGACTTTCTTTTGTGCCCTGTGTGGAAGACTAGATAAATTCTTCCAAGCCGGTTGATTCGCCAAAATTCAGGATTCAGAATCAGGGGATTGGAAGTTCACTAGTGTGTGCTACGGGAAAAAGACCTAAATAATTGAGACCATATTTGTGCAGATATGTTTGGGTTTATGTGGCTGTTATTAGTGCACACGCACTAAGGGCCGCACACATGCAGAAGACTGTACGTGGTCATTAATAAAGGAAGTCTTACCTGTCTTTGTATGTGTGTGGCTGAGCTTGCGATGGCTGCTCTCACAGTATTTTTTTTTTTATGTTGCTGGTAACTAATAGATATTTTCTAACTTTCGACAAAGGTTTTTTTAAAAGCTGTTGTCTGAGGGAAAACAATCCAGAAAGGAAGAAAAATCAGAGACAAGGACTACCTGTAGAGAACATTAAGGCTTTGACACAAACTAAGTAAAGCCCAAAAAACCAAAGTTGAGGTTGACGTGATATTTTTCATTTGTGCCTCTGCACCTTCCTTTTGGTTTTTGTTATCTCTGTGTGATAAGGAGAAAGTGTCAAACCTAACGTAGAATATTCTAGCTATTCTTGGTTTGATTCATAACCCTGCTGTTGCTAAGACCTACCTTCAGATAGCTTTAAAGCATATTCAACCATGTTTTTTACTTACTTTTAATCAACTTGTTCTTCTGAACAAGGTATGGAATTGATAGCTGTTATTGATTGCTTGTGGCATTACCTAATCTTCACTAAATGTAGGAAGCTTTTCAGATTTAGAAAGGTGGCAGAAAATGTCTGGTAATGACGCTGCTGGGAATTGAAGCTCAATACCGTGGTCAGTATAAAAGTGATATAGCTAAAAGAGGTATTTTATTATAAGCCCATTGTTTTTTACTAAATGTTCAAGCTGGTGTAATTTACAGAGATTTTGAGGTTGCTTGGGTATTTATCAGCTGTTACAGTAAGTCATTTATTGCAATTTACACCAAGAATAAAACTTTTATTAATGATAGTGTGCCGGAACTTTGGAAAACTACAGAATGCAAATAATACGGTGCTGTAATAATGTAGAAAAGAGATGGCATTTATGCTTCCGATACAAAGGGAAAATATAAGAAATCGTTACTAAAACAGATATAAACGTGACCTTCACTGTGGTTCAGTAATTATCCCAGTCCACAGAATGGTGTTTGTGTCGTGGTTTCCCATATTTCCTCTTTGTTTTCATTTTTATCTGGGTACTTCACTGGTGAGTAATAGCTAAAGGGAACCCATTATGCAAGGCAAGCATTCAGTTTGCAAGTGAATTTGCTTGTAGCTATTGCCACATTTGAACCTCACTAATGTATGTAAATTAAAAACTCTGGTATTCGGATCGCTCCTGTTTGAAATAAAAACAGAATCTGATCATTACAATCTGCAAGCCAGGTATTATCACTGGACTAGTGAGCCGCTGATGATAAATTGTACTGAATAGCTTGTGGATAGAATATTTTATCTCAGTTCTCTATCACACAGCACTGCATAAAATAAGAATGATTCATCAAGCATGAGAGCTGGTGGTTTATGAAATTCATTGCTCACGGCAAGTGTATTTTTTAAAATTCAAAAGACAAAGCAACTCACAAGGGTTATTTAGTAATCAGTGTGAATTACTTCTAGGTATAAGCCTTAGTGGAAAAAATTAAAAATACATTTGCTGTACAGGAAGCATTATTGCTGTAGGTGCTATAATTTAACCGCTTCTCATCTATAGCTTTTTTTTTGTGTGTGTGTGTGTGTGTGTGCGCGTGTGTGACCATTTTGGATTCCAATCCTCCTTTCCTTTATTTTTAAAAGTGAAACTGCATAATCAGTTGTAACAGGATTATTACATCGAACAAGTCTATTCTATGCTCTTAGCAGAAACATCTTCAGGGGCTTGTACACCCTAGGCTGCAGCAGATATTTTGTTTATTCAAAAAGACATGTAAAAGGAGAAGAGCAATACAAAGTCATCTTTTTTCCTTCGGATTTACAGTAAGAATGTTTCATTTCTTCCTGTGTATTGATGTCCCAAGGCCATGTTCCAAATGAAAAGATAATAACTTATGAAGAAGTGTCAAAAACTAATTAAGTTTTGTAACTTGTTTTTCCTTCACATAAAGTATATTTTTCATCACGCTGTCCAGTCACATGCTGGGATTCTTGCTAACATCATCACATGCCAGTCGCACCAAGTCTCGCTGGTTCTTCTCCTCCTGTCGTTATTTTCAGCATCAATTAATTTTCTTCTGACCTCGCCTTTAGAAAACGTAGCAGGGAATTATCAGCGCATGCTTTGCACAGTCTATTTGGAAGGCATTAGGCCACTGTGTGTGTTTGAAAATGGAGTAGGCCAAACATTATATTTTCTCACCTGCAGGGTTGCCTAGTAACCTGAATTAAGGATTTCTGCCAAGCCTTCAAGACAAATAGAAAAACTGTAAAGCAGGTTGACCCAGGTGGGAGAGTCAGACCCACTGATGTAGATCAGCATTTTGAGTGGGGAAATAAAAAACGCGGCTCCTCATTAACGTTTACGTGGAAACAGCTTTTGTAATTAAAGCAGCCGATTTTCTCGGCAAGGAAAGGGAACGCGACGCGTTGCGTTTCACCAGTGCTGAATGGGTGAGATGAAACGCGCTCTGTTTTACTTTTTGACACAATATTTGTTTGCGGACTGTCAATATTGAGCACGCGTCGCAGAGATTGCGGAAACGTCTTTAAAACATGCAAATATATCTTTGGTGGTGTTCTCGCTGAAAGCGCGCACCGTCGCCTCTGCTGGGTAGCGATTCGTGTAGATATGCTCGGCTTTCGTTTAATCACTTCGAGGAACTAAATTCCGTGTTTAATGTATTGCCATTGAAAAGAAAGATTAGTGTACTTTAGAGGTGGGGGTCATTCTTTGTAACGCTATTACAGCTTTGTCCTTGACATGCAAGATTCCTCCGGAAAAGGAAGAGAAGGGGGGAAGCTGGAAATTCTGCCTCAAAGGTACAAAGCAAAGAGGTAGCACAATTAGGATGTCGGCACATAGTGACAGTCCTCGGCAAATGATGGTGTCAGGCCACGGAGGGGCTGAGGGTGGCAGGAGTGACATTCACCCCAGCAAGATGGAAATAAATGCCCTGTTTGATAAAAGAAAACAGACAATTTATGTATACCCTGAAGAGTTAACAGCTAGTGAGCCATTCCTATGGGTCAAGTGCTGCATTTGCATTTTGATGGGATGTTATCAAGTAATTAATGCACCAGTCAGGATTTATTACCTCAGGAGTGAACTGAAAGGTTCATTACAAAATCGGTTTCACTTGAAGATAGGCATTTCCTCAGAGTTAGCTTTTGACATGTTGTTCCTAGCTCTCTCTGCCTGTGGCAGCTATGGTAGAAGGCCAGTGAGGTGAAATTCATTGCTTAATAAGGGCATTCACTTTGGGTATTCTTGTGATAATAAATGTATACATCAAGGCCGCGCTGCCTTGTCAGTTTAATTGCTTCTTGTGCTCCTTAACAAGCCAATCTTAATCAGTCTGGACCATGTTATGAATAATTTAGGGATCAGCAGACTTCACGCTTAATAAGATGTACTAGATTATAAAATTTAAGTGCACTGTTTATAGAAAGCATGCAAAACACTTTAAGTTTTTATTAGCAGCAAGGAAAAAAAAAAAAACCAAACCAAACCCAACCCCAACCCCAAACCCAGTGGTGAGTTATTCTCAGGTTTGCGGTTGGCAAGCAACAGCTGTGTTCCGTAGAGCCGTGACCCCCCTCCGCCGCTGCCGAAGGCCAGCGGTTCGGCCGCTCTATCCCCCTAAGCCTTTGTCAGACATAATGGGGAATTTGAGCAGGCCAGGAGATTAAAGCTCCCACTCAGTGCCCAACCAGCAATTGTCATTTTGGAAAACATTCTTTTATCTTTTTAAATGCAAAGCGGCTCTTATTTTAAAACATCTTCCGATGGACAAAATTACCTTGTTGCTGCTGGGGGCTGACAGCCTGCCCGGATTTTCACGCCGTTATTTAGAGGCGAGATCGGTCTGCCGGACCTGTATCAGCAGTCGGAGGTTTGCGTGTTTGTCCTTTGGTTAATAACGCAGGTGAAACGTGGGATAGACTGCAAGTCATCCGTACGTAAAGTGTGAATCGGTAAAGCAAAATACTATTTGTGAAGGTAATACGGACACCCCTCAAAAAAATAACAGAAATAGCCTCCAATCCCCCTCAGCCTATTCTGATTTCTCCATTTTTTAAGTATTATTTGAAGGAAAGGGAATACTTCATGGTTTTGTTTCAAGAGAGTTCTTTGTCCTCCATTTTACCTCAACGTTTGCAGGCTATAAGTCGTCCGCGGAGTAATGCATCATTCGGTTTATGACATCTAATAAAGGCCTACTGCAAGCGTTAGAACCAGGTGCTTCAACAATTCTCTTCTCTGCTTGTGGCTGCTTCTGCTCGCTCTCTTCTAGCCTAAATAGGAAAAACACACACACAAAAAAAAAACCACCACCAAAACCCGACAAAGCCAACCGACAAAAAACCTGCAACATTTTTCGCTATTTCCTTTTTTTCAATTCCTTTCTGTTTAAGCCTTGACATCTGCTGACAGCACTACGGTGTCATCTGATGTCCGTGCATCGCTGCGTGTATTTCTGGACAAAGAGCGTATTTATTAGTATAAACAGAGATGTAATTAAAGGCTACGCCTTCAGTCATTAGGTAACCTATTAAAATAATGTTATTGTTCACATACGTTTGTGGTGAGTCAGGAAGACAGGTACCGGTAAATGAAGAACAACTTCAAACCTATTTCCCAGCCTATAGCTGGACTATCGCACTCCTTTGTTCTTGTTCAGGTTAATAGAGATTGAGGAGATGGGCAGAGGAAAAGCAGTGCAATTTTCTGCTATTTAAGCTTGGCGAAATGGCACTCTTCAGGAAGCAGCAAAAAGTATGAAAGCGTAATAGGCATTTTAAAAGTAGAAGTCCATATAGCTGCTTGAGGGATCCTCAGATTTAGGCATGCACAGAATCACGAATGAGATAATCAGCATTGTGAAATTGAAACCTGTCTGCTGCCTGCTGCTGTTCTTCCCTCTTTCAGTGGAGTGATTTGTAACACTCATCTTCTTCAGGCAAGGCAGCCTTCAAGATTATCCAGAACTGTCAATAGTAATTGCCAAAGTATTTTATTACCTACAGAAAATCAAAGGAATTTTATAACCAACAGTTATCAAGTTTCAATACAGGGTATAAAGAGAGCAATTTTAGTTGGAATACAATCGTGTTTGGCTTGCTTTAATGTTCTTGAGACAATTCCTGTGCAACCAGCTACAACATTCACTGTATTTAAGCTGGAGGCAAGAATATGCATGTGTACTTGTAGTTTTAAAAAAAAAAATTACATAATGCTCACAAGCTTCTGCAAGCAAGTGGGTTTTAATTGCCATACAAACTATGCCTTAGCTAATTACTTCCAAAAAGAATGAGGTTTCTATAAAACTCGAGATGACATTTGGAAATTCTGGCAGTAGATAGAAGTTTAACTGGGGCATTCTCTGTCATGAGGTAAATAAAGTGTCTGGAAATTAGCAAAATATGACACTGATTATAAAGCCTGAAAACATGAACGTTGCAGCTCCTATTATGTTCTCTGAACATTATTGCCGTGTGAAGCGCAATTGTGATTGTCAGTCATTCATTTAACACCACTCTGTTATGCTACAGGGTCACCCATGATGCAAAGCTTTTCGGATGCTTAGCTTCTTACTCAGGCTATGCATGAGTGAGGAACGCATCTTCTGGCCGCCAGCGTTTCTCTGA
This sequence comes from Bucorvus abyssinicus, assembly GCA_009769605.1. NCBI lineage: Eukaryota > Metazoa > Chordata > Aves > Bucerotiformes > Bucorvidae > Bucorvus > Bucorvus abyssinicus. The sequence continues at coordinate 3,173,866 of CM020033.1, forward strand.
GCCCTGCGCCTCGCTTTCCTTCCTTGACACCAGCAAAAGGGAAGGTGTAAATGCTTGGTGGGAGAAAATTCAGTTTCTATTCTGGGCAGTGTATTTCCCCTCTGACTCGTAATGTCAAGACTGCAGCGACGTGACTATCTCCGCGGGTTCTTTTAAAAACAAATGCACAAGTTCACTTGTGAAAAGCTAATTGGCAGGGGGAAATCCCTCTTTTTAAGTTCCAAACCAGATGGACGCACTTGTACTTTACTTTGAGACACGTGCACAGGGTTTTATTCACGGCGCCGAAAAGCAGGTATCATTTCTACTGACAGGATGCGCTGGAAGAGAAATAAGACATGAAAAAATTGTATACTACTACAACCATGAAGCCGTGATTATAGCACAAATGAGAGCTCTCTTTTCAACGGTGAATCTCCTTGCTCTTTCTACATAAGCTTTTGGTTTTTTTTAAAAAAAGTGATCTGATAATTAGATTATTAATTATTGTTGAAAAGGTAAAGTATTTTGTACCAAGAACCTCCTTCCATGATACTGCAACATATGAAAAATTTAGCAAAATAGTAATTAGGGCAGAGTTTATTCATATACTATTACAATTCTGATGTTGTGATTTTCGGATTTATTCAATTACACCCGGTAACAGACAATTTTAACATAAGGAAGATGACTAGCCTGCTGGAAATTTGCTAATATGATGAACCTGGACTAAATCTTGTATTTTTTTCACTCTTATAGTTTATAATAGTTTGTTTGTATTGTACAGTGTGTGAAACAGGCAGCGATGCATTATTTCATCTAGTCCTTCTGTATGGATTACAGAAATGTATTTTACGCGTACATCAATCCGAATTCTGCAGGTGTTTAAGCACACCAGAAGAAGGTGGACTAATCTGTCCCTTTCTGTGAGAACTTAGTTACCTCACCTGCACATCCTGAAAGGAGGAACATTCAGGGCTAGCGCTGAGTTAATCCAGTAAGAGAATTACATTTCATGTTTGCTCTGAGCTGTGGGGTTGAACTGAATAACAACAGGACAAGTCGGTGTTTGCACTTTTCTGGCCCTGAACTCGGTATTTAAACTAGATGAGTGTGAATGCGATTCCCTTCAGCCCCTGGTTGTCTTATTAGAATACTGTCCCATTGATAAATCTGGAATTGGCAAAAGCCATTGCTATGTGTGTAGCCTAGGCGGTTTGTAATATAAAAATTCAAAGTATTGCTCTTTTTGTTTGATTCGTTTTATTTTAGACTGCTCCACCCAGGCTGTGTATTTTCGCTAAACGTTTCGTTAGTTTGTTTATTAAAAGGAAGGTATGTACAATACAGAGGAAGCATATACCATGTTATTCCAGATAATGCATAGCTCAAGAAATGACTCGTGATCCTTTTTCTAATCAGATGTATGATCATGGAGACATGATATAATGCTGATATGGACGTGTGGATGTAATAACATTTTCCTCAGAAGAGGAATAAAATGTTTCCAATCCTAAATTGATTGTAGCGTTGGCATTCAAAGATTCAGAGCATAAGAACAAAAAAAAATCTGTCTGTGCAAAGCTCATATTAATCGACAGGGTCTGGTCATAAAACGAAGTGACTCTTTTTCACACGTTCTTTTCCTTCAAAAAATGCAGAGAGCAATTTTTGGGGGGTTTTAAAACAGGAAGAAAATGCGGAACGGGATATTTGTTGATCATAGTTCATATACATCCTTCTCTTAGAACACAAAGCCTGGTAATGCTCCAGTTAAAGCAAGTTTAGCACTAGCAGAACTCTTTTCAATTTAGTCTTAATTTTCACCAGGTTGAATGAGAAAATTGTCTCTCATTACTATAGAGAAATAAATTGCATTTCTTTCTTAAATCTTTGTTTGCTTAAACACTGTACTGTTGCATTTAACACTGGATTAGGTAGAGTAAGGGTGTAATGAGGAATTGCATAGCTGTATTTGTACAGAGCTGTACCTGATTCCCGCCTCCTGTAGTGTGAGCAGTGGTAAGTGAACTGTTTCTGTGTTGTTCACTCACTCTGTCAGATCGAAACTCAGCTCAATAGCATTAAACTAGCTCCCGTTTGAAAGATTTGTCTTACAAAACCCTGAAAACTGCTCTGAACATGCATACATTGATTTTGTTGCTGGAATCTCCTGAGCTTTGATGAAAAGGAGACTCCACGTGCAGGTGAAGGAGGGTTTACCTATTCAATATTAAAAAGAGAAGATTAAGGATTTTTGTTCAGCTAAGGCTGAACTAATCGGTGGCACGCGAGGGTAAGAGAGTTGGCCTCGTGCCTATAGTGCGATAATGTTATTTTCTTTAGTTGATCAACGAGTTCAAATTTATCCAATAGCTGAGAGAGAGGTATTTGTCATGGTCTTTGTCGGAAATTTGCTTAATTTTTTTCCAGGAAAAGAGGCAACCGTTGAACCAACTCACAGGAGAGCATCTGCATGATGCCATTGTAAATGCTGAGCAGTTTAGTATTCATGGAGGAGATAAAGCATTTTTTGTAATCAGAAGTTTAGTTCTGTTCCATTTAGTTCTATTAAGGCATCACAAAAACGGAGATGAGTGATTTTCCCAAACTTTCATGTTTCGCTCAAAAGAAAAAAAAAAAAAGTTCGTTTAGGCTTGTAGGCTGGAGAATCTTTGCCACAGATGTCTTCTGCACCGTACTTGCTGTTATCATATCACATACAACTACGTGTATTTTTGCAGAAGAGTAGGGTATCCTTAGTTTTCACACCTTATCCCCGAGAAGAAAGTGTCGGGTACCATGCAATGCGCGAGGTCCTAGGGAAAACGATAGTTTTTCACTCCCTACTGTCAATCTGGCCTTCTCTTGGGTTCGCCTGTGAAAATCCAGGTGGCACAAACGTTACTTGAAATTGTGGCGGAGGTAAGGCTTTGGGAGATGTAGAGGGAGAAGGCAGTAATTTTTTAAATGAACTAGCTGTGTTGTAAGATATCACAGCACGTTACAAATATATCTAAACTCAAGGCTTATCAGCCGTGCTTTTGATCCATAGTGAGAAATACAGTAACAAAGCTGAAATGAATGCTACAGAGACAGATACAACTAGATAAGAGATTTTCAGAAATTAGATAACGTTTATTTTCCGTCGTTTCTAAGAATCACTCGGTTTGCCTCTTAGGCATATGTTGGTTGCGTTCTCTCACAGCATGGGTCTTCTTCAGCAGATCTGCTCCCCTGCCATTGTTACGCACTCCAGAAACACCTGGGAGTCCAAAAACACCCCGAGAGTCGCTTCTTAACCACATCTCATAATATTTAAACTAATGATGGCTGATCTGGAAAACTAATCGATGGTGATGACTTAGCCTTGCTTCAGTCTGAACGTAGAGCAGAGAGGACAAGAAAAACAGCTCTGGAATGACTCACGGGACTAGACGGTTATTTGTCTAACTTAATGATATTGTTAATAATCTTCAAATCCTGCTGTAAAAATAATGTGTAAATACTGCTTAGTAAATCTGAGTTAAAACTCAAATGTATCTAACGACTGCATATATTCTTAGAAGTATTTGGTGCTTTGGTTGCCAGAGAAATATTTATTTTACTCCAGCATTTCCAGTTTGCTTGACTTAAGAGACTCTCAGCAGCGCACCTATAGCAATTCCAAATTCAGGAAGCTAAAAGCAGTGATGATAAATCGAGGCCAGTCGCAATTCAGAAGAAGGTTCCTGGCATTTTAGAATTACATTATTCTATTGGAATCCATTTCATACTGTAATTCTGTTATACCAAGAGGTGTTGGTTACAATGGTAGAAGCTGAACCAGTAGCTTTTTTTTTTTTTTTCCCCCTAAGCCAATCCATAAAGATGCCTCTTCACCTCTTTGATGTGATAAGGAAGTGTTAAATCAAAGTGATTCCTTTTTCTGCATCTTGGGACAGAATACTTCTTAAGCCAATTGTTACTATTCCTGAGTGTTTTAGACAGTGAACCATGCATCTCTCTCTGCACATCCGAGAAGATTGGAGCAGTCAGCCTGTGCCACCCGCTATCGCTTAATTAGTATAATCATCTAATTTCCAGTTGGAAATAATGGCATCATGCACTTTTTAGGAATTGTAACCGCCATGATATATTCCAAATTATGTTACACTAACATTATGTGATTTAGACATTTTAGGAGGGGGTATTTACTGTGCATTTGCACACCGGTCTTCTCCGCTGCACTCCCACCCAGCAGCAAAAGGCCATAACCAGATTTCTGTGTTATTATGAACCTAAAGATATCACTGATTCATATCATAACTCTGCAAATGAGCCTTTGACGAGTACGATTTAACCTTTAGTGGACAGAGAAAAGAATAAATAACGGAAGCATCAGTGCATCATAATAGAAACAGTACCCTCGTTTCAAAGAATTTGATCTGGTTTGTTAGCAAAAAATGTGATTTTTTAAAAATAAAACGTCGATGATCACATAATGCAATATTTCCTATACATTCTGTTTGGGATTCTCACTTTAAGCAGTAATTCAGTCGATCAGAACAGGTCTTAATGTTTAACCATTGCTATATTGCAGCGGTTTTTCTCCTCTTGGAGATTACGTCACAGCAAATGAATAGGTAATAAACGGGTCAGATTAGGGCAACTTCATTTCACTGGACGGTTCTGGGTTATGAGGCTTCAAAAACAGGGAGGGAGAAAAGGAGCAAGAAACAGGCAATGACACGAAGGGACACAGGCAAACCTGAGCCACCAGCAGAGCCCACCCTCCCCCCTTCCGAATGACAGTGTCTGGCTGAGCAAAGCACTGCCACATATATATCAGGCAAGGTTATTACCACTCTGCTCTGTAAACACGCTATGCCTCCTGGACATCTTCTATTTTTATTTCATTTTTTGCGTTATATGTAAATCTAGGCTGGCGAGAGTCAGGGGGCATTCATCGCACGGGGCCAAATTCATTCCAGGTGCAGCTCCGGGTCCGTTGACTTCAATGAAATTACACCTGGGATGAATTTGGTCTATTATTAACTATAGAGATTACATGTCCAGCTTCCTCGGTATACTAAAATACCCAGAATACATATAAATAATGAAGTATGTAATTACAGCCCTGGTTTTAATTTCTGTTCCTAAATGTGCTGATGCTTTTGCACATGTTTATTGTTACAGCCATGCTATTGCAGTATTTTTTTGTTTGGTACAAACACATTTGTGTTTTTCTCTAAAACAGAGGTACACAATGTTTACCTTCAAACACCTCAGTGAGTCTTTCAAAATCCGTATGACTGCTGATTCCCAAATTACTATATTAAATTATATTGGCCTTAAATTTCGTATGTATTTATAGAGATGAACATATGCAGGGCATCACGATCCTGCCGCTTAAAACCATCCTGCAAACAATGTGCTTTAAGTTCCTATTGATTATATGTTAATCGATACACACAAATAGGTGATCTTGTCAGAGTTGATAGGAGCCGATAGAACTGTTACCTATCAATATTAACGATTTCATTCATTTATACGTTTCCTGTTCCAAAGAATACATAACAGGTCAGTTGACAGGAATTTGTTCCTGACCAAACCCCCAAACCAGGCAGTTTTTAAACGGGCTCTTCTTTCATCAGCAGACGTAAAAATCGTAAGCGTGACTTACCTCTGCATACATCTTCTAATTCTGGTCACTTCCCCTGCAACATTTTGCACATTCCTGCACCTTGCAGTATTACACACTGTGAAGACCTAGTAAGCGAGTTAAAGTCAGATGACGCTAACGAATCCCAGCGCAAATGACTGAATCAATAGGGAACCAGCCACTGCTGTTTAAGTGTATCGATAAATGTACCTTTATTTTCTCTTGAATGGATAAGTGTCGCAGTTAAGAGTCCTATGGATCTCTTAATTGAAAGTTAATTTTAAATCAATAAAGAGAGTCATTTAAATATTGATCAGTCCTTTCTACACGAATTGTTAGCTGATTTTTTTTTTTTTTGAAACAACTTTGTTTAAAGGCAATCAATAGCCCACAATCAGTGAGTTCCATAAAAAATTGACAGATGTTCCAAAAATGCCTGCTAGGCATAATCTTATCTGTTTACATACGTGGCATAGATATTTCAGTTCTTTCCAAATATACCCAGGCACCTATGGCAGAACTGTGCTTTCCTTAAATACCAAATTGCACGATTAAACAGGTTCTTCCCCTTGCTTTTCGTTAAAGATGGTTTAAAATTAAAAAAGAAGATTTCTTGGATTTCCTTTGAACGTACAAGTAATATTCCTATTGTTTTATTAATGCAGGCAGTCGGCAAATTAGAACGCCATTTTTTTTGCACACAGGGAAAAGATATATAAGCGCTTATTTGAAGCACATGTACTCTGGAATTTGTGCGTCATAATCCATCAGATGTGTTGCTATATGGAAAATGATACTTAGCTTTTAATTATACGGACGTGTCTGTGCACGGTGTGTATGCATGTTGAGTAGTTCTTGTTGTAGGTTGCTTGCTTGGATATCATCTCTCTTCCTCTGTAGCAGCACATAGCCAGACCTTATTTCGTTTCACTCCGACAAAGTAGACAGTTAAGTTAAAAGGATACGAATTTCATTTCATGAGATTTGTTGAGATTAACCTGACAAATAAACTCAGCGGCACGTGGCTTTCAACATTTCAGCAAATACAACACTCTTCTAACATACCTTCCCGCGGCATTTTCAGTAATTTGCCCGTAGCGTCCTGCTGCAACTTGGTTTGTCACACCCAGCGATGGAAGTCAGACTGGACATTTCAGGGCAAGCAATACAAGTTGCATCTTCCTTCTGTACCCTCTAATTAATTATAAAGTCTTGCTTCGATGTACACGGCTCTGAAGACCCGAAGTTGTCCTTTATTATTATTTTCCTTATTTTTCCGTTTTCAAATCCAGTGCTTTTTAAAGTTTTGTACTTCTAAGTAATGAAGCCCTTTTTGAGGTATGAAAGGGTAAAGTTAATGATAACAAATCACAAACTTATATCTATACAATTTTGTGAGAAGTAACATTTTTATTTTCAGTGATCTGACTTAAATATAAAATAAAACTGACTGACGATTATTTTGACCGACATTTGACTGAAAAGTATTATCGTAATATATTTCCTTTCTAAGTGATAAACTAAAAATTAAGTCCCACAGTTAAAACTGTTCATGGCACATAGTAATTTAAGGCAGAAAATAATAAACAAAATACCTTAAATATCCTCTTTATCAAGAGTACTGTCTAAGGAGAATAGGGGTTGCTTGGGGGGAAAAAAAAAATCTGTCATGCAATATAATTTATTCTGGTTTTGCTATTAATACAAACGCTTCCTGCTGTTCTGAAAATCCACCATTTCTTAATCCAGTATTATTGTCCTCTTAATGCAACATTTCAAACCCATTTCATTCCCTTTTTGCCAGAAAAGCCATATTAAAAGGGAAGATTAAAAAGAAACAGCCAGGTATCATTGGTTCATATGCATGTGGGTTCAGCACGTGAGGATGCTGTTTCTAGGCTCGTCCTTAAGATGTGACTGATAGATCTTATTTGTCTGATAGAGTTGACCAGGGAAATAGAGCTACAGCTGGTTACTTCATTAGGTCCTCTCATTGATTGAACCCTGCTGAAGTGATGCAGCAGGCTCCTGAGATAACTGCTGGTAATAGAACAAAATGAATTCTTATCACAGAGATTGGAAAGGCCATTAACCCTGGCCTCCAATGCTTTTCAGAGGTCACAGACAGGAAGCCAAGCGGTGACTGGTAAAACTGTTTTCTGTCTAACTACAGGTCATCTTAGAGGGGGTGGGTGACTTTTTTACCCTTCGGCTCCTGTACAGATGAAACTGTTACACTGGCAGATGTTAATAATCAGCTGTAAATAAATATTGGAAGCAGAAGAAGAAAAATGAGAAAGCTCAGGAATTTATTTCAATAAATATTTAATAAAAGAGCAATTGTTACTGTGATATTTGCTGCCAGTTCTGCTGTAGATTTTTGCCTAATACTTTTCCATATAAATTGAAAAGAGAAATACGTAGAGTCACTTAAAAAAGGAAATTTAATACGGTTTTATATAAAAATACCTTTCCTTCCTTCCTTCAAAGATGAGGATTATAATTGCCTGCTGCCTGCCTGCTTGCCTTATTCAGCAAGCCTATCACCGGTTCATCTGTGAATTAGTGCAGGGCGCTGCTTGCCTTTCACCTGGCTGAGAAGGGTATATATCTAAGTAACAGTCCTATAATTTACATTTAATGCAACCTTTCAATTGACCAACAGCCCACAACCTAAGCCCCCATCTCACAGCTGAGGACTTTCCCACATTTGTCAAGTCAGTGCCACTCCAGCATCATCCAGGAGAAATCATCCATTTAAAGCCTGGAGCTGCACGTGACAATTTTTCCTACCCCTCGTGAGAGATCCGGTCGCTGCAGAGGTAGCTTTGTGTGTTACTTGTTTGACTCCTGCTTTGAGCAGCAGTGTCCTATTGTACTCATGGATTAAGAAAATACAGTGGGATACATCTTACAAAATAAAACGGAACATTTTCTCTTTATTACTGACTTACATGAGGCAATGAAGATACGTGTTGTAGGTTGTTTTTAGCCGTACGTTGGTGGCTTCTATCCTTGTGCTTGTGATTTAATTTCAATGTCTGTGGTCATGTGCTATTCTCTGCTGGAGCCAATCTTTCACAAGGAGCAAGTTCATTTAAATGTAAATGGGGTCCTGTGGATGGAAAAAAAAAAAAAAACCAACCCATACTTCATGTCTTCAGCGACCCACCAAAGCATTTGGTTTGGCCTTCTATGCATAAATAATAACAAGAAGGTATGCTGTCATTGCCTTGCTTGAAACACCAGAAGTGGTTTGGCACGGCAAAAAACCCAAGTGCTAGAAGGAGATCGGTTTGGATAAACTCACAGTTCAGATCCCCATCCTGATTAAACAGTGCAAAAAAAGACGGGGGGGAAGAAAAAAAAAAAAAAGAAGGGAGTTGACGGAGTTATTTTGAGAACTTGTGAATTACAGGAACAGTTGAAATCCAACTCAGGCTAAGAACATGCCATACCTAAAAATACTCTGAAGTAGCAGAAAAGTCATCATTGTGTTAACTTGAATGGATTTTCGCTCCTAATTGTTTGTAGCAATTTGCAAGAGTGGGATGAGAACGTGATATAAGTGGTAATTAACATTAATTTAGCATAAAAATGCAAACCTAAGTGGTTGCCTTCCCTGCCACTAGAACATAGAAATATATTCCGTAACTCTAAAATATGTGTGGCTTTTTTCAGTGTGGTATTAAATGCAATAAAATCGCATGTTTTTTCTTTATTACTGATGTATGTAAGGATATGTGAATGATTGTGTGCCCTCCTTTTATCAAAATCTTTGTGGCATGTATATTTTCACACTGATAAAGCGGTGTGTTGCCTTCCCATCGACATGCTCCACGTGCATTTCAACAGAACTCAAAAATCTCCCTCATAAATTTCCTTTCCCACCAAGCAAAATCATAAACTGCTTTTCATTTGTGTGGATGAACAGATATATTTCCAGAATTACTTCATTAAATGCATACTTTTGTTTATCTCATTTATTAAGCATGTTATATTCTGTTGCAGATGTTTCAGGGCATGACACATGGGCCTGGAATCTCGGTGTATACCTTTGGTGAAACTCACTCATGAAACATCCAAACATCCAGTTAGTTGAACGCTGCACTAGGAACTTAGCAGGATTTTGACTTTGTTCCAGAGCGTGTAATAAAGGACTGTTTTCAAAGATTTCTCAAGAATATTTGATAAGCTTTTATCTTCTTCTTATAAAGTAGCATTAGTTCAAGACAAGCTAGATTTAAGCAGTCTAAGATGCGCTATCTGGGGTAAGAAACAGGATATTAGTGTTTATGTTACTCAGCTGTATTAGGTGTAGCTGTGAATCAAATCATTTTATTCTTGTGGCTTCAAAACCGAAAATGTTCATCTGCTGGTCCCTCTTCCTTTATTTCATTGAGCTGGTTAAATAACAATAACCAAAGCTGTATGTTTAGTTTTCATAAAGATTCCAGTGAAATAAATGCATTATAGATACATAGTGGCTGAGCTAATGCGTTTTTCAATCCGACGTATTATTCACCATTGGGGCATATACATGTCGTGCTATTTTTCATTATTCGGTTGCGTTTTGTATGGACTGATTTCCACAGAACCTCTTAAGTCTTCTAGATGCATTTGCTGACAATCCCATACTGTTAGAATTTTTTAATTAAAAAAAAAAGAAATTGAGCTCAGATTCTCTCATGACAATTCAGAGGTAGAGGTGCTTCCAACCTATTTCTCTTGTCAGAAACATTGGCAGCACACATGATATCTGAAAAGCAACATTAGTGGTTGCAAAGTGGACAACATGGGGGTTTTTGTTGTTGTTGTTTCAAATGTATAAAATTATTTTCCCATGTGCTTTTTGTTTACCCCTGTGATTTGCAAGACTTACGAGATTATAGGGGAGACAAGTCTACCTCCTAATTCAGTAGTGTAAAGGAACAGGCTTGAGAAAACGGCGCGAATGTCAAGCACTTCATGAGAGAAAGCGAATCCTGTGGTGGGTGGTACCAATCTTTTACAACTGTTGAAGATTTTCAAAGGTGCTTTTGCAAAGGTGGCATAGTGATGTAGAAAATAGTCTAAAGATCACTGATAGACTAAGATTCGCTACTGTATTTTAGAATAATGTTAGGTTTCTTATGTAATGATAAGCTATGATGGAGCAAGAGAGACTATCACCACGTCGATTAATTTTAAGGCAAGTTAGGATTAGAAGGGTATTTGAATAATGCCTTCAGAAAGAAGGATCTCTCGGTTAATTTGTGTTAAACTGAATTAATATGGTTCTATCACAACAGCATTATATAATTTAATGGATATAATGAAAATTTTGAGCATCCTTAATTTAGTAATTATTTTTAGTGGAAAATTTAGGGGATCCCCTTTTAGAAGTGATTGAAAATCCACTTAAAAGTGGGCAAGCAAATAATATAGCCTTTCCCCAGAAAACTGGTCGTAGCTTTATCAATACAAATAGTTAATTACAAACAGCCGAGGCATTTAGTGTCTGAATCCGTACTTTGTAAGATGCTATCTTTCTGTAACATTAACATTGCTCTCCAAAACCCGCAGGAAGATATCTGACTAAGGTACCCAAAGGGCAAAAAAAAGACAGTCTGTTTTCAGCCAGCTTGCTAGAAAGAAGTTAAATCCACTTTGCTTGCAACCGTTTTCAGTTTGGGAGATAATACATGTGAAACCTCTTGAGGTCTAAATATTGAAGCATAAACCCATAAATATGGTTGGAACCGTAAATATAGACGAATGATGGAATTAATGATGTCTGGCCCAGATCACGAGACAGGGCCCAAGTTCCTAGCAGTATCTGTGGCTTCCGAGAGGGTGAGTTGGTTCTGGGTTTAAGTTGGTGTTTCTGGAAACTACGAATTAGGTACGGCAGTTTCTCAAAAAATTGTCACAAACACAAGCGCTAATGTTGCATTTAAGGTACCTCCCGTCATATTATTCTAGACCCTACAATAACAAGTGGAATTTCTGGTTTTGTTTTCTTTCACTTGCAGGCTTTGATAAATGTTGTATATTTTTCTGCTGTCCATGTCCAATTTAATCAATATTACAAGTGCTCCCTTGTGGTAGGCGGAACGGTAGCAATAAAGTGAAATTTCCACAGCATTTACCCATTGAAATTCTCAGAGGGCAAGATTCTTATAAACTTCACTTTGCCTCCTCTGTAATAGTTTTAATAGCTCCATTCAGGACAAAGGCTCGATGTGCCGTCTCGTTTTCAAAATGTACATAGGAACCCAAGCTTTTTTCTCTTTCCAGCTCTTTAAGAACTTCTAACTTTTTAATATTCTTTTACCTGCTGTATTTCGGACAAATAGTGTCAACAGACGTCCTTGTCTCCAGCGTTGCACTGATGTCCCAGTGCGACTCGGAATTTGAAAATGGGGGAGTTAACTGAGGTGAATTTCAGACGTTCCCAAGATTTTTGAAGCTCGTGCAATTTAAGTCAGCTTAAGGCTGTTTGGAATACCTTATTCGACACGCAGGAATTGCTAATGCCCACTTTGAATGAACCAGCTACTTTGGCTCGGTGCCACTGGGCACCCTCTTCATTTAAGGCTTTCCTCTCAGCTATTTAAACCATCTTTCAGGCATCTGTGTGTTGCTGAAGCAATGAAAAAGCATCTTATCAAAACCCAAGATCTGGTCTTTAGTCACAGAGTTCGTTACAATAGTTTAGACCTTGTGTTGTGTGCGTCTTGTTATTTTGGTGTCCTCTATTACACAGAATTACTGTATTGTCTTCTTCCTCGTACAATGCATCATTTGGGCTCAGCAGTCACTAGCGGAGTTCCACTTCATTCTTCATGACTGATTATTTGTCTTATTAAATTCTCCCCTAACAAAGAAAAGTCTCGAAACACTGCAAAGAGGTAGAGGAATGTTCACACTCCTGAGGAGATATACCACCAGTTCTGGCCTTTATTTGTGTTATAATATCGTTTCTGTGGCTATTACACTCTTTCAGACATAAACAAACAATAAGAGGAACATTAAATAAAGCATTTAGGCAAATTAGGTTAGATGAGGAAGCGATAAAAAAGATTCAACATAATTCAAACGAAAGAGCAGGGATCTAAATGATACTGTACATCTATAAAACTGTGTGCTGCTTCACTTTTACTTAGTAGGCCAACTGTTGTCATTTTATGTACCATGAAATTATTGTAACTGCGTTTCTGCTTAAGCAAGGGTGGAAACGCTTTAAAATAGAACAGGCTGTGTACTGTTTTCTTAATCATAGGAGCCCTAGAATAATTATCAAACAGTGTTTTCCACAGAGCTGATCTATAATTCATCTGAGGAAGAAAACATCTTTCCAATAAAAGATTTTTGTCCTCAATTTTTCAAGGGTTTCTTTTTATTATTGTCATTAACCCAATTATCAAATTTCACAACTTCTTCATTTCTCAGGTACTTTTTTCATGTGTTTGTAGCTGGAGGGAAAAAACATAGGTGGAGACATTCAGTAAAAAAGTTTTTACAAGGGTTACAGTTTTTCTTAACTTACATCCAAGGGAATTTAATTGGGGGAAGATTTTTGGAGGGTGGCTTGTATTTTTTGACAGTTTGTAATATCTTCGACTCCATAACTCAGCAGTCATGCGACTGCATTAAAATTCTTGAGATTTATAAAGCATATAAATTTGAATTATCTGTGAATAGATTACCTGGGTTGTGGCGCAACCCGAGCCCATCTGCTGCCCGCACCGCTGGCCGCAGCCCTTTGCTGCAGAATGCATGACAAAATAAATACTGCGCTACCAGGTCTGCTCTGCTCACTGCGATTTAATGGGCTTCCTTCGTTTCGTAGGCAGCTATTTACAAGCAAAAGTAAGTTAATTACTACTTCTTCTTCTGTTGGCCCCACAACAACAACATTATTTTATTCTGCTTTGTTATCAAGCGGAAGTTCACATTCTTGAGTAACTCCATAAGCTGACTGCGAGTATAGCACCCATCATACGCCTTTCAATAAAAGTTCCAAAAGCTGACGACTCCTCACGGATTTCTGCCACAAAACTCATCTTCCATGTTGCCAGCAGTAATGCAGCTGATAACTCAGTTCACAGCAGCACCGTCCTTGACTTTGATGGTTAGAGGTCTAAGCAACAGATCTTGGCTTCTTGTAGAAGCCGTTCTTTGACCATGAGTGGATGAGCGACAAAAGGAGGACTGAGAACAGTTTTCTGTGAAAACTTTCCTATTTTGAATGAAGGAATACTTTAAATAAGTCTTCATTAGAGTTTGATCAGCAACTGCTTCTGGAAGCAATGCATTGAGAGCTGCTGAACCTGCATGCTCTCTTTGAAGTATGCAGGAATTTTATTTTCACCTTTGATTTTTGGGGTTTTTTCCTATTAGAAGCTAGGGGTTGAGTTCAAACTGAGTTATGCTGAGTTCATAGTAGTCTCAAGTACTATTTCTTATACGATTTTCAATGACTAACTTGCAGCGAAGAAGACCTAGATTAATCAGATTCCATTTTCAGCTTGTTTCTTTTAAAGGTATGGTAACTGATTTTTCAGAAAGAGCTGAAACACATTCCAGGCCCCCAAATGGACCTTCAGACCGGTCCTGGTTTTGTTTTATTTGGAAAGGCAGCATGTATGGGCTTGTCATACCTCATAAACCACTGTTGGAGTAGTATTTTATTTCATTTCTATTTTAATAATTAACTAAAAATGTCTTAGTTAAATAAAAGTGAAAAATATTTTTTGTACTAATACCTGAATTTTCTTATCCTAGAGATGCAAAACAATTTTACTTAATCCCATGGCTGATGAAATCCTAGTGTTCAGAGTAGCGCTTTTTTTTTCATGTTGAAACACCTAAAATCCCTAGTTAGGATCAACTAAAAAGTTGCATATTCTGATTCCTTGTGTTCCCAGTTTATGTTGGTCAGTTTGTCAGGTTATTCCTCTTTCTCTGTGTGTATATCTGAAGAAAATCTTTTAACTTTTTTATGAAATTCAACTTTCTGTCAACTTTGTGAGGTGGTATCCAAAAGCAGCATGCTGTACTTGCATGCATATATGTCATAGGAGTGGCACAAACCACACAATCACTTTGTCCCTAGGTATGCCACCAGGCTGACATCCTCACAACAAATTCTGAGGAGAAAGCCCATGGCATGCCTCTCAGTTACCCAACCTGTGCTTGTGGGACAGAGGCTGTTACAAATACAACAGGCAAACAAAATCTCGAATCTAGTTTCTGCAGGGAGTTGAGCCAGAGAACTTGTTCCTAACCATAAAATACATTTTTAAAGTTTTCATGAGTGGCAAGAAAGTAAATATATTGTACGTATAGGAAAGAGAGAGGAACTCTGCCCAGGCTTCTCTGCGGTACTAAAGGGAGTATATCTTGAAAAACGGGTGTTTAGACAGAAAAGAGCGATGCCTGCAGTAATTGCTTCATCTTGCAGTTATCTGCAATGCTCGTAGTGACTTTCACGTGTGCTCCTCAGAAATGTCCCCAGATCAGCAAATCTGACTGACTGGATAGATCAGCAACGTAAAGATAGCTAACGAGGACTGTACCTAAAGCCCACTTGTTAATTTTCACAGAATTTATTTCAAAAAAAGAAAAAAAAAAAATCAAGCTCTTTTGCTTTAGTAATAAACAACTTCATAGGGGTTTTGTCTGATTTTGGAAGTTATTTGCTGCTTACTTCACATCACGTTCCACTTTTCAAACGAAATACTACTATAAATGAGTGGCTGTCATAATCCCCAGACCTCAAAACCCAGCACACATGGTTTTGTGAATACATGATTTGAAATGAGCGGAACTTTTTCAACGTATTGGTAGGTTAGTGCGCGTGGAGGAGGGATGTTTTACGAGAACTATAAAACCTGCTTAAAGGCCGGGTGTCGAGCATCTATTTTGCATTGGTAAAAATTCTCTGTGCCTAATCTATGGGTTTTTGCTAATTTCTCTGAGACTATGTGGATTCTTGAAACTGTTCGGCGTTCAGCCCATGGGTTCTGAGAGAGCACTGAACACCTCTGGAAATCAAGTATTTTGTGCTGCCTTAAGCCCTTTTTTTCTGTTGTTTGATCCTGAAGGTTTGAACTTCTGTGAATACCTTTGCTCAAACAAAGCCAATCCACGCCAATACTTTACAAAGTCCTTCCTTTTTTTCTTTTTTTTTACTTTCCATTCTTCATCTTAGTGATAACTGTCGAGCTAATTTATGCTGAGGCGATCAAAATACCTAGTTTCTAGAAGAAAACAATAATTTTCACAAATATAGCTCATGTTCCAAACTGTAATTGTCTCATCTCTGCTTGACTCTTTCCATCATAAGGGAAGCTACAGTATTTTTTGTAACTACAACAGGTATGAATTGACTAGTGTAGGGCTGAAAGCAGTGTTTTGAAACTCTAACAGAATTATTAAATTCCATCAATATCAGCACAGGTATCTGCCTGTATATGGAATTAAAAGAAGATGCTCTGCACTCACCATGACACTTGCTAACTACAGCAACTGTGCTATTCCTAAATTCCCAAATCCTGTTCCTAAATCTTATTACTACATTGGCTAAGCCTGGGTCTAATATGGTGAAGTGAATCAGTAAAATGTCACGCTTCTATACGAAATTTTATTCACGCCACCCCTGTGAACATCAGACTGATTTGAGCAGGAAAATCCTTGTGCATTGCCTTACAGTCTACCCTTATGCACTCTGACTTTATCTGTTACAGATAATATTCCGATAAGCACATCCGTACCTATATACTGCTTGTTGATCTTATATGCCTGAACAAGAAAAACGGAGAGGTTAGTATATTGGTATAGTGGAGCTGTTCTGCGTCTGCGTCTCAGAAAAGCCACTTTCACAACCAAGGACTAATCGACGTCGTACTGCTTTAACTCGGCACCACGTGTGTACGCACGGCGATAGGGTCTGTAATTACACGGTCACATCGCGTTTCCCCCTTTGCCTTTCTGCGTTTACGGAATGGAGCTGCATGGGGTCCTGGATGAATCAGTGCTGTGCAGGGATGGCAGAAACTGCCTTTAGAGCCTCACTCTGTTTGCTGAGGAATTCAGAAAGTGTGTGATGAAGGAGACTGTGGATGCCAGGAAGAGAAATAATGGGGTACGTTTAAGACAACGTAAGAACTTGCTCCCGTATCTGTCTCTGCTGGAGAGATCCTAGTTTTTATCCCAGGCAGGTCACCTTACCCAGATTTTTCACAGGAGTTCACCGACTGTGTGGCCTTCATTTTCTGAGTGCTTGATTTGAGTCTGTACTATAGTGTTAAATAAGTGCTGAACGCACAGAGCTGCAAATGGAAGCAATCAGTGCTGTGCTTTGAGCATATTAAGTGCTATATATTGCTATGTACTTGGAAAAAATTGGGTCCCATCTGTATCAAACTGGGTTCTTCAAGTTAGTAGGTTTTTTTAACCTCATTTTCTGTATACCTCCCCTTTCTGAAATTGCAGAATTGCCTACTCATCGCTTAGGACATAATGAAAATAAATTCATTAATGTTTGTGCAGCAATAAAAAGTCAATAATGAAATTAATAACTTGGCTTTCAGAGTGCGTCAGAGAGATGTAGTAAATAAAACATGTGGCCCCATGTTAAATAGTGAGAAGGAAACAAATCCTGAATAGCTTTTCACTAAATAAGTATCAAGAGTTTTGTGCAGTGAATAAGACAAGAGGCTTTGCCATAAAGTAGGGCTTGATCAGGATATTAAAGATTGTGTCACAAAGGAACTGTCTTAATGTATTTTTTAAGATACTGAAGCATTTTACTTCTGTGGTTTTATCTATAATCCCACAGTTATTTTTTTAAGACTTAAACTCGCAGAAGAGTACTGTACTGAAAGTCATATGAAACATCATTGGGTTTGGATTTGTTACACAAACCTCTTTTATTAGAGCTAATGAGCCAATGAAGAGTACCAGAAGGTTTTTGTCCTCTGTGCGGACAAGCGCTGGTGAAGGGTAGTGCAGTAAGCCAGAAGAAGAATAAGACCGAAAAATCAGGGATTTAATTTTGGGCAGCAAGGGACAATATGTTTTACTCCCGTTAATTTCCAGCCTCTTTGCTTAGTAATCACTCTATTCACCTACCATTTTCTCTCCACATCTACCTTCCCACTCTTTTAATACATGACTTTTCCCACCCCACCAGTGATCTTCATTTTTCTTATCTACTTCTGCTGCTCATTCTCCAGATGTCCCTTCCACATTTCTGGTCAGCTCCCAACTCCCTTCCCTGCCCATCCACACATGCCTCTGTCCCTGGTGACTGCCGGCTTTAATATTCCGCCACAAGCCTCTCAGTATGTCTCAACGTCTTTGCCTTATTTGCTTAGGAAATTGCAGTGGTTTGCACTTCTGGCCCCAGTCAGCTCTACCTTCTGAAGTCCAGTTTAGTGCTGGAATTTGGTATGCTGCTGATTCTAGTCCTAGCCTCCTGCCTTCTCTCTGTTTCTCATTTGATCTAATGCCACCTCAGTCTCTCCTCCCTTCCTCATCTCCTGGTCTTTCATGTTCTTTTCCTCAGACCACAGTCCTTTCTTTAACCCCAAAGTGTCCCTTCCATACTTTTGCTCCTGCCAACCTACTAGCACAGAGGGAACATGCTGTTCCTGCTCTCCCATAGCGACCATCTCCCAGTGCACAATGACAGCAGCAAAAGAATAATAATAATAATAAGGGAGAGTTAGGTTTCACCATAGTAAGGACAATATAGTTGTAGTCTGGTTGTACAGGGGGCGTGCCAGGAAAATTTGTATTTCAGAAGACCTATTTAATCTGCGGTTCCTCTGCGAGGATGTCATGTACATTGTTCAGTACACATAGGAACTGGGTGAAGAGGTTTGTGGAGGCTCTGTGGGATGTGACTGAATGTGCACTTTGGTAAGCTCTCAGCACTGTGGGAAGTGTGAGTGTGTTCAGCATTATGGATTCCTAGGAGAATTTCAGCTCTTCAGTACAAGCAGCTTTTCTGAGCATGGGTAAGTAGAATTTTTCAAAGCTATACTGCTTGGCTGAATTTGGGCAGATTAATCCAGTGTGGCACATGCCAGACATCGTCCTGCCTGCCAAATTTTGGGTTCCAGTTTAAAATCACTGGAACAGTAAAGATTTCCAAAACATATATATACATATAAAATCTATTTGTTCTAATCCCATTCTTAGAAGTAGCTGAATCATTTTGGCTGAAATAATAATAATTTAAAAAAAATCATACGATATCCAACCTGCAGCAGAGATTCAGAGCAAGGGATTTCAGACCAAGCGCTTAAAGTTTACTGAAGTTATAAGCAAATGAAAGGGCAAATGTGTAGTGGGAAGTCTACATTAAGCTTACAAATGGATGTCCCTATCAACTTGTCTGAAGTCATTAAGAATAAATTTTAAGTTCAGGTCTTGCTCAAAAGCTTTCTCTGAAATATTTTCAGTGCTATCATCAGGTATTTCAGGGTCTTAACTAAATTTGCACAGTAGATTTGTGCTCATGAAGCACTTGTGGGCAAAGAGTCTATAGGCAAGGGATGTCCTTTGCCTCTGCAGAGATAGAATTATATTGCTGACAGAAAATTAATTGAGGGGGAAGGTATTATTTAAAATACGTATGGGGGAAAGAGCATTTAAATCAGACAAACATGTAGGAAAGGTAAAACTAGTGCAATGTACTGAACAGTGGGAGTTAAAAAAACTAAACTGAAGGAAAGAGGAAATGAAAGATGGAGAGAAACGCCCGGTATGTCGCACTGGTTTAGTAGAAAGAAAAATGGATACCAATAAAGCAACCTGTGCCATTCTGTTGGCATGCTACAAGGAACTTTACAGCAAGACTGGGTGAAATCCTTGAGTCAGTCCTGGGAGAAGCCCTAGATATAGCCGGCATTTCTGAACATCTGTGTATGCAGTCTACTCTATTTCAGTGTTTATGAGCCACCCATTATAGCGCTAAGAACCAACAGATACTGCTCATTTTCAGAGAATGCCATGGAAGAGTCTCCAACAAACCTGGCAGTGGACTTGAGTTTCAAGCCTCAGAGTAATCAATAGTGTAGCGTAATACCTGACCTCAAACAATGCAGCAAGAAAAGCTTAGCTTTAGGTACTGAAGCAGAGCTCTGAAATTGAAAGGATCTTGTAAGCTATCGTGGATGAAAGGGACAGACCTGTCGCATTATGGCGATGAATCCCAAACGTACTAAAATGCTGTAATACGAGTCGGGAACATCCCATGGAACTGTGTTACACTTGAGTCACAATCCAAATGTTTGTTATTCAGATTTTCCAGACTAGGACTGGAAGAGGAAGCCAGTCAGAGTAGGGGATGGGAGACAGCAAGGAGGCAGGACTGTACTGCTGGGTTTTTAATACTTTCGCTAGTTTTGATGAGCAGACTTTTATCCTTTCCTCCTGTCTCAATAACAGAGTTTGACCATGTGTTGGTAAACTATATTTTGTATAGTACAGCTACAGCTGAGCCAGGAAACCCAGTTTTTACAGGAGATTTTTGGAGGAATTTGCATTGGAAGTCTTTGTGAAGCTTTTTACACATTACTCAACCCTTGTAATCCGGGTTGGAGAGGAAATTGAAAGCACCTGTACTGTCTTTCCAAAAAAACCCCAAAGACCGCTTCATATGTATGCATATGTTAAAGAAGGTAAACTTTCAGACTCTTAATATTTCAGTGATGTTAGCAACAAATAAATTAGTAAATAATCCGTGGACTGATATATGTTCTATAGAATACTCGTCAGGTAATTGTGGGAAAAAACCAACCAACCAACCAACCAACCAACCAACCAACCAACCAACCAAGCAAAAACACCCCAAACCAAATAATTCTGTAAAAAAATTAATTTTAAAAAATTCAGAAACTGCTTATGTTGAGGGAAAATTTTATTCACTGTAAATAGAACACCTACTTCTGCCTATGACACAACAGCAAGAAACAGGAATATTTAAACTGGAGGCTGTAGTTAGCTACATGAAAAGATGTAGTACAAGAATTTATTCAGGTCAGAAAAAAGTATCCTTAAAAGCAGAAATAAAGCCAAAGTGATGTTAATAAAACTGAACATAGAGGTTGGCTAAGAGGAGCAAATACGTGAAGATACCTAGAATAGCTGAGCAGGACTTGTTAATGTATACCTCAGAAAGAGAAAGCCTGCAGAAGAGTCATGAGGTCTGGTAGACCACCAGAGGATAAAGGGTCAATCCAAAATGATCAGGACATGGCAAAGAAAATAAATTCCTTTAGTATTCTCAAAAGACAAAGGAGAAGTATATGCAATAACAGAATTCTTTACAGATAATTTCAGAGACATGCTGTTGGTGAGCCAAAAAGAGGTGAATAATTCAGAAAGTCTGGAAGGTAAATGAGAAGGATTTTACAACGTATTTCAGAGAGAAGCCCAAAAACCAAGTCCCTAATAAAATACATCATTTAAATGACATTTTAAATGAGTTGTTAATCAACATTGCGTATTTCTTTGTAAATACAGTCTAGAGGATTATTCTGAAAACTGCGAAGGGGAGAGCCAATCTTCCCACTCACATGATGTACTGGAAACTCAGGTCAAGTAGGAGATAGGAAAAAATTTTAAAAATCAGGGACAGTAGAAACAGTTGTGCACGAAGGGATGTTGAACACATAGAATGAACAGCCACACAGAAAAGTAAAACAGGGATGAACAAGAGGTATAAAGAAAAAGTGAATGACACTGTGAAGGTCCAATATTTTCTTTTTTCCCACGGGCTAGAAATGAGCACCCAGTAAGCTGGTGAAGGTCATGAGAAGACTCTCATTGGCTTGTTGAGCTTTGGTCAGTCTCTTAGGCTTAGGTTCACCCGCCTGAATTCCAGCATTTAGCTGCAGTGTGAAGGTGAAAAGTCTCCCCTCCAATCACTAAACTTCACTCTAAAATTCCTCTGTAGTCAGGGAGGAATCAGACAATTCACCCTGCGTAAGGTCTGATTCATGCCCTGAAGGTACCTGTCTCTCCTTCCGTAGAGAGGAAGCTTAGAGCAGTGACTGAAATTAGGCAGGGTGGATCCAGAATGATGAATAAGAATTAACAGTGAGATTTAATTTTCTTTTCTAAATAACCTTGATGGAAATGCGTTAGTCTTCAAGTCAGACAATGCTAGTGCTCTTCGTGTCTTATGCTGATAGGGGCAACAGCATTTTCTATGGACCCTAATGGCAGCAAGAGAAAAGTTAGACTATTCTTCATATAGATTCATGCTTCAATGCCTTTCTAGAGATGGCCAAGTAAGAAAAGCATCCCTTTTTGCATAATAAATGATTAACTGTACATCTCCAATCACATCTGGAAAACATTGCTGAGTTTCGTTCTCAATAGCTGACATTCTGTGTTAACGGTTTTGTCAGCATATGCTTCTTTTGCCTCTTGAAAAATATTTGATAAAATATTAACGTACAAATAAAACAAAACAAAAAAATAAAACAAAACACAGATTTTCCTATTTTCTGACAAATCAATGTAACTCAGCATAAGCTTACCATAATTTTTTTTTTGCACATTTTAGGTTATCAGAATAAAACATGCTTCTTTTCCTGATTTACTCTGAGACTGTGGGAGGGAGACTAGAAACTAGGCAATCCCAGCCAGCAATGAGAGAGAGGGAGAGCTTGCTCAGCAGCCGGACTGGAAAGGACACCCCACCCCGCTAAACTTCCTTTTCCTTCTCTAGCAGTTGGAAGTAGACTACAGTTAAAAAAAACAACCCCAAAAACAACAAAAAACCCAAAAAACTCAAACCAAAAAAAAAAAAAAAGAAAACAACCCACCAACCCAAACCCAAACTATATTAGGAGGTAATAAAGTGCTGATGATAATGAATCTTTTCTACCCTCAGAAGCTAAGAAGCAAAAAGTGGGGTAGATGAGAGCTGCCTCTCTGTGGCTGCCAGAGGGGTGAGGCTGAGCGTGGTGCGTGGGGAAGATTGGCTGCTGGGCGGCGTGGATGGATAGAGTGGGTGTGATTTGTGACACTCCTTGGGAAGGAGCCACCACAGCATGCTCTGTTTGCAGTCAGCCTCCTCTGCCACACTGGCGCGCTTCAACCAGAAGAAATTAAGCATTAGACCACTGCAAAAATATAAATCATGCACAAACCGAAATGGTACAATTTGATGCTGACTGACGATTAGCACTTTCTGGTCAATATGACAATCATCACTTAATTAAAGGCTTGTTTGCGGGAGGTTCATCCTTCCAACAGCTATAGTTTTAAATACAACACAGTGGTTAGAAACAATTATTAGCCGGTTGGTGCTGTTATTCCCCTTGAGTCACTAAAGAAGAAATTAGAAATCCTGCTTGAAGATGAAATATGACTGCGAGAGGATGCAGGCAAGATGCTGAATGAGTGAGGCATCTTGTTCCTCACTCCTGTTCTGCAAGACCAGCCAGAAAAACAGAACAAATATTTCCTGGAATAGTTGGGTGAGCAAATGGCAACCCAGAAGTCAGGGAGAATTGATCAACTAAGCAGTGTAACTATGATAAACCAGAAGTAAATTACAAGCCCTGCTTTTAGTTAAGTTTTTCGTATTCTGTGGGTTTTTCTTTGCTTTCCTCTGTTAGTTGTTCCTCCTCCCCCTATGTTACCTGTGGTCTGTCCGTCCCTCTAATCCACTCTTACGTTATCCTTTACTGGTGGTCACCTTCCCATCCTGACAGTTAATCTCAAACAGCCATTCACTCTACGAGCTGAACCTCAGACACACCCGTACTGAACACTTACGGGTACCGTCGGTGCAGCTAGTTATTGAACATATTGAATAACAGACCCCAACTATTTTCTGAAATCTCTCTCTCACCTGATGTTTATTTACTTACTGCTTTAGTTGATACTGATTTATTCTTTCCCTCAGCCACAAACATTTGCTTAAACTTGCTTTCTCTCTCATAACCACAATTACTCACCCACAACCAGTAGATCATCCATATTTAGGAAATTGCTTGCAATTTGGAGAGGGAAAAAGGGCTACCAACACCACCACCAACAAAATCTAGGACCAAAACAGGAACTACTGCCTGTTGATTGACATATCAGTGATGTAAGAAAAACCTCAGCCAAAATCAGCCCTTGAAAATAATGCGTTTCTTAAATGGACTTGAAGACAGACTCCCGGTGCTGCTCATCAGTAGGGAAACTTCTCTGATAAAAGACAGGGAAAGGAGATTGATATGCCTCTGTGATCGTCACAATGCATTTAAATTAAAGGAGATTGTTTCAACTCAGCTCGATCTTAACTATTCAGTATTTTATTTCAAAAAGTATTATTTATTTCTCTATACCTTCCCTTGGCTATGGTGGATGCATTTGTTCCTTTATTTGGATCTCAGGAAGTCAAGTTTTTCTAAGCCGTGTATGCATATTCCGCTAATTTTGCTGCTGGTATCTGCTACCCACCTTTGGCTGAGGCCTGGACTTTGCAGTGGAAATCATCACAGCTCTTCATTGGGATGCGGAAGGTCATAGAATTGGTAGAGGATTGGGGCCTGGGAGTGTTGACTAACACATTAAAGTATATGATTTAATATACATAATATACAATATCAGCTGATTAACGTTGCCTCTGAAAAGCTTAACTTTTCCATTTTCCCGTATTTCACAGTTTTTATGCAGACTGCTAACCCCATTTTTGCGTTTAATTCTAAGTCAGTTGTAAGGAAACAGATTGATGATGGCTAAACTCAAGATATCCAACTTCAAAAGAAATTTTCAGCATTTGGACAAAATAAAACCACGTGTGAATAAAATATCATATTGCAATAGTAAATGTTATTAAAGCCATTAAAGTCCATTTGAATCCAGTGTTCTATTCATGTTCAAAGCTGACATTTGTAAGTGTATATAGGCAGGACTCTTGTAAATTTAAACCAGAGCATTAAGACTTGCTCTGGAATCTGTAGCACCATCATGCTGCATTTTGTCGATACATAATAATGCATAATTTTGTGTCTTTGGGCAGGGGCCATCAGATTTTTATAACTGAATGGTATCATTGTTGGTTAGTGTATGAAGTAAGAACAAAGATGTTGCTAAAAAGAGGTGTTTGCAGCCCGTTGACGTAGGTATGTGGTGTCTTTGATAGCACACTTCATTACATACCCTCAATAGCTTTCTAACGAATGGTCTTAAGTGGGTTATTTTAATATAATTTAATAACTGCTTTTAAGTTAGAGATGTTGTATTTCTATTTTGTCCCTTTGACAAAGGTTGTGACAGTGTGAATCTCTGACAGCACGTCTGTAATTTTGAAGTAAAATAGGCGAAGTTGTATTATCATTTCTGCCTGTGTAATTTATTTCTGAAGCGAATGCCATACATATTTCTGAAATGAATGCCAAATGTATGTGCTAGAACTGGCTGCCATTGGAAGTCAAGGCAGGCAATTTATATCATGCATAATAATGATATTAATTTTTATGGTGTGTATAAGTTACATTTTGATTAGTTTTTTGCATGATTAAAAATTTGCAAAGCCTTTACGGCCCCCAGGAGCCTACCTGTAATAAACAGCTCTCACCTTCCAAACCATAAACCAGGTCTGCAGCGTTTGAACATTAGAGCTAATTGCCTTGCTACATCAAAGGGAGCACCGCGAGACGGAGAAAAATCGCAGGAGCAGGGGTGGGGAGCGGGGGGCAGCTCGCCTCCAAAGGTTACGGGTTTGTGGCGTGGTGGAGCCCCGTGAAGTTCTGGCCTCGGAACTGCTGTTTGAGATTAAGTTGATGGGGAAAGTCTATCCCGCAATCTTTCCCCGCCGCTGACACAGAGTCTTTGTTCACATTCGGATTTCTCAAACCGTTGCCGGGGTCAGGCTGAGGTCAGACACCACGATGATGTATAGGAGCACATGTCTGGGAATTTCTCTCACACTTAAAACGCATACCAGAAAAACAGGAGAGCACCCTGCAAAAATTGTCTGATGAGACCCAGATGATACTGTAGCTTTTCTTTTAGTACCTTCATAATTTTCTTTCTCTTTGCCTGACACGCACACAATTTTTTATTAATGTGTGCCACGATAGCCTTTACAATTTTATGTCCCCTCAAGATAAGGACACTCGGTAGCACTTTGACACTTCATTTTCCAGCCCGGGGGGATTGGGCCAGTAAATCTAGTAAGAGCAGCAACGCGTCCCTTCCCAAGGATGAGTCGACAAGGGATGGCCGTCGGCTCCGGGAGGCCACGGGACCCGGCGCTGGCTACGAGCCTCCTGTGTGCGCCCTCGGCGTTAACACAGCCCGAGCCAGGCATGATCACAGGCTCGCAGCATCCCGAATCGCGCTCCCCCGCCACCCTGACAAACACATCCCCGCTTCCCGCGGCGGCAGGGATGCCCACCGTGTTTGAGTAGCTGTCGCCGTGGGAGGGGGCGGGGGGCAGCAGGGGGGACGGCGCTGAAACAGCGCGAGGGGGCTTCCATTCTGATGGAAATCTTTGTGTTACGTGCAATTATATTTAAAAGAGGGGACCGTCTTCCCCCCTGCATTGTTCCAAAAAGTGGACACGTGTGCTTCGCCCTACCCTATTGTATTTCAGCGTCAACGGAAAACGCATTGATCTGCGGTTAAGGGTTTGTTTGGTTTGGTTTTTTTTTGTTTGTTTGTTTGGTTTGGTTTCCAAAATTGCAGCTCTGTTTTTCTCTTCTGATTTACAAAAGCTTTTGCAAAGAGTTGAAAATCGGATAGGTTTGCCGCATCGATCTGGGGGTTGTTTGCCTAGGCATAGAGTTTCAGCGCATGGCCGGCAAGTGAGGCGCTAAGCAGCAATTTTTTTGTGCTCAGCTGCTACGTATGACAGAGGATATTTTATTCGGCTGTCAGAATGTTATTAATAAAACATGGGGTGCAAAGAGGGCCACTATTTCCCCTTTCAATCACTATAGCATTTACAATGAAAATTTTATGCAGTGTGTAATTTTCGGTTAATGCTCGACACTTAAAATGTCGGTAGCTGCATTTTGTGTGGTTCCTGAAGGGTTAATTGTATCATGTTCCCCGCATAAAAGCTCTGCTTATCAAAAGTGAATAGAAGAGTGTATGCAAATGTGTGTCTGTGACCTTTTGCCTTTCCAGGGTTAATTTATATGGTCATTAAAGATTTTATGAAATTGAGCGGCCTGGCGCTTTGAATCCCATTTTACCTTCACCTCCTAATTTATTTAATTCCTACCTGAACCGGGGAAATATGATTTTTATTTTTGTGTGTGTGTGTGTGTGTGTGCGCGCTGCCGTGAAAACAGCACGCTGTGCTGTAGGGAGTTGCGAGCCTGGTTATCTGGCATTACTCAGATTGCTAAAAATTCATTAAAACGTGACATCAGCACAGTGAGAGACAAATGATCACAGGATGAAAAGGAACAGTGGCCCTTTCACGGATTAGTGCTGCACAGCCCCAGCGTCGCAGCTAACTGCATAAACAGATTAATCCACCAGTAGCAGCATAGCCAAGATTTACCGCATAATTAAATGGGCTTGAGTTACTGTGAAGATTTCCGTGGAATCCAGCCGGTGTGAACACGTAAGTGAGGTGTGGGGAAAGCTGCTTCCGCAGAAGCGGGGGACCAAGTTGCATCATTCATCCCGAATGGCTCCCCCTGGAGACAAAATTTGAGACTTTTCCTGCAAAGCCGGAGGTTTATATTTAATACAGTGCCTAATACTTACTTACTGCAATTAGCAGGATACTGCTGTACAAATAGGATTTATATTGCAATTCCCCCACTTTTTTTTTCTTTCTTCTTTTTTTTTTTTTTTTCCCCCCTTGGCTCCAAGTCGCATTTTTACATGTGCTTGCTTTTGTTCCCGCCTGTGCGGGGGGGGTGCGTGCCTGTATTTTAACACAGAACATTTCTAGCCAAAGAATATGAAATGACAGGCTATAAATCTGTCAGGCTGGTGGAAAGCGGGTACTGCGATAAAGACATGGTCAGGATTTCTGGATAGATTTTGAAATATTGCAAATTATTTGTAATTTACGTCCAACCTCTCTGAAGTGCTGTCTTTTCCTTTTTCTCTTCCCGCCCCCCACCCCCAACCCCTCCTTCCCCCTGTTTTGTCACCTTCTGTTAGTGCTGTTCCTATTACAGGACACGTTTTTAAACTACTGTTAAGTGGGCACTGAGTTTCTTTTCCATGATCTTTTCTGTGCTTATCCACAGAAGAACAAGGTGAAGATACAGAAGGGTCTGCTAAAAGTACATCAGTGGCTGTGGCTGATGATAAAGACTCAAGTGACAGAGACAATAGTGAAGGCAAAAATTCTAGTAAAGACTCTGGTAAGACGCTAGAATTTTGTTTCCCCCCTTTTTTTAACTTACGAAATGCTCTTTCATTTTGAAACGTCTGGACATTTCCACTACTATTCACTGCATGTGCATTTTGCATGTGATTTCTATCAGTAGCCTCCCATTGACCTATTTTTAATCATAACCATCTGACAGGATAGATGCGGATAAGTTGAAGAATATTACAGGACGACCAGTGAGATTATTTTTTAATCAAATCAGTTTGTGTGCTTGTAATTTTTTAAGCGCCTTTCATTAATCTTAGCTGTACTTGTGATTCCTCTGATGGCATATTAATTTTTCATAAGCATAGGATTAGGTACCACTAGAATCTTTTCTTCAGTCAGGTTTTGCCCCCCTTTTAACCCAAAGAATGTGAGGTTTTTTGTTATTATTATTTTTTGCTCTTGCCCTCTGATCAGTCGCTCCCAAGAATCTGGCCTCTTCCTGGGCATTTATTGGAGGCGTTTTGAAAAAAATACACAAAATCCAGTCAAAAAGTTTACAGATGATTCAGCCTAAGAAAGAGGAAATATCATTGAAAATGGATTACGGGTTGGGTAATTTTGATCTCCTGGAATAGACAAAGCCCAGTGATGAAAGCTACTGTCTTTGAAAACAAAGCCCCCATGTCATGACATTTACTTGTGCACAAACAAACCCAGGGCCAGCATCTGGTGTAGATACCCAAGGATTTTTCTGTGTTTGATTTGGCAAATATGTGACTTCATCCATGCTTCTTATGTATGAGATGGAAATCTATGGTCACAATGAATATTACATTGGCTACTTTTGCCGCACGCTATACCTAGTTACATTATGTTGGATTCACTGGACCAGAAGAAGTGCTGAAACAGGTTGAAGCCTATTAGTTTCAGGTAGTCATATATCTTTTTCTTGTATGCCAGTGACAGCAGCATAGAGGAGGTTGCATTCTCTGTGAAGACATATAGCTGTAGAGAAAAAAATCATTTTACATATGAGTTTCTTTCTTTACACCCAGATTTTCCCATCCTGGAATTTGCTCTAAATATTACAAGTTTTTTTTATTTATTTAAAAGAAAAGTATAGATGGCCCTTTCTATCCCGAATCGATTCAGAAGACTGAGTTAAAGATTAAAGCTTCCTTTAAGCTCACTTGTTGACACGCCAAGGTCAGTACCCACCAGAGTTTAGAACCTCGGCTGCTCTTCAGGCGCTTGGTTTTTTGAGATCGAGGCACTGAAGAAAGGCTGCTGATGACAAGGATGATGCTGAGCAAGAAACTGTGTTGTGGTTTTAAATATATATCACTCTTGGCTGTCCCTCTGACTTGGCAAAAACTGCCTGCGGCGCACTAAAGCCATGCTTCCGGGCCGACGTAGATCCTCCTGCGCAGCCTCATCAGGGGCTGTCCTGGACGCTGGCCAGGAGAAGGGTGACAGCCACCTGCAGCCTCCACTTCCTGCCATACATGCTGCCTCAGGGTCCCTGTGAGCTGCTTCGGGCGTTTACCAGCCCATTGTTTCCCTTAGGCAGGTCCATTTATGGTTGCTCAAGAAAGAACTCCGTATCAAAGCCCCACCAAAAAAATATGATGGAATCTAGAAAAAAAATACTGAAGGGGAATTCTCAAAATTCCATCAGGATTAGCCACTCATAAGGGCCAAGTTTAATTAGGACAAACCTATATCCAGATGCCTACTGGGCGTACTAGAAAAAACCAGCATAATTGTTCTGCGTTCCCATGCCAGCAATTACACAAATAACTTCGCAGTAAGATTCATATGAAAACAAGGGCTGAAATACATGATTGCCTTTGTGCTTTGCAGAAAATAGTTCGCACTGTAAAATCTTTTAGAAACTTTTATTTTCCTCATCTAAATTAATTCCGCATATATAGCATTCAGATCATCATCTTAGTTTTCATTCAGTTGACAAGTATTTCTAATGACTGCATAAATGCTTATGTATAATTGAATGTTAATTTGGGCTTTCTCATGAATTGAGCGTTGCGAGTCTTGCCAAAGAAATCTCAGGAAAACCAATAAATTAATCACAATACTAACAAGTTAGACAGGAGAGTGGTGTGACCCCTCTTTAGCATAGAATCTATTAGACGAGAAAGGATTAACGTGTATTTAGTAACAGTATGTTTGCGTGAGCTGTTGTGCTGTGTTGCTTACCTTATCTCGAAGAGTAGAGCTTTCAAAACGAGACTTGGCAATACGCAGGTTATATTTGTTGAATATTCATTCAGAATAGAAAAGCCAACTAATGCCTCGTTTATGTTGTCATTTAAATCTAGTGCCACTTTAGATTAATTATAATCCAAATTACAGCTCTATGCAGTGCAAGAATTAATATGGAATTTATCCAGATTAATACATTTGCATTGAAAATGTAATATGTCTCTGCCATGGCTAAGGGGAGCACTTTTTAATAAGGTAGTAAACATGGGGAAGGATGGAAATTAACCTTCATTACCGCAATGAAAATTATCCTTTCATTCTACTCTAATTAGAAAGAATACTCTACCAGTAATTATAATTTTAGAATTATTTTGAGGCTGAATAACACCATCTGATGTGTCAGAAGTCTTAAATTATGCAGTCTTTATCAAATACGTAGATTCATAAATAAGAAAACAGTTTGTCAGTTGTGGCTTTCCCAAGATTTTTTGTCACTAGTATATGTATTTTATTAAATTTCCCCGTCGTGTTAGACACACAAACATTTTTATTTTTATTTTGGGGTTTCATAAATGCTATAAAGGTGATATCATCTGAACTGCAGTGAATTATGTCATTTTTGTGTTAGCCGTCTTACCCAAGTTAAATAATTCTGTAACTGACAGGCAATCACTGACTAGTCTATCTCATGGCACTTATTTATAATTAGACAGGTTTTGAGCTAAATGTATTGAAATTGCATTATTCGTCTCAAATAATGCTGCGTATTTTACATTATAAAATGAATTACAGTCGTGTTTCACAATTAGGAAACAAAAACAACGAATAATGTATCTCAAGAATGAAAATTGTGTATTTAAAAAACGAATAACAACTGGATTTACTCTTTTCCTACAACTGCCTAGTAAGAATAACATGCCAGTGGAACACCTAGCTATGAAAACAGTGCCACACAGCACGCTCAGGACCATAATATTTTCTCTCCTCCCTCCCACCTCCTTCCATACCTTTCCTATAAGACCATAACTTTGTTCAGTCTCCCGACAGGAAGCTCCTTAAAACAGTGAATTCAACACAGGGAGGAGAAAGTTGATCCAGCGAGAGCAGGCACTGATTTGTAATAGCTGGACCATCACGTAAGGAGAGGGTCTCCTCTGGTCGCGGCACCTACGCTTCGGGTGTTGTGGTTTGGTCCTCACCACATGCAGGGGCGAGTGGCATCCCTGGGCCAGAGGGAAGAACCAACCCCTCTTTCTTTTTCTTTATTTCTTTTTTTTTCCTTCTTTTTGCAAAGCTCACGAGAAGTCGTGGGCTCACCTTACTGTAGGCCAGATGGAACTTCAGTTGTTTAAGAAATTACCGGGCTTGGAGTTGAATGAATCCAGAGCAACAACAACAACAAAAACAACAAAGCCGCCGTAAATTTCGACAGTTTATATAAATATCATAGTAAACATAGGAAAAAGCTGTGCTTTGTTATGCATTTATTGACCCCAGCACACTGCTTTATAACTCCACGGTTTTATTATATGAACCGCAAAAGAAAATTTAACAAAACCCCCGCCTTGTTTTTATAGAAACAAGAACTATGTGTTTCATGATTATTATAGGCCCTTTGAAGTAATTAAGTTATTCCATCCTGTGGTGGGAGATGATGTGTAATATTAAACTTGTGTGTGCCCAGCACACTCAGACTGCGCTCCCGGCTAGATTTCTCTAGCAGTTAAATACCACCGCCAAAACACCGTTCAACGCATTTTCACAAGTGAATTGGGGGGCAGAAGTTGGATCCCGAATTCTGTTACAACCTGTTGAAAACAGTCGAGCTTGATGAGGGGAAGAGAAGGCAGACCTGTTTTATTTTGGTTTTTTAAATTCAGCTTCCTGTATAACAGTGTCCGTTTACACCAGCTGAGATTCTGGCCCATTTTTCTTTAAAAAGGAACTTTTTTAAAGTGACATAAGCAAAAGCGAAGAAAGCAGTAGTCAACTGTTAGACATTTTGGACAGTTGGAGATGAAGAGAGGTTGATAATTTGAACCTATCCTTCCAAAACCAGAGGAGCAACCTTTCTCTGTTAATATAGCGTGTCACTTTTTTACTTCTCATAGCTATGACGGTTAAGGCGTTTAAATACTAACGGTGCGTTGCCAAGTACATACGGATAGGCCAGGGAGCCCCGTGTTGTCCTAAGCCATGAGTAGCAAAGTGGTGCCTCACGTGATAACCGCATCCCGTAGATTGTGTCTTTGAGCATCACTAGTCCTTCGGGCCAGCACAGCACTAACGGGGCAGTCTAAATGCGGCCTCCAGGATCAGGTTCTGGGAGTGTAAAAATTCAGCGGGGCTCCAGAAAGGGGCTTGTTCAGATATTAAACTGATGTCGACAAACTGGTCATTAAAAGTGGGGAAATATGACGGGAACACGCTTTGATTTGGGCAAGAGCATGCAAAAATTACTGGTCTAAATTGCTCCAAAAGAAATAATTAGCAACTTAGGAATGAAAAACAATGTGTGGGGAAATCACCATTAATGTTTAAGTCATAAAATATGTTTTTTTGTTTTTTTTTTTTTAATGTGTCTGTATGATTCAGTTTTCAATTCTTTAATACCGTACCATGAGGATCTGATATTTACCTTGAAAACTGTTCTCTTATTTTACTTCTTTTTAATGTTGCTCTTGCAATATCAAATACTGCATGAAGTCTATATGAAAATAATAATAATAATAACACAAATTTCTTGGTTTTGTCTGGTGTTTTCTCTGTTCATGTTTACTTTGTTGCCAAAACACTCATAACCTTTTTTTCTAAATTAATCCTAGGTTATTGTGCAATGAGGTGCAATTTGTTCATTTATACGAACCTTATGTGGATTGAAAAAAATCAAGATAAATCTTCATGCACAGCATACAATCAGATTACCCCTGGACTATATATTTACGTTGGGTCTGATAGCAATCAATGGTTTAGCTTCATTGCATTTCAAGATGTATTTGCACCCAGTGTCCAGTGATAGTGTCCTCACCCTGGAAATAATTTAGTTGCAAATTGACTGGAAGATGGTGAAAATTGAAAGTTAAAATTAGAAATACTCATAATAAACAGCAGAAAAAAGGTCAGATGATGCTGCACTATGATGAGATTGGAATGGTTGGTAAATGAGGTTTTGTGTTTGTCGTGAGATGTATGTGACATGCCTACCCAATGCACTTGTAATATCCAGCCTAGCAGAAGAGATTATCTGGCAAATTGACGCTGCAAAGAATTTTCTGATGGACTGGGAAATTAGAATTGCATTCTTTTCTTTGATGTGTGCAAGACTGGGCCGCATTACACAGATAGCTCAGGCATAATATTAAATATAGTATTTAATACTTAATGGGAGAATTATCTATAGAAAACAATTATATTCTGGTTTTGATCACAAATGCCAGACTATAAAAATTCACAGTGTAAACATCTGAGGCAATCCCGAATGACTGATCTTTGTGTATAATTAATATTGAGTTAGCTCTGGAATCCTATTCTCCACAGCATCTCGTTTAAAGCCTCACCGTATTTAACTTCAGAATTGTAACCAGGCAGGAGTTATCAAAACATCACAATAATTATATTGCTCAGACAGTTTGGAAAAGAGAGAGGGTAATTAAAACAGCAGCAAATTAATTATTTTGGAAAACAGGATTTTTAAGCAAAAGCTGATTTGTTTTACTGTAATACACAAATTCATACTAAGCTGCTGAAGAAAGAACATCATTAACTTATCTTTAAAGGTAACCTGAGGTTATCTCAGCATTAGAGAAGATTCCTTTTTTAAATGTATTTATATAGTCTCCATCAAGGATAAAAGTGTGTTTTCACCTTTGTGATGTTCGGAACCACAGCCTCTTTGTAAACCAGGAGATTTTAAAGTTTAAAACACGTTCTTAAAAATTATGTTTTCGGAACAGGAATAGTCACACCAGAGAAGGAACCAAAAGCGAACACTGTGGTAGGGGCACAACAGCTTCTTGTGGCAAAAGAAGAGGATGGTGCAGCTAAAAAATCAAAGCCACCAGAGGACAATAAATTTTGTCATGAGCAGGTAAAAGAAAATGTAACACTTTTTTGAACTCTTTCAAGGAACTAACTCAAGAACGAAACAGAGATAATATGCTCTTAAAATAGCAATATCAGCACGTTCTAAAGAGCCCACTGACTAATAGCCTGCATCTTAATTTGATTTTTTTTTTTCAGTTCTATCATTGTCCTTATTGTAACTACAACAGTAGGGACCCAAATCGCATCCAGATGCACGTCCTGTCACAGCATTCAATGCAGCCTGTCATCTGCTGCCCCCTCTGCCAGGACGTCCTCAGCAACAAAATGCATCTCCAGCTTCATCTGACCCATTTGCACAGTGTGTCTCCTGACTGCGTGGAGAAACTGCTCTTGACGGTAAGTGTTCCAAACGCGGATGCACATGCTACGGACACGCACTCCGACCTCTGGGCGACGTGTTTGTTGGGACAGGTGGCGTGTGGAGGGGAGCGGATCGGGACTCTTAGGTTCTGCTGTCAGTTCATCCAGTGACTGATGACTCTTGGGAAAACGACCGAAGGTGGATTCCAAATATGCTGAAAACCTGCGGTTCCTCATTGATGTTAACCTTGGAAAAGCCAAGCCTGTCCATGTCTCTAAGAGCGTACCTGCGAACTGGGTCTAGCGATATCAAGGTCTCTTCTGTTTGTAAAATAATAGGAATTCCCTGTAGAATGTAGTTCCCAAACATAGCAGGATCCCTGTGTAAATCCGGGCTGTACTTACGTGAAATTCAGTGTAAAATATCAGTGTGATACTAATTGGAGAACAGGATTACCTTATTGTACAGAAAGTCCTGTTTCTTACTTTCCGTCTCAGCACAGAAGACCCTTTCGGGATTTTTTTATTTTAAATGTGAGCATGGAACAGAAAGGCAAGTCCAGGAATAGGTGGCAATCCAGTTAGCTCAGTTCTTTAGGATACGGAATGTTCGATTTCAAGTACCTACCCCAGACCAGGCAGGAACTTGAACTGGCTTCCCCATGATAGTGATGAATGCTATTATCAGCCAACTCTATTGGGAGGATGAATCCCATTCCAACCTCACCAGGAAAATCCTGTTCTGCACCGCAAAATTTTACAAACCATGTCAAAATAATAAATTTCTATGAAAAATAATGACTTGGCACCATTCAAAACTAAGTAAAGATGCCGTCAGGTCTAGAACGTACTTATTATTACAGCATAGATTCAGTTAGAAAACAGACCTCCTGAGACACCCTGATTCTGGTTGTCTTGTCTTTTTAGAAGGAAATGCACTTGGAAATCTCAGGGATCCACCTCCTTAAGGATTTATTTCTGCATCCATAGATGATTCCTTCATCTATATGGTTGTGGTTGTAGGCCTACCACCTCATTCCCAAGTGGCAAAAAAATAAGAAAACATTGAAAGAGTCTTGACTGAAGGTCTAGGGTTCTTGTGTCTAGTGTTGATGAGCAAATTTAGAATTGGGGATCCTTTTCCTTGGTTTTCTGCTAACTATAACTCTACCAGACCAGGTAATTTTGATCCACCATGAGGAAAATGCAGTAGAAATTTAACTTTCTGAAATTGCTTAAGGAAACTGCAAGAATGTGGACATCTCCAATCCCATTCATATTAGGAAGTATTAGCTTTATTCTCAAGTTCTCTATGCTGATGATGGAACAACTTTGAAATATCTCCTCTCCTCTCCTCTCCTCTCCTCTCCTCTCCTCTCCTCTCCTCTCCTCTCCTCTCCTCTCCTCTCCTCTCCTCTCCTCTCCTCTCCTCTCCTCTCCTCTCCTCTCCTCTCCTCTCCTCTCCTCTCCTCTCCTCTCCTCTCCTCTCCTCTCCTCTCCTCTCCTCTCCTCTCCTCTCCTCTCCTCTCCTCTCCTCTCCTCTCCTCTCCTCTCCTCCTCTCCTCTCCTCTCCTCTCCTCTCCTCTCCTCTCCTCTCCTCTCCTTGTGCTATGGAGGTGTCTCACTGTTTCTCAGAGGAAAAAAGGTTCGTTTGACAGAGAAAAAGATGGCAAAACACAATCTGCATAATTTAAACTGTTCTAGCTGCTAACACTAATATGCTCCATCCATATCTGAACTCTCTGATAACAAAATAAATACCATTTATAGCAAATATTTCTTCTATGGGTCATTTACTGTTTACAGATAAATTTTTTTTAAAGTCTTTCCCTCCCAAATAAACACAAGGTCACTAGTCCTCTGAGAAGATACTATAAATGCCATGCTTAAATTAAAAATATACTAAGCCCAGGGCTTTTAAAAATATGTCTAGAATATTTTTTTCCAATAGGCAGTGGATATCCATCCATCCATCCATCCATCCATCCATCCATCCATCCATCCATCCATCCATCCATCCATCCATCCCTCCATATATGTAATTCTTATATATCTTCATAAATAATTTGTTTAGCTGCTGAAGAAGAACAGAAGGTGTTCCTATGCATACCCAGTAGTGTATGTAGCCCCCATTACTGTAGTAAGTTACCACTCAAAAACCTCTTCTGTGGATATTCTTGTTACCTCTCTGTGAAGGAAGGAAGTACTATCCTTATGTTAGAGATGAGAAGCTGCAGCACCGTCTCAACTGATTTACCCAAGGTCATTCAGGCAGAATCCCTCAGCGCAGGAGTTTGAACCCAGTTCTGCTAAGTCTTAGTATGAACCCCTAGACAATCCTTTATTTCAGATATATGCTTTAAAGATCTAAGCAAAGGAAAACGGGAAGTGCTGAGTAAATATTCATGTCTATTTAACTAAACTGAGTACTATCAGACACCTGTAAGAGGACGCCCTTCGAAAGATTTCTGTCTATAATTTGAAAGCATAAGACAACAGGTAAAGCAGTCTGAAGAAGATACAGAAGTAACTGAAGACAAGAAAGAGAAAAATCTTATTTTGAATGGAAATAAGTTGCTATTTCTGTACGGAAATAAACTTAAAATTTTCTTTCAAAGACTGTGGAAGGTCCAAGACTTGTTTAAAAAAACAATACAGTTGAAGCAAAGTGGGACTGCCCTCAGCCAAGAACTGACTGGTGACCATATCTCAACATGACCTTCTTCTTTGGAGGATGTCCAAGGAGAATTCCCCTGATAAATCTGACCAAACTGACATAGCCAGCAAAACCTTTTTTTTGTGGTGACATTGAGAACAATGACATATCGAGTGTATGTGGTTCTACAGCATCACCTTATTGTGGATTATTTTGAGTTGATTCTCCACCAAGGGACACCCAGTACTCTGGATTTGTGGTCCATCAGAAACCATTATCAATGACTGAATCAAGGTCTTGGTTTAGTACTGGCAGCTTTTGATCCAGATATGGTGGATCTTTTGAATTATAATTTCATACTGTTGCATATTATTAAATAGTGTGACTTTTCCTCTAATAATACGGTCTTCTTGGTTTTCAAAGGTTCCTGCACCAGATGTAATGATGCCCAATAGTATGCTATTGCCAGCAGCTGCTTCAGAGAAATCTGAACGTGATACACCTGCAACCATTACAGCTGAGGGTTCTGGGAAATATCCAGGTATGCAAAAAAAAAAAAAACAAAAAAACAAACCAGCAAAAGCGAGGTATGGGCAATTTAGAAATAAACTACTTGTCTCTTTCTTAGTAAAGTGAATCTTTTTTGGCTCACATATTGTCACAGAGGAAAAAAAAGAGAAAAATAACAAGGGGCCTGAATTTGGGTGACTGGACCCATGCAGAGCTACTAGGATTCATGTGTATGCCAGCCTGTTTGCTTTCGGTAGAGGTAAAATTAAACAGTAGTGCCCTGCCACTTTGAAGGTTAGACCCTCCTTGTTTAGCCAAAACAGCAAGCAAATAAGACCCAGTCCTAAAGGACAGTGGCGCTTTGACCAGCATCGATGCGGAAGTGATTCTGCTTGCGTTTCCAATGGCAGGTTTCTCATCCCGGACACTTACTGTATTCTGTGATGGGAAGCTGCTTGGCTACCTCTCCCAGCATGCTCCTCCCTCTCCTCAGACCACTTCACTGCTCCTTTCTAATCACCTGTCCTGCCTATCGTTCCCATTTCTAGTCCTTCCCTCTTTCCTATTGTTTATTTCCTTTGCTTGTTGGGTGCTCCCATTGTATCAATAAACTCCTGCCTTAAGACAAAGAGAAGCCCTGTGCCGTTCCTGGGCCAACTGCCATTGCCAGTCTGGTCATAGTGTTTGGATCTTGTTCCTTTTATTTTTTAACCTCCTCTTGGTCCTCTCTGTTTTATTCTCCAGGGCAAGAACAGATTACTATATTTTGCTAGGCTGACACATGGCATACCAGATGCCTCTCTCGATTTATGATGAAAAATAAAAAAAAAATACTACACTGTGTTATTCTTTTCCACTTATGTAAAAGGCACTTCACTTTCTTTAGGTGAAAGTCCTGTGGATGAGAAAAGTAGCCCTGGGATTGATGAATCAAAAACTGGAATGGAAATTAAAACCGAGGAACAGAAGCCACCTAAGGAATCTACTGAAACAGTAGATTGGAATAAGGGCAGCAGTAAAGATATAAAGACCGCTGACTCAATGACGGATCAGCTAAACGAACAGCAGAAGAAGCAACAGCTCTCTGTTTCTGACCGCCATGTCTATAAGTACCGTTGTAACCATTGCAGCTTGGCTTTTAAGACTATGCAGAAGCTTCAGATACATTCCCAGTATCATGCTATTCGGGCAGCTACCATGTGTAGCCTTTGCCAACGTAGCTTCCGTACATTCCAGGCTTTAAAAAAACACTTGGAAGCAGGCCACCCTGAACTCAGTGAAGCTGAACTTCAGCAGCTGTGCGCGTCTTTACCTGTCAACGGTGAACTCTGGGCAGAAAGCGAAAGTATGGCACAAGATGATCATGCACTAGAACAGGAAATAGAAAGAGATTATGAGATGGACCAGGAAGGTAAAGCAAGTCCTGTAGGAAGTGATAGTAGCTCTATTCCAGACGATATGGGCTCAGAACCAAAGCGGACCTTACCTTTTAGAAAAGGGCCAAATTTTACCATGGAAAAATTTCTAGATCCATCTCGCCCATATAAATGTACAGTGTGTAAAGAGTCTTTCACCCAAAAGAACATTCTCTTGGTCCACTATAACTCAGTGTCCCATCTACATAAACTCAAAAAGGTTTTGCAAGAAGCGTCAAGTCCTGTCCCTCAAGAAACCAACAGCAGCGCTGACAACAAACCTTACAAATGCAGCATTTGTAATGTTGCGTATAGCCAAAGTTCTACATTGGAAATCCATATGAGATCTGTGCTTCATCAGACAAAGGCAAGGGCTGCAAAATTAGAACCAAGTGGTAATATAAGCAGCGGAAACAGTGTAGCAGGGAATGTTAATAGCCCCAGCCAAGGAATGCTAGAATCTATGAGCTTACCAGCAGTTAACAGCAAAGAAACACATTTAGATGCCAAAGAATTAAATAAAAAGCAAGCTTCTGAATTAATTTCTGCTCAGCCTACACATCACCCACCCCAGTCACCAGCACAACTTCAAATGCAAATACAGCATGAACTGCAACAGCAAGCTGCGTTCTTTCAACCCCAGTTTTTAAACCCAGCTTTTTTGCCTCACTTTCCGATGACACCAGAAGCACTGCTGCAATTTCAACAACCTCAGTTCCTTTTCCCGTTCTATATACCCGGGACAGAATTTAGCTTAAGCCCAGATTTGGGTTTGCCTGGTTCTGCCACATTCGGTATGCCTGGAATGGCAGGCATGACAGGATCACTGCTAGAAGATTTGAAGCAGCAGATACAAACCCAGCACCATGTCGGACAAACCCAGCTACAGATACTGCAACAACAAGCACAACAGTATCAATCAACCCAACCCCAACTTCAGCCCCAAAAACAGCAGCAGCAAAGTAGCAAGCTGATGAAAACGGAGCAAAATACCTTAGTAAGTACAGACTGCCAGCTGATAAAGGATATGCCATCATATAAAGAGTCAGAAGATATTTCTGAGAAACAAGAGAAGCCAAAGCAAGAATTTACTAATGAGAATGAAGGACTAAAAGAAAACAAAGACATGAAGAAGACAAAATCCTCAGAACCAGCCTTTCCACCACCCCGAATAGCTTCTGGAGCAAGGGGTA
This sequence comes from Bucorvus abyssinicus, assembly GCA_009769605.1. NCBI lineage: Eukaryota > Metazoa > Chordata > Aves > Bucerotiformes > Bucorvidae > Bucorvus > Bucorvus abyssinicus. The sequence goes on from CM020033.1 coordinate 3,214,187, forward strand.
ATGCAGCCAAGGCTTTGTTGGAGAACTTTGGGTTCGAGTTAGTTATCCAGTACAACGAGAACAGACAAAAGGTGCAGAAAAAAAGCAAGAGTGGTGAAGGTGAGAACACAGACAAACTGGAATGTGGAACCTGCAGTAAGCTCTTCTCCAACATCCTTATCCTGAAGAGTCATCAAGAACATGTGCATGGACAGTTTTTTCCGTATGGAGCATTAGAAAAGTTTGCCCGACAGTACAGGGAGGCATATGACAAGCTTTATCCAATTTCTCCATCTTCTCCAGAAACACCACCGCCTCCACCACCACCTCCTCCACCACCTCCACCTCCTCCTCCTCCAACTCCTTCTCAGCCTTCTTCAGCTGGGTCTGGAAAAATCCAAAACACAACTCCCGCTCCTTTGCAAGCGCTACCACCCACCCCACCACCGCCGCCTCCTCCACCACCACCACCTCCTCCTCCACCACCGCCACCATCGGCCCCACCTCAAGTCCAGCTTCCCGTTTCACTTGATCTCCCACTTTTCCCTCCAATTATGATGCAGCCAGTGCAGCACCCTGCATTGCCTCCTCAGCTTGCCCTCCAGTTGCCACCAATGGACACTTTGTCTGCAGATCTTACCCAGCTTTGTCAACAGCAGCTGGGATTAGACCCTAATTTCCTGCGGCACTCTCAGTTCAAGCGTCCACGTACAAGAATCACAGACGACCAGTTAAAAATCTTGCGGGCTTATTTTGATATTAACAATTCTCCAAGTGAAGAGCAGATCCAAGAAATGGCTGAGAAATCTGGTCTTTCACAGAAAGTTATCAAGCACTGGTTTCGTAATACACTGTTTAAAGAACGACAAAGAAATAAAGATTCTCCATATAACTTCAGCAACCCTCCTATAACAGTGTTGGAAGATATCAGAATAGATCCTCAGCCTTCAGCTGTAGAACCTTACAAGTCTGATGCATCTTTCAGCAAGAGATCATCTAGGACTCGGTTTACTGACTACCAGCTGCGTGTCCTCCAAGACTTCTTTGACACCAATGCCTATCCAAAGGATGATGAAATTGAACAACTTTCAACTGTCCTTAACCTACCTACTCGAGTTATTGTCGTTTGGTTCCAAAATGCACGACAAAAAGCTCGCAAAAGTTATGAAAACCAAGCTGAAACTAAAGACAGTGAGAAAAGGGAACTGACGAATGAGCGGTACATTCGAACTAGTAACATGCAGTATCAGTGCAAAAAGTGTAGTGTGGTTTTTCCCAGGATCTTTGATCTGATTACGCACCAGAAAAAACAGTGTTATAAAGATGAAGATGACGATGCTCAAGATGAAAGCCAAACCGAAGATTCTATGGATGCCTCCGATCAAACAGTGTATAAGAATTGCCAAACGACCGGCCAAAACGACTCATCAAAAAGCCTGGCAGTCACGGCAGCAAGCTCTGGCTCTGGTTCTAGCACTCCTTTGATTCCATCACCCAAACCAGAGCCTGAGAAGGCTTCTCCTAAACCAGAGTCCACAGAAAAACCAAAACAAAATGAAACCATCTCTAAGCAAACCGATACAACTTCACAAAGCACCAAACCAGTACAGTCTACTCCAGCAATCTCCTCCGACCCTCAGCCCCTAGCTTCTCAACCACAGCAACAAAAACAACCACAGGTAGCAGGGAGACCTCCTTCTGCATCACAAACCACTCCTGTTCCTTCCAGCCCTTTACCGATTTCAATGACTTCTCTACAGAACAGTCTACCTCCTCAGTTATTACAGTACCAATGCGATCAGTGTACAGTTGCCTTTCCAACTCTAGAACTTTGGCAAGAGCACCAGCACATGCATTTCCTAGCAGCCCAAAACCAATTTCTTCACTCACAGTTTTTAGAGAGACCGATGGACATGCCCTATATGATATTTGACCCCAATAATCCTCTGATGACTGGACAGTTACTTAATAGTTCACTTGCTCAGATGCCTCCACAAACTGGCGCATCGCATACTGCACACTCTGCCACGGTTTCTGGTTCCCTGAAACGAAAACTAGATGATAAAGAAGACAATAACTGTAGCGAGAAAGAGGGAGGAAACAGCGGAGAAGATCAACATCGTGATAAACGTTTAAGAACTACAATTACTCCAGAGCAGCTGGAAATACTCTATGAAAAGTACCTACTAGATTCCAACCCCACCAGAAAGATGCTAGATCACATTGCACGTGAAGTGGGACTGAAAAAGAGAGTTGTACAAGTCTGGTTTCAGAACACAAGGGCCCGAGAAAGAAAGGGACAGTTCCGTGCAGTTGGTCCAGCCCAGTCCCATAAAAGGTGTCCTTTTTGTCGAGCTCTCTTTAAAGCAAAATCAGCTTTAGAAAGTCACATTCGCTCCCGACATTGGAACGAAGGGAAACAGGCTGGTTATAGTTTGCCTCCGAGTCCTTTGATTTCAACGGAAGATGGAGGAGAAAGTCCACAAAAGTACATGTTTTTTGATTACCCATCACTGTCATTAGCAAAAACTGAATTATCAAGTGAAAATGAATTAGCCTCCACTGTATCAACCCCCGTTAGCAAAACTGCAGAAATGTCACCGAAGAACCTCTTAAGTCCTTCTTCTTTTAAAGCAGAGTCTAGTGAGGATATAGAAAATTTGAATGCCCCTCCTGCTGACTCTGGATACGATCAAAACAAGACTGACTTTGATGAGACTTCATCAATTAATACAGCAATTAGTGATGCCACAACAGGGGATGAGGGGAACAACGAAATCGAAAGCACAACTGGCAGTTCAGGGGATGTAAAACCTGCATCACCTCCCAAAGAACCAAAACCACTTGTGAATGACACGCTATCAAAATCTGCAACTACGCCTACGAATGAGAACACCGATGATAAATTTCTCTTTTCCCTAACAAGCCCCTCAATACATTTCAGTGAGAAAGATGGTGATCATGACCAAAGTTACTACATTACTGATGACCCTGATGATAATGCCGACCGCAGTGAAACTTCAAGCATAGCAGACCCAAGTTCACCTAATCCATTTGGAGCTAGCAATCCCTTTAAATCCAAAACCAGTGATCGGCCAGGCCACAAACGTTTCCGAACACAGATGAGTAACCTTCAGCTTAAAGTTCTCAAGGCTTGCTTTAGTGACTACCGGACTCCAACAATGCAGGAATGTGAAATGCTAGGGAATGAGATTGGCTTGCCCAAACGTGTGGTCCAGGTCTGGTTTCAGAACGCCCGGGCTAAAGAAAAGAAATTCAAAATTAACATAGGGAAGCCATTCATGATAAATCAGACCGGACCTGATGGGACAAAGCCAGAATGTTCTCTGTGTGGTGTGAAGTATTCTGCGCGTTTGTCCATAAGAGATCATATCTTTTCCAAACAACATATTACAAAAGTGAGAGAAACTGTGGGAAGTCAGCTAGATCGGGAGAAAGATTATTTAGCTCCTACAACGGTTAGACAGCTGATGGCACAGCAAGAATTGGATCGCATAAAGAAGGCTACTGACGTGCTAGGATTAACGGTACAGCAGCCGGGCATGATGGACAGCAGTTCTCTTCATGGTATCAGTTTGCCAGCAGCTTACCCAGGACTCCCTGGACTTCCTCCTGTTCTTCTGCCTGGAATGAATGGTCCATCCTCCTTACCTGGATTTCCACAAAGTTCAAACAGTAAGTCTATAAGAGGATGATTTTCTCACTTTATTAATTTGATCATCTTGCATAGTCACCATCGCCTTCTAAATCACAGCATGCTATGCATTCATACCATGCTTGTGAGACTGGTGTGAGAAGCTAAAAAGTACTGCTAGGAGGTGAACTCAGTACAATAATCAGTTGTTGCTGTAGCCTGGATGATATATCTGACTTTGGGAAAAAAAAAACCAGGAAAAAAAAATTAATTGAAATCTACTTGACAGAAGAGTTTTTAATCTGTATTAGGCTTCTATTAAAAAAAAAAAATACTGCAATAACATTGTTAAGCTTGTTTGCTTGTTTTGAATGATATTCCTTTAGGCAAACTTGAGTTAGAATTTTGTATGCAAATTTTTGTATGCAAATATTTAAGGTAACCTCTGATGAACCACAAAACCGTAATTCTGAAATTATTGGTTCCTCAGGCATCTGGTCCACCCCTTACACCAGTCCACCCTGTTTTTTAATTCAGAATAAATGTTTACAATTAAATGCTCAAGACCCTCTAATATATTGCTGAATCATTTTCTAATGAGACAAGAAAGTTTTTGTTGAAGGTGATTTATCACAGCAGTTTCACTGTGATCCAAATTCCAGGAGCTGCTGAACGTCTCCTACCCCTAATTTGTAAAGCCGTTGAAGACACGTTCCACTTCACTTGGCCTTGCACTTTTAACTGACCACTTAACTCTGTTTTACTGACTGTTTTGACTCTGTCGTTTGCTCACATTGGAAAGCACTTCCTCTTGCAATAAGTTTCACTGATGTTAGAGAATCAAGTTTTCTGCAGAACGATTTGTTTAGTCCTCAAAGAGTGAACCTAATTTATTTTCCTGCATTAGGCTCTGGTTTTGCAGTCAGAGTTCATTGTGAGTACAGCCTTGCGGACTGAAGCTCTCCCATTCATCTTCCAACTCTGCACATTCATATCAAATATGTGCAGAGCAGAGTTAGGGAGCTGGTTAAGACCCCTCGCCTCATTTTATCCAGTAATTGCACTTGCTGTTGATCTCTAAACTTTGATTTAGAAAGCAACTCATTTTGGCAAGTGAGGGAGGTGCTTAATCACCGCTGTTGTTAGACCTACTGTTGGACATAAGACTGTAGCGATGTCTTCTCTGCTGCCCCTCTCTGCTTTGATTGATGATGATCATGTTATTGTTTCCCTAAGTGGTGGTCAAGGCATCTTGTTTGTCTCTTCATTGGATCAGAATGGCTTTCCTTCCACAACGGACTCTCTGGCTGAGTGCCCTCTGGCTTTTGTCAAACGGTTACTGCCACAGAGAGTGCATATACAGGAAATAAAAAGTTGCTCTATTTCCTTCTTAATGGCATGCAGTGTCCGGGTCCAAAAACGGCTGGTTGTTCATTGAAATTATAGATATGGTCTATCCATAGAACGTTGCTAAATAGCTTTGGTTAAGTTGACCTTCAGGTAAAACGGGCTCCAGAAAACTCAGGCTTTGCCTATACTCCTAAATGAAATTTGCTTGGGAAGACACGATTACATTCTTCTGCTCTCAAAAACAGAAAGTCCCCATGCAAAGTGAGTCACGGGAATGGTGGTGGCCCCATGATAGCCTCTCAGCCGTGCTCAGGAGTTGTTTAGGAGGATGCTAGTTAGCCCAGGCCAAAACAAGTGCCAGTGACCATTCTAACTGTTCAGCTTTACAGATGGTTTAGTTTCAGTTTTGGGGAAACGTTTCCTGGTACTTCTTAACTTGCTAGTATCAGCGTAGCCTCAGCCTCTGTAAATTGTCCTGTTAATAATACAAAAGGTATTATAACAGGCCAACTGGTCCTTAATAACTCAATTTTCAGATTTTCTAATTTCCAGCAAATATCTCTTCTTTGAGATAAATTTAAGTCATTAGTACCACAGCATACACAGTGCACTGCCAATTGAGACGGATTTTTTACCCCCTTTCATCTTGCATCTTCTTAAGGTTAATTAGCCCATTGTGAGCAAAGGCCACTGTGTAAACTAGCTAGTGGCATCTCATTGTTAACTTTTTCTTCTGCCATATGCTAAATAGCCCCCGCATCCCCCTTTTGTTGCCTGGCAAATACTTGCATGCATAAATCTCCATTCCCTAATGATACATAATGGAGCAGTCATAGTGAGTTGAAAAAAAACAGATTATTTTAATCATTCATCACAGAAAAACAGTAATATACTCCGATGTTCCCCAGTACATGCTCAACACTAGTATTTTCTGCACATAATTAACCCATTTCTATTTTGTCCTCTACCCTGCTTTGGCTGATAGTTCACGTTCACATTTGACGCTAAGAATTGTTTAAGAGCTACCTTTTTTGGAAGCAGGCTTCCAAGCAAGCTTTTCTCCGGCTACGGTTCTTAGCCCGTACATTCTTTGCCAGCAGGACAACTGCTCTGCATCACTCTTTGCATGAAGGACTTTCCGCAGCGACCTCCCTGATGGCTCGCTGTCCTATGCTTCAAGTCTACCTCCTGCGTATTCCACTGCAAGTGTGTCCTTTCTTCCCTTTTGGACCCCAGCCCGAAAATGCTCTTCAGAAGGCGTCTCACCGGGATCACTTATATTCAAATCTTTACCTGTTTTCACTCATGCTTACAGGGTTGGTAACTATTTCCTGTGGCAAAGCCCATCCATTCTACCCTACATGTTTGTTCAAAGGACAATGTGAACATGAGTAAGATCCTCACTTTTAAAAAGTACACCTTCTGTTTGCTAGGAGAGGGAACTAGTGAAACTGTAACAGTAAATATCATGTTTAAAATTCTCTGGTGTGTTTCTTTTTACTCATGTTAGACAGAGAAATCAGCCTCACCTCTTTCACTGGATGATAAAGTTTACGAGGGATTTCACCTCTCTGCTCTTGCATCCAATATTGTTTATGGGTTTCAAAACCGGTACAAAGCCCAGCTAAATTTTGCAAAATACTGTTCTTTTTAAAATGCAATATTTGGTTTTGCAAAAGGTTTGAAATGCGACGTTTGAAAATGCTACTAAATCACAACAGATGATGAACTACAGTTCATTTTTTCTTCTTTATGCAGCGCTCAAACCGGAGTGTTATTCGCAGAGTTTATTAGATTTGCCAAAATAAGATAGCTTCATTTCTGAATTAAAGGGTCCATTAACTTTACAGTCAGTTATTTTGTTCTAAAACAAGTGGGTTTTAATGTCAGGATTATTGTGTGGTTCTAGGATGATACGTCAAAGGATCCTCTCACCTGTGGGATACATTTCCCTAGACAATGGGATTGTACCATCTTGTGGGCATCAAATGCTGAGCAAGGTCTCAAAATTACTGCTATGTTTGCTCCACATAATTCCTAACATGGAGTTATTTGATGGAATTCTAATTGATATAGAATTTTAGTTCTGGCTCATCTTTGTTCTTCAAGTCCCTTCTTATTTTCTAGGTGACTGTAGATAGTTCACCTGCTGCTTTCAGCTATTCTAAAAAGTCACATTCACTTTTCTTCTTAGCTTTGTTTTTGCCTATGATCTCTTGCAGAAAACTAGTGCTTCATCCTGCTTTCAGCTATTAGTGCTGGTTCTACTGGTTCTACGAACCTTTTAATGTGATCTTCATTGCCATAGGTCCTTTGCACATCACTTAAGCCTGGGCTGCCTTGAAGATTCACAGCAGCTTTTCCCAAGAATGCGCACGTCACTGGATAATAATGTGCCCAGTGTTTTCTGAAATCTTATCAAGACAGAAATTTGATTCAGCAGCAATTACTTCCTTATTATTAGGACACTAAATTCTGGTCTCTGTTTGCTTTTGGCCCATTGGTAGCCGTTTCATTTTTGTATTTTTAGCCCTCTGATTCCTTCAAGTGAAAGAGAAGTCTTTTCTTCTTTGATAGTCACTTAAAAGTGTTAGCAGAATTAAAACGTTTCTTCATAATTAGTGAATTTTCCATGCTACATATCTCATGCCTGGAAATGGAGCATTAGTTTCATCAAGTTTTCTCCATTTAGTTTTGGAAGCCCTCAGTTCCACATTTAACTTCCAACAAGACAGGCGGATTTCACTGTGCTCTTTCAGCCTGTCTGGATATTTAACTGAATTCTGTGTATTTCAACCAAATTCCAAAGAATATCTGGAAGATAAAATAAATCTTGGCTGCTCTGGGCATCATGAATGTGAGTAGACTGAAGACAACGTGATGCGTAAGTGCTGAAGAGATTAAGAATAGAAAGAGATCGGAAAAACGCTAAGTAGCTGACAAGCCCAAATAATGATGACAAAGCTGGGGCAGCAGTTCGCACTAGCTGCATCGTTCATTCATCCAGTATTTATCATTTCATATACCTTCAGCAGACTCCACACACAATTGCCTGTTACTTCCTGTTGAAAGCACAGGGGCAAGCAGTAGCATCTTTGACGTTATTGTGCAATAACTGTGGCAGTTACCCACTTTTAAATTATAACTCTTGTGACTTGTATTGCTGTGCCATCTAATCCGTACTCACAATGCGTTTTAACTCCTTAGTGCTCCCCTACCTTTAAATAGGAGTAATGACGCGGTGACAAACATTAAATGGCCTCTTTGTTAAGTCTGATAATTATTCCCTTTGAATCCTAATTGCTTTATTCCTAAGCAATGCTAAGCACC